>CM054180.1:113033134-113435634 GCA_028829895.1 Sinotaia quadrata
ATAAAATATAGATATATAGATAGATAGAAAGACAGACAGGCATGCAGACAGACAGACAGACAGACAGATAGATAGATAGATAGATAAATAGATAGATAGATAGATAGATAGATAGATAGATAGATAGATAGATAGATAGATAGATAGATAGATAGATAGATAGATAGATAGATAGATAGATAGATAGATAGATAGATAGATAGATAGATAGATAGATAGATAGATAGATAGATAGATAGATAGATAGATAGATAGATAGATAGATAGATAGATAGATAGATAGATAGATAGATAGATAGATAGATAAATAGATAGATAGATATACAGACAGATAGATAGATAGAGAGAGAGAGAAAAAGAGACAGACAGACAGACAGACATACACACAGACAGACAAACAGATGGATAGATAAATAGTTAGATAGATAGATAGATAGATATATAGATAGACAGATAGATAGATAGATAGATAGATAGATAGATAGATAGATAGATAGATAGATAGATAGATAGATAGATAGATAGATAGATAGATAGATAGATAGATAGATAGATAGATAGATAGATAGATAGATAGATAGATAGATATTGTGGTTAGTCGGATGGTTACATGGACATACAGATGAGAGATACAGAGAGGAAAAGAGAGAGAGAGAAAGAGACAGAAGTACAAAGATTTGAAGACAAATAGAAGCTGTAAGTTTTTCTCGGTAAACTTTAATTTAATTTTGTCATTTATAAATTTCAGGTGATCCAAAGAAGAAAGGTAAGTAAAAGTCTTCTTTTAAGAACTGTATTTAATAAGAAACCAATTAATACTTTTTGAAACCATTATTGATTCCACACAATTGATATGTTGAAATATGAATACTGTTGCTTTGATTATTCGGTCTTTCAATATTAAAAAATCTTATGCACAAATTACGTAATTGCTTATATTAAAATCACAAGAACAAATACACACTCTCAGAAAAATACACTAGAAAGAAAAACATAAAGTATAGATTGATAGATAGATAGATAGATAGATAGATAGATAGATAGATAGATAGATAGATAGATAGATAGATAGATAGATAGATAGATAGATAGATAGATAGATAGATAGATAGATAGATAGATAGATAGATAGATAGATAGATAGATAGATAGATAGATAGATAGATAGATAGATATTGCGGTTAGTCGGATGGATGCATTGACTTATAAATGCGAGATACACAGCGGAGAAGAGAGAGAGAGAGAGAGAGAGAGAGAGAGAGAGAGAGAGAGAAAGGGAGAGAAGAACAAAGATTTGAAGACAAATAGAAGCTGGACGTTTTCTAGATAAACTTTAATTTAATTTTGTTATTTATAAATTTCAGGTGTACCAAAGAAGAAAGGTAAGTAAATGTCTTCTTTTAAGAACTGTATTTAATAAGAAAACAATTAATACTTTTTGAAACCATTATTGATTCTAAACAATTAATATATAGAAATATGAATACTGATGCATTGATTACTCGGTCTTTCAATATTAAACAAATCTTGTGCACGTATCACGTAATTGCTTATGTTGAAATCACAAGAACAAACAAATTCACGCTCACAAAGATACACTAGAAGGAAAAACATAAAATATAGATATAGAGATGGATAGATAGACAGGCAGGCAGTCAGACAGACAGATTGATAGATAGATAGATAGATAGATAGATAGATAGATAGATAGATAGATAGATAGATAGATAGATAGATAGATAGATAGATAGATAGATAGATAGATAGATAGATAGATAGATAGATAGATAGATAGATAGATAGATAGATAGATAGATAGATAGATAGATAGATAGATAGATAGATAGATAGATAGATAGATAGATGTAGGTAGGTAGGTAGGTAGAGAGAGAGAGAGAGAAAGAGAGAGAGAGATTGTGGTTAGTCGAATGGGTGCATTGACTTATAAATGTAAGATACACAGCGGGAGAGAGAGAGAGAGAGAGAGAGAGAGAGAGAGAGAGAGAGAGAGAGAGAGAGAGAGAAAGGAAGAGAAGAACAAAGATTTGTATACAAATAGAAGCTGGAAGTGTTTCTAGATAAACTTTAATTTAATTTTGTTATTTATAAATTTTAGGTGATCCAAAGAAGAAAGGTAAGTAAAAGTCTTCTTTTAAGAACTGTATTTAATAAGAAACCAATTAATACATTTTGAAACCATTATTGATTCCACACAATTGATATGTTGAAATATGAATACTGTTGCTTTGATTATTCGTTCTTTCAATATTAAAAAATCTTATGCACGTATTACGTAATTGCTTATATTGAAATCACAAGAACAAACAAATACACTCTCACAAAGATACACTAGAAAGAAAAACATAAAGTATAGATAGATAGATAGATAGATAGATAGATAGATAGATAGATAGATAGATAGATAGATAGATAGATAGATAGATAGGTAGACGTAGGTAGGTAGGTAGGTAGGTAGGTAGAGAGAGAGATTGTGGTTAGTCGAATGGGTGCATTGACTTATAAATGCGAGATACACAGCGGGAGAGAGAGAGAGAGAGAGAGAGAGAGAGAGAGAGAGAGAGAGAGAGAGGGAGAGAGGGAGAGAAGAACAAAGATTTGAAGACAAATAGAAGCTGGAAGTGTTTCAAGATAAACTTTAATTTAATTTTGTTATTTATAAATTTCAGGTGATCCAAAGAAGATAGGTAAGTAAACGTCTTCTTTTAAGAACTGTATTTAATAAGAAAACAATTATTACTTTTTGAAACCATTATTGATTCTAAACAATTGATATGTAGATATATGAATACTGATGCATTTATTACTCGGTCTTTCAATATTCACCAAATATTATGCACGTATTACGTAATTGCTTATATTGAAATCACAAGAACAAACAAATTCACGCTCACAAAGATACACTAGAAGGAAAAACATAAAATATAGATAGATAGATAGATAAATAGGTAGATAGATAGATAGATAGATAGATAGATAGATAGATAGATAGATAGATAGATAGATAGATAGATAGATAGATAGATAGATAGATAGATAGATAGATAGATAGATAGATAGATAGATAGATAGATAGATAGATAGATAGATAGATAGATAGATAGATAGATAGATAGATAGATAGATAGATAGATAGATAGATAGATAGATAGATAGATAGATAGATAGATAGATAGATAGATAGATAGATAGATAGATAGATAGATAGATAGATAGATAGATAGGTAGGTAGGTAGAGTATCCCTTTTCTCTGGATTGGCTTTAGTATGAAACCATTGTCCTCACCTTTGAGAACGTATTTAAATCCCATGATATCACTTCCAACACAATTTACTAGAAATACAGCCTAATGTATCCAGTTACACACTTACTATCTACTTTTGTGGGTCTTCATATTATCTTATATTTATCTTTTACACCATTGGCTAGAGTGATTGTTTGAAACTGTCCAATGTAGTCACTTTCTTTCACTAGGCTAGTTTACTACTAATACTACTCTGCAACCAGTGTCATAGAGGAATGACACAGTGTCCATTTATGTATCCATTAAAAAAGGGTGTGCACTTGGTTCTGAAATTTATGTTAACTGGCCAAAGACGTTTATGGCCTTGTTTGAAACAGCTATATACTTTTTCATTCTTAACACTTCTGTCTTGGGGTGGCGGTGGGTATTCTTTATTTCCTCTCACTAGATTTAGGAGGTGTGAGAGAATATCCAGTTTTAGGTTTATTATATGGTTTATCACTCTGTTGTTTAGGCATCACGTGTTCGTTAATTAACCTGTGTGGTCCAAATTATTCCTAGATGTCAGGTAATCTCATGTAGTGTATATTTCGTCATACCTGTCGGTTGCTTCTAACCAATCTTTCAAACTCTTTAGTTCTTTGCCCTTAATGTCGTAAGCTAGAATTGCTTGTAGGCTTGATGTCTGCAACTTGTCAAATACAAAGTGATCTCTAACATTTTCCCTTTGTCAATCTCTACTTCGTCCGGCTCTAACAATCTCTTCAAAACGTGCTGTAACTGACAAGCTTAAATGGTATTAGTTTACTGGTGAAACCTACGTCTGTATGTCTCACTCGTCACTCTGAAGTACGCTAACAGTTTGGCCTTATGTCTCATATGTTGCATCTTCCTCTGGGAGACTGTCTATGACCATACCATCCTGATCTTTCATACTTGCCTATTACTGGGACAGCCATACACTTTCTAGGAGACCTAATCGTACAGCCCACTGTTCATAGCTTAGTACATAATCCTCAATATATTCCTCTGTTAAGAGAACAGAAACGAAATTTCATACTGGGTTCCTGAACTTTAGCTGCCTTCTCAATTATCTTTCACTATTTTCCTTTATCTTAAGTTGGTTTAAGCCAAACTCTCTGTTTCTTAGTTCATTGGATTCTAAATGGGCAAATGATACCTCCCTTCCAATCTTTAATCTTTTCTCCCTTTCATTCGCTTTTATTTCTACTTCCTTCTGTTCTATTTCTAGTTCATTTATTTCATGTTCTTTTTTCTCTTTTAGTTCTGTTAATTTTATTTCTACTTCTTCTCTTTCACATATTTTATTTTATTTCTAGTTCTTCTTTTTCAAGTTTTACTTTTATTTCTAGTTCTTCTTTTTCAAGTTTTACTTTTATTTCTAGTTCTTCTTTTTCAAGTTCTACTTTTATTTCTAGTTCTTCTTTTTCAAGTTCTACTTTTATTTCTAGTTCTTCTTTTTCAAGTTCTACTTTTATTTCTAGTTCTTTTTCACGATTGTCTTTCGTTTCCATTTATATCTTCAATATTTCTTTCTCAGTGACATAGCTTATAATATAATCTAACATTTTTTCTGATGGTGTGCCAACTATTTTGGATATTTGCTTGCCTTCCTTACACACCATTTTAATCGTTAATCACATTCTTTACGTTTTGCCTTTAACAGAGAGACAAATTTATTAACAAGATAGAAAGACAAATAGAGGACACATGTAGTAATGTGAAAACTTTAATTTAATGCTGCCAATTATATTTTCCAGGTAATTCAAAAAGGAAAGGTAAGTATCACGTTAACACTAGTAAATTTATTCAGTATTAAATAAAAATAATGAATATCTTTAAGTATTACTTGTTTCCTCCGGGTGATGCGTTGAATTTCAAGATTGGAATATTTATTTGGTCTTTCAGTTAGCTTAGATTCCTTTCGTTTTATACTTATCTCCTAACTTTTGAAATCAATTCTCTCTCTCTCTCTCTCTCTCTCTCTCTCTCTCTCTCTCTCTCTCTCTCTCTATCTCTCTCTCTATCTCATACACACACACACACACACACACATACTTTAAAAAATTTAATACATGAATATTATATACAGAGAGAGAAAGAGAGAGAGAGAGATTATTCGAATGCTGGTATTGATTGATTGGTTAGATTAAGTTAGAGGATGAATACATATGTAGAAGAGCGAGACACATTCTTTGCTAACCTTAATCACTTTGGTTAGCTTTTGCCTTTATTAGAGAGGCAATTGTATTTCTAAAACAAAAGACCAGCAAATAATGAGAGAGAGAGAGAGAGAGAGAGAGAGAGAGAGAGAGAGCGACGAATATCGAAATGGAAAGACATATGACAGATGTATCACTATGTAAACTTCACTTTAATGCTGTCATTTATATTTTCAGGTAGTTCAGAGAAGAAAGGTAAGTGAAGAATTTACATTAAGGGATGCATTGAATAATAATATAAAAATAATATTTTTAGCCATTATTTATTTTAAACAGCTGAAACATTGAATTACGAATAAAAATGGATCTATCTATATATATATTCATCCATACATACATCCGTGCATCTATCATTCTATCTATCTATCTATTCCTTAGTCAAGTCGACCGTTGGGGCACCACTGATAACCAGTTTCCTCCATTCCATTCTTTTCTCTGCTAATCTTACTGTATTGCTCAGTTTCAGTCCTGTCCACTCTGAGATGTTATCCTCCCATCTTTTCCTTTCTTCCTCTCCTTCGCTCTCCTTGCACAGTACCTTGCATGATTGTCTTAGCAAGCCCTGTGTATCTTGTGACTTACCCATACCATTTCATTTTGCATTTCTTCACAATGGTTAATAGCTCATCATAGGGTCAAATGGCTTTCCTAATTCTGTTTCCTATTTCCTCATTTGTGACATGATCTCTATATGGAATGCGAACCAACCTTCGAAAGCATCTCATTTCAGTAGTTTGTATCCTCTTTCGAGATCCGTAGTGAGGGTCCATGACTCAGGCATATAAAACATGCGTACAAAAATGGAGCGCATCGATCTGATCTTTGGGCTGACTGAGACGTTTCTGCCTTTCCAAACTATCTTCACCCTTGCCACTGCTGTTATATTCATCGGAATCCTGGACAATGTTAGTGGTTTTAATCTCTCGTCTGTCATGATGGCTCCTAAGTACTTTATTAAATTTATTAACTGTTTCCAGTTTCTTATCATCAATCATGGTGTCCTTGCCAATGTCATTGGTGTTGGTTGTCATCAATTTGGTCTTCTTTGCACTGATTTCCATACCAAAAGCTGTAGCTGTCCTGTCTAGTTTTTCCACCAGCTGAGCTAGCTCCTCCTCATTTCCTGTAAGGTCATCGATGTCATCAGCAAAGCGTAAGTTCGTTATTGTTCTGCCTCCAGCACTGATAGTTCCTTCATGGTCTTTCAGACCATCTGTCATGATTCTTTCAAGGAAGATGTTGAAGAAAATAGGCGAAAGTAAACAGCCTTGTCCTACTCCCACAGTTGTCCTGAACCAATCTCCTAATTGGCCGTTGAAGCAGGCTGCACTGGTGACCTCGCTGTAAAGGCTTTCTATGACTTCGATCAATTTGGCACAGATGTTGTACTGCGTCATGGTGGACCAAATGGCTGCAAGCCGCACCCTGTCAAACACCTTTTTGAAATCTACAAAGACATGATAAAGGTTTTGTTGGTGCTGTAGGTACTTCTCACATAGTAGTCTCAAATTAAAAATCAGTTCAGTTGTGCTTCGCTCTGGTCTGAAGACTGCCTATTCTTCAGCTATGATTTTCTCTGCACGTGCATCGGTCTGTTTAATATGATCTTTGACATTAGTTTGCCTTTTCTCTGGAGAGTTATTATGAGTGACAAAGCTCATGGGTTTGGCCATTTCCCTGTCTGCCAGATATTACTGCAGGCTGATAATGGGAGCTTATCATGGTTTCTCCCACTTCTTGGACTAGTTTCAGCAGGGGTTGTTCAGTTCGGTCAAATAATTTAGTTTGCATTCGCTATATAAGAATTTCTTAAATATAAAATCACCTCTCTCTCTCTCTCTCTCTCTCTCTCTCTCTCTCTCTCTCTCTCACTCACTCACTCTATCTCTCTCACACGCACAAGTAATCAGAAGGCTTCAGAGAACATAGGATATTAAACAAAAATGTAACATATTAAATCAACAATCATAACACCTATACATTAGATCGATAGAGGGAGAGATTGATGTTTCGATTTGGGATTAATTGATTTGTTAGATCAATGAGTGGAAATAATTTTCCTATCGTATGAGTAAAGTATTAAGGTAAAAGGAGGAATGTTTGATGGTGTGCTGAGAAGGGAAGGGAATATATATATGGTTACATTTGTCTTTATTATTAGACATGCAATTTTATCTCTATACCAAAAGAATACGAAATACTGAAGGGGGAGGAAGAGAAAGAGAGATTGAGAGAGAGAGAGAGAGAGAGAGAGAGAGAGACGAATACAGAGATGGAAAGACAAATACAAGAATGATGTTGTAGTATGTAAACTTGAATTTAATGACGTCATTTATATTTTTCAGGTAGTACAAAGAAGAAAGGTAAGAATAAATTTTACATTTAATAACGCATTGAATATAAAATAAAAATAATAATTATCAGTAACTATTATTTATTTCCTCTAAGCGATACGTTGAATTTCGAAAGAAAACATCGGATTGATTATACGGTAGTTCAGTTTTCAGATTGGTGTCATAATTTACGAATTTCTTAAAATTTCAATTAAAATCTCTCTCTCTCTCTCTCTCTCTCACTCACTCACTCACACACACACACACACACACACACACTCACACATGCACAAACACACTGATACACTCAAACAATTTAGTGCAAGAATGAGAAGCAGAAATAGTAGAATACTACATTGAACATACAAGTGAATGTAGATAAAATAGGATGATAACCAAAAGATAATTCAGTTCATGAACAGTTTTAATATTTGAATATTAGATCGATAGATAGACGGATGGAAAGAGACAGACAGACAGACAGATGGATGATTGGATGGATGGATGGATGGAAACACAAAGAGAGAGTGCATATTCATTTTTTCGGATAGATTGATTGGTTAGATTAAATTATATTAGAAGTGGGATGACAGGTACATATATAGAAGTGTGATACACATTTATTGCAAAAGTTAATTACTTTGGCTACGTTTTGCCTTTATTAGAGAGGCAATTTTATCTCTATACCAAAAAGACTAGCAAATACTGAGATAAAGTGTGTGTGTGTGTGTGTGTGTGTGTGTGTGTGTGTGTGTGTGTGTGTGTGTGTGTGTGTGTGTGTGTGTGTGTGTGAGAGAGAGAGAGAGAGAGAGAGAGAGAGAGAGAGAGAGAGAGAGAGATGAATACAAAGATGGAGTGTCAAATGCAGGACAGATGTAGCACTAAGTAAACTTCAATTTAATGACGTCATTTATATTTTTCAGGCAGTTCAGAGAAGAAACGTAAGTAAAAGGTTTATATTAATAATAGTATTGACTATAAAATAATAATTATCGTTAACCATTACTTATTTCCTCCAAGAGACACATTGAATTTCGAATAAGATTGGTTTAATAATTCGGTCAGTTCAATTAATTTAGATTGCTTTCGTTTTGGTACGAATATCTTCAAATTTGAAATCACACCTCTCTCTCTTTCTTTCTCTCTCTCTCTTTCTCTCTCTCTTTCTCTCTCTCTCTGTCTCTCTCTCTCTCTTTCTCTCTCTCTCTCTTTCTCTCTCTCTCTATGGATATTAATAGATATTCGAAGACGTTATTAAAAGTACGAGAATCAAATATCACATACATATGGAAAGAGAGAATAATTTCTTCAAAATTATTTTGCACAACAATTATAACTATGGCTCATTCACAAAACTTTTACTTTAATGCCAACAGGGAAAAGAACGGATACAAATGTAAATATGGACGACTTTAGCATCAGTGATAACAGCACACGCTATATGAGAGATGCGAATGGTATTATGATTTTGACTTTTTTCATGATATTTTGTTATTTCTAAAAAAAATTCCTTTTACTGAATAGGTCATAATTATTTATTCTCTTTGTCTCATTCATTTTCTCACTTATTTACACAAGCACACAATATGCATGCATATCAGAACTACAAACACATCTATCTATCTATCTATCTATCTATCTATCTATCCATCCATCCTTCCATCTATCTATCTATCTATCTGTGTGTCCGTCCGTCATTAATCCATCCAACAATTCATTAATTCCTTCCTTCCATCCATCCATCCATAAATCTATCTATCTATCTATCTATCTATCCGTTCTGTGTTTTTCTTCATTCTTAAATTAAAATTTAATTATGTTTCAGCTTCCCAATACTCTTATGAAAGCGAATATACATACTATTCAGGATTCCACTGAGTACGTTGAAAGAAATATGTTGTGATGGAGAGGTATTTGGTCTTGTCATGTCAAATTACTTTTTGAAGTGACTTACATCTTACATCTTTCCTTGATTCACAACTGTTATTTATGGAAAGAATTTTATATATATATATATTAAAAGTATGTATGCATGCACCCAAGCTACCTTTGACAGAAATTTACAATGCAAACACACATAGATGGGAAATGACAGAGGGAAGGAAAGATACTTTTCACCATGCTAATTAAAATAATAGCCGCTCAGGGAGGAGAAATGTAGCACAAAGCCACATATAAATATTACAATCTCATCGAAATAACTTACATTCAACATACACGTTACAGTCAACCGCTCTGATGAAATGTTACATTCCTCTTAATCTGACTGTACTAAGTTAAGTATGTTTATGCAGACTGGTATTCTAAATTAAGAGATAACTTGCCGTAGGTTGAAACGATAAAGTACCTTTTGCTATCATTGTTCGCTACAAAATGTATTGAGTAGACGGTGGCTGCTTATTCGTCTGCAAACATCATTCACTTACATTACTTTATACAAAAGCCTTCGTGTAGAGATTTCATTCACTTACATTACTTTATACAAAAGCCATCGTGTAGAGATTTCATTCACTTACATTACTTTATACAAAAGCCATCGTGTAGAGATTTTGTTCACTTACATTACTTTATACAAAAGCCATCGTGTAGAGATTTTGTTCACTTACATTACTTTATACAAAAGCCATTGTGTAGAGATTTTGTTCACTTACATTACTTTATACAAAAGCCATCGTGTAGAGATTTTGTTCACTTACATTACTTTATACAAAAGCCATCGTGTAGAGATTTTGTTCGTGAAGATATTCTTTTAGCACTATTGATAACACACGATTTAACTGAATATACTGTGCGAATGAACAGTATCAGTAGATTCCATTTCATGTAATATTTTAATGTTCAAGAATTTTTAAAAAGTCCGAGAACTGCTTAGAAATTTGCGATACAACAGTAATTATATTTCTGGACATATCAACGTCTTTTGAATATAAAGCTGAGCGTTAAAAAATTAAATTGAAATCTTTTGCATCGTGAAGCTAGAGCAACTGACATGTCTAACAACTGCGAATTTTCTGCGATAAGATTGGAGTGCATTTGTTACTTTATTTTGTGTGCTGTGTTTTTTGGAAGTGGAATTCCTAGAGCACGTGTTTTCCCGTTTATAAAATCAGTGCATGTGCACTAAATACAGTAATTGGTTAAACCTAAGCGACATAGCAATGGTTTGTGAATTAGAGTTTCTAAAATATATAAATACATTTGGCAAAAACAAAGAAGATGTATTATGTCCATTATTTTGATGCAGTCTTCTGCCATTGCATATTACACACGACTGACACGACTGACATGTATTACTGTCACTAGTCATCGTTCGTGGAGTTGCAATATTAACAGTCAGCTAAAATTAAACATTTCGAACGCCCATAATTATTTTCCAGTCTATATGTAATTTTCTTAATTATTTCCAGATCACTACTGTCACCTTGTCTGAGGTCTGAGAGAGAGTAATCAGTTTGAAGCCAGGAAGATGGAAAAAATTAAATACATTTAAAACATACTAAATGATTGTGTCTCCATAATCAATAACATAATAATTAGAAGAGTATTTTAGGTTATGTGTATTATTTTCAATGTGAATGTATCTTAATATATATAGCTAAATTGTCATTGTTTATTATCAGTTTTACGAGTGAATTTATCATTTTTGTTTGAGGATTTTTTTTAATGAATGCTTATCATTTATCAATGTGTGTGAAATGATTGCATACTTCCTGTTTCCTATAATATATAACGTGGAATAAACTCTGGCAGAAATAGAACATTCATTCAAATGACTAAAATAATATTTTGTTCAGATAAGATAATGATAGCGAGTTCCTAAGCAGCAATCATGAAAACAGCGAGCAACGTCTAATACGAAAATGAAACTTTTCAGAAACCGTAGAGATTGTTTATTGCCATTTATTATCAGTAAATTTGGTGAAATAGATACACTAAAATTGTATTTTAAATAAACGTAATATTTTCAAACTATCGATTACATTCCCGCTAACAATGATGAGTGTAGATGGAATTAATATGTAATCGGCCAGCATAAGTCATAATGAAAAGTAAACTGGAAGTATGTACATTCATGTAAAATACAATCATATTGGTAAATTAAAGGAAATAAGTCAAAATGAAAAGTAAGTAATGGAAGTATGTACATTCATGTAAAATACAATCATATTTGTAAATTAAAGGACATAAGTCAAAATGAAAAGTAAGTAATGGAAGTATGTACATTCATGTAAAATACAATCATATTTGTAAATTAAAGGACATAAGTCATAATGAAAAGTAAGTAATGGAAGTATGTACATTCATGTAAAATATAATCAAATTTGTAAATTAAAGGACACCAGCTTCATCACGTGATATAATGGTGTTTGCAGTGCAAAAGAAAGACGATATTTAGAAATAATGTGTAGAGGGGATAAGAAAATAATATTTGCAAACAAATACACAATATTTGCAGACAGTCTCAAGTCAATCAGAGAAACAGGTTTAATTACAAAGGCATCGTTAGATTCTACTTACATGAATGTGTTTTATTTGAAAGAGATTACGGTTGACAAAAGGTGTTATATGAATGTACAGACGTATTCACGGTCCTATCGCGATTATAAATGATTTTATTATAAACGTTATCAACATTCCCAGCACGATTTCATAAACGGCTTCATTAAAAAATATATTAATGATCCCAACTCGAGTAAATGAGCTGTTTAATTACAATTATATAATCGGCTTTATTAGTACGATACTAATGGGCAAAAACACATCTACATAAACGGCTTTCTTTTAAAAAAAAAAAAAACTAATGTCCTAACATTTCCAACACGACTACAGATGCCAGATTATTACAAAGGAAAACAAAGGATATTTTAGTGTCTTAAATTTTCAATCTGTTTCCAATGTACTCTCAGGCTACTTAGTGACCTCTATATAGTGTTAATGCGGAATATAATGTTTCCAATGTACTCTCAGGCACTTAGTGACCTCTATATAGTGTTAATGCGGAATATAATGTTTCCAATGTACTCTCAGGCACTTAGTGACCTCTATATAGTGTTAATGCGGAATATAATGTTTCCAATGTACTCTCAGGCACTTAGTGACCTCTATATAGTGTTAATGCGGAATATAATGTTTCCAATGTACTCTCAGGCACTTAGTGACCTCTATATAGTGTTAATGCGGAATATAATGTTTCCAATGTACTCTCAGGCACTTAGTGACCTCTATATAGTGTTAATGCGGAATATAATGTTTCCAATGTACTCTCAGGCTACTTAGTGACCTCTATATAGTGTTAATGCGGAATATAATGTTTCCAATGTACTCTCAGGCACTTAGTGACCTCTATATAGTGTTAATGCGGAATATAATGTTTCCAATGTACTCTCAGGCTACTTAGTGACCTCTATATAGTGTTAATGCGGAATATAATGTTTCCAATGTACTCTCAGGCTACTTAGTGACCTCTATATAGTGTTAATGCGGAATTAGAAAATATAATGTGTGCCTAAAAATGGTAAATTGTGAGCTGAACAATGGTAAGAATACTTTAATATTTAATACCTGTATTGTGTCATTCTTCTCACTCTAGTGAAACTATATGTTGTTTTATAATTATTTTTAATGAATACTTTACACTTTTTTTTTAAAGTATTATGATGGTAATTTTTTATATCGATATTTATATTTTGCAGTATTATATTCAATGCTAAATATTATATAGATGTATTTAAAACACATAATTACTTTTGTAAATATCACTCAATTTCATTATTACACTGGTATATATTGCATAAGTACATTAAACAAAATTCCAATATTAAAGTTGTCTTCTTGTACATTTTTTTTGGTCGTTGATATTTTCCGTAGTCAAGATGTTGAATATTCTATATTTAATTAGTTTTGTAAATTATATGTATTACACAATGCTATGGTGATATATTTTTTAATTTATGATTTTGAAGCTAGTACAAAATTATATCAGGTTTAAGAAATGCATATATTTTTTTTCTTACATGTTAAGCAGAGACAACTTTGCTGAATTAAAATTTACTGAACATTGAGATCTTTAATGAGCAGAGTGTGAGGATACTTTTGCGGTGTTATGAGACAGTACTATCTGTGTGGGGAGAAGAGAGTACACGAGGAGGGAAAAAAACTTGCAGTCACAGAAAGGAAGGCTGAAGAAAGCTATTAACATATTTTGAGGAACAAAACATACATCTTCCGGAAATGTATAAGACCCACAGACACAGTGAAAAGTATAACAGCGACATCTTTCGTGTTATACACCAAAGAAACTGAACAAAATACATCCATATAATTTAATAAATGCGTCAAGGTGAAGATAAAAGATTCCATTGCATCATAATACGTGTAGGTGTTATAATAGTAACTTATCTAAAACACAATGTCTCTGTCTTTCTGTCTCTCTGTCTTTCTGTCTCTCTCTCTCTCATACACACACACACACACACACACACACACACACACACACACACACACACACACACACACACACACACCACACATATTGGAATAACACACACATATTTGGAAAACAAAGTTCATTCCTATCAGATTTTACAAATTCGACTTTTAATGCACACGTTTTTTCTCCAGAAGAAACACTTGAATATTATTACTTCCACAAATTCACATTCAATCGACTACAGCTGAAGCTGTATTGGTGAGACAGAAATTTATTTCACACTGAAAATTCTCTCCCCTCGTCAGGCGAAATACCGTAATGATCTGGAAATAATTTTAAAAATTATTAAAAATTTACAAATATATATTTCCTGCCTGGATATACTAATATTTGCACACTTATGCAATGTTTTCAAATATCTAAATAAAAGCGTACAAATAATTTCATACATGTGAGGCTCCACGATGATATCCACTGGACCTCATTTCCGGCTAGTAAGTAAACTAGAAGTAGCTAGCAAGTAAACTAGAAGTAGCTAGCAATTAAATTAGAAGTAGCTAGGAAGTAAACTAGACTAGAAATGGGGAGGGGCACAATCGGGTTGGAGATTTTGCTTGTAAAGTTTAACACCGATTCCTAAAAAGGTGTAATATTACGGCCTCCAAATATTAAAATAAAAGCGTTTTGAAAGCCACTCCCATGCTCGTTTTCTCTTGGAAGGGGTCAAAACAACCCCACTGAGAACTCAATTTTCTCTAAAGTTTGCTCTAAAGTGACCTAACTATAATGATGTGAATCAGATGAAAATTCTGATCGTCTACTGTTTAGATTTGTGCGCATTTCATTAGATGACCTTGAAATAACTGTTCAAACGAAAGTTCGGAAAATAAGGTTAAGAATGTAAACAACGCACCATTAATTATTTATAGACTCGGTTTCGATTCGAGGCTAGAAACAAACCCAAGCCAAATCGTTCAAAGTACAGGCATAATTAACGGGTCCAAAGGTATCTATGTGTAAAATTAACACCTGCAACATACAGTGGTTGCGATCAAGCCATTACATTTTCAACATGTTCAGTTTTAGATACTGTTAAGGGTGCACTAATAAACCTATTAACACCTGCAACATACAGTGGTTGCCATCAAGCCCATACATTTTCAACATGTTCAGTTTCAGATACTGTTAAGGGTGCACTAAAAAGTCTATCAACACCAATGAGAGCTTGTTACAGATTCGAGGAGGATCTCGGTCTTTTTCCCAGTGGCTCCCCCTGGATTGTTTCCTTTCTCCTTGCCTTCCAAAACAATTTCGCTTGCTGAATGCATGATTTTGAAATGTGGCCCGTCTTATTACAGGTATAACATCCAGTCTCTGAGAGGGGGTTGCTGGCAAGCTCACAACTGATTGCGATCTTCTTCCCCTGACAGTTTATGCAATTAAAAATAAATATCAAACCATACTAGCATACGGACAGACAGATGCATAAACAGACAGGCGAGACACGTCCGTTTCTTGTAACAATCAATACTCCGGTTTATTAATAAATATATTTTAAACGTGACATAATTTGTGAACAAACATTAGGCCTATTAATCCGGGGTTCCTCCTAGAGATAAATAATGTGTACCAGAATACAAGTTATAAGGGCGGTAATCGAGCAGAACTTTTCATTATTTTTATTCGTAGTTATTCCCCTTGACATGCGCTCGATTGCCTTTTTAAAACTGTACTGTAAAGAGTAAACATTCTCATTTCTAGTCGCTTTTAACTGCTTAAACCGACGTCGTTTAGAACAGAGTTTCGTATCGGTTGTTTTATTCAACTGGAATTAATTATAATTAAATAAAATTGGTGCCACTCCTGGTAAAATCCAATAGTCTAAGTTCCATTGAATGCGTGAGTCCACCTTAGATATTATTATAGAAAAATGGCTTATTGAATGACACAAGCATGCCTAAAAAGTTAACCAGTTAGGGCTAACCAATGGCCGCCTACTGAATAACTGTAGCTAACCAGTTGCTGTGTACTGGCCAGCTGCGGCTGACCAGTGAGTGCTAATGAAACACAATGGAGAAAACCGATATCGTGGAAAACTGTCCCTTAGTTCTTTACTGTCCAGGAAACTCCACAGGCACTAAGACGTTTTCTCTTGTCAGTCTCCATCCTGGAAGTCATGTGATTAAAGTCTCGCCATGAGTAAACACAGAGCTATAAGTTCTAAAATTCTAATTTTCCTGTTTCGTTTCTGCTAAAGATAAATGTACATTTATGTTTCAGCTGAGTAATAATGTATTTTAACTTTCATATATAACCTTGCTTGCTGCTTATAGTTCTTAGATATCATTGTTATCTTATTTAGTAGAAATAACATGTCATTAATGTTGATTGATTTATTTGTGACTAACACATGCAATCACTGTTGGAATCTTGTAGTGAGTCTGAGAAATCAATTTAGATCTCTGTAGGATAATGCTTATGATTCAGAAAATTTCCATCATAACCTTGATCTGTTTGTCTATAACTTTCTATTCCCTGTGGTCTGTTAATTCGTCTAAATTTGTATGACTGTAATTACAAGAGTATATATCTTATAAAGGGGTGCATAGCTGAGTTCATTGTTCGCATGTAGTGAACTAAATAATTGTGTTCAGTAATTGGAAAATAGTCTGAGGAGTTATAAGAAGAGATGCAGTGATTATATGTCCAGCTGAATTTCTACAGAAGGATTATTGTTCTTTCTCTACAGTCATTCGCAGAACTCCCTTTTACACCTTCCTTTAAACTTGAAGTGTTTTTTGTTGCTTTGTTGTTGTTTTTTTTGTTGTTGTTTTTTTTTTTCTCGGAGACTCCACAAAGCCAGCTAATGAAGGCGTGAGGTCACCCACTGCAGTCAGAAGAACAGAGAAGCAAAACCTTGATTCAGGTCATGTTGACATTTCATGAAACACACTTAGAAGTTTCCTTCCTTTGTGATGTGCCTATTCGTGTTGTATGAATGTCAATTGATTGAAATAACATTGCAATTGTATTTTGTTCACTCTATGAGTCCCTGGAGGGAGTTAGATATAATTTTCACAAAATTATTTACAAAACAGCTACTAAGAGAGCTTTTGCACGCGAGAAGCTACATTGAACAATCCCTCTGTGTGTGTGTGTGTGTGTGTGTGTGTGTGTGTGTGTGTGTGTGTGTGTGTGTGCGTCTGTGTGTGTGTGTGTGCGTGTGTGTGTGTGTGTGTGTGTGTGCGTGCGTCTGTGTGCGTGCGTGTGTGTGTGCGTGCGTGTGTGTGTGTGTGCGTGCGTGCGCTCGCGCACGCGTTCATTTCTGTATGTCTTCATTGTATATGCCATTATTTGTATTTAATCGATTTTGAATTGATGTGCAGTTATTTATATTTTTAATAAATTATATTTCTTTGTTTATCAGCACCCTTAACAAGTGAATGAAACTCTATTTATAGACAAACATACTTCACAGACTTATCAAACGGACTATATGACTAAATAATGAATGACATTAATAAACTCACATCCAACCACTCTTTTTTTTCAATATTATCCAAGTTCATATTGTCTAGATCATACTGGTTTAGATTGTATCTGCAAATTCTTTAAATGAGTTGTTTACTCCAATTCTGGCATTAAGAATTATAATGCTGATAATTATCAGCATAAGTAGTGCCCAAGGTCGGGTCACTTTGACATTTAACAATTTATATAACAATTAAATTCAGAAATAGGGATGTGCAAATTTAGTCTGCCACACTATCTTATATCTGACTGCTTGTCTGCCTATGCATATGTGTCACAAACTGGGAATTGTGTTGTTATTAAATTTCAAATATTCATGACTTAATATATATTAATAATTAATTAAATGAATGATACATTGCATTTAGAAGAAATGTGAAAGCTTTGAATTATACGAACGTAAAACGTATTATAAATTATGTTGAATATTTTGGCATATATGCTGAAATGTATAATTTTATTTGGATGAGCAAATAATTAAAGGATGAAAGTATGAATG
This sequence comes from Sinotaia quadrata, assembly GCA_028829895.1. Lineage (NCBI taxonomy): Eukaryota > Metazoa > Mollusca > Gastropoda > Architaenioglossa > Viviparidae > Sinotaia > Sinotaia quadrata. The sequence goes on from CM054180.1 coordinate 113,051,433, forward strand.
GAAGAGTGTGATGTGTGCATGGAATCAGTCATTATTTTTTTTACGGATGAATCGTTAGTAGTTGAACTGGAAAGCAGTTATGTAGTGTGTAATTAGAAAACAATCATTTCTAAATGGAGATAAGAAAAGTTAGACAAGTGTGTGCATACGTGTGTCCAGCTGTCCGTCAAAAAGTCAGAAGTGGTCTATGACTGGCTGACTAGATAATCAGCATAGCTAGCTAAGACATAAATATGGCATCGTTTTCTTCGTTAGCCATCGATCTTAACTATGTGCCATTCTGAAGTAAGAAAAATGATTCTTAGATAGACGGGGGGGGGGGGGAGTGCTCCTTGGGTCTAGGTCTCTAGGAGAAAGGTAAGAAAAAATTAAGTCGAAGCTTGGAAGCTATTCCTCGAAGTCAGGAACTTGCTACTTTGAGAGGTTGAACTTGATAATTAAAAGTGTTTATTTTTTTTATTAATGCTTGGGAATAAAGAATGAGCTTCAATGATTATAAATTATATATTTTAATGTTAATGATATAGTAGGAGTAATTAAGATACTTTAGAAATATTTATAGGGAAGAAACTTAGAGGGAATATTCGGTATATATTAGAGGATTTAAATAATCCAATGTCTCAGGAGCTACATTGACCGAGCAAGTCTTAGATGAAGTCAGTCCAAACTCTTCATTTATCATTGACCAATGGGTAGTCAGTGCGAGTCTGTATATATGTGTATCAAATGTGATGGATCAGTATGACCTCAGCTGATGACTCACTAGACAAACCTGAACCAAATGTCTGATCGATTGTCCAAAACTCTTGGGCTGCATACTTCACTGACATGAAAACTGTGAGATCGTAAGATGGATTTTATTGGTAGAGCAATCGAGGTGTTAACGAAAAAGAAGTGTGTTATCTTTCTTTAGTTGTCTTATTCTTCTTTTATATTCAGTTTTAATAGTTAACTGTTAGTTGAGAACCTCTCTTTATCTTTGTTTTAGTGTAATGTTCAGTGTCATCATAAAGTAGCATCATATTACAACGTTAAGATTCATTATTACGTAACTTTATTGCTTTTATGTAGCACTGCATTCTGGGAGTGGAAGTGGTGAGCATTGAGTCAGGCATAATCATAGCAAATGCCAAACCGACGTCCCAATTTTAAACAGAGTCGTTTACGTGTATCTTCACGTATTGGTGGGTTAGTATGTTCAGATAAATCCATCAGAATTAACAGAATGCAAATATCATTCATTCATTGTGTGTTTGCGAGATTGCGTGCGAGCGCGAATATACATGAATATACCATTACGTTTTTTCATGTCATTGATTCTGAAACTGAACTTCTGTAAATTTCTTTAACTGATGTATTTATGTGTGTAAACATTTATTGTTATGCATTGCATTTTATACATTTGGATTCATTTAATACGTATTAGTACTTTGAGAAGATGTAAATAATATGCATGCTGTCAGTGAGTATTTTATTAATAATTAACCGTACTAAAAATCTAAGTTATATAAATATATAAGTGTGTATATATTCATAAGATACAGTTGTGACAACTGGAATCATAATCCCATCACTTTACTTTGTATTGTAATGAACATTCATTCAGCTTATTTCTAGTGAACAAACAAACGCAGGCCATGAATCGTGACAGACATGCAATCGAAGTAACGGAAAATTATATTTTTTACCAGCAACTGCTTTCTAAATTGGGCAGTGATTCCATTGTTTGTCCTGTAAGTTGTCCAAGGAAGGTAATAGCACCAAAATTAAGGAATCTATGCTTGGTTTCACTTTCGGAAGAAATCAGTACAGACTCTTAGCAATATGTTTCCAGTGAATGGCATAAGTTATTTGGAACAGACGACACAAGTGATGATTTTGCCGTCGCTATACTTAGGACACTGCATTCCACAAGCGGACACAGTGTAGAACAGCATCTTGCCGTTGTGATCAGCCTGACTGTTTGCCACGTATTTAAAGCTCGAGTCCACGCAGATGTACTCAGTAGCGGAATTGTGAGTGTTGAGTCCTGCCATGAGATACCCTGAGTATTCTAAGGTCCACCCCAGAGCACAGGTGTTCGTGGCGGGTATCATGATATTGGTGGAATGAGGGGTACGACAAACGGCGCAGATTGGGTCATAGTTGTGGGTGGATTTTGGATACATACTATATTCGCCTCCATACAGGAGAGTGACAGTCGATGGTTTCAAATGCTGATCATAAATAGGGATCAGTGGCAAGCACAGATAGTTAGCTGCACCACCGGTGTTGTTATAAAATGAGCCACCAATAAAACCTGAATGATGACAAAATAAAACTCAGTAAAAATCTGTTCCGGTGAATTCCGGTGATCCATGAAAAATCAACATATTTTATTTAAGGTAATTGTCAACAGTAGTACTTGTTCAGTTTAAAGTTTTATTTAAGCAATATCAATATACTCGCTCCACCCTGCAGTCTATGATATTGATGATTATTAAAACTGTTTGTCTTTCTTTGCTGTTAGTGATATTACACTTCTTGTGTTTACGTAAATGTAGTAGAAACAATGCGACTTATTTTGACAATAGCACATAAGGAATGACTTCACCAGTCAAACATATTTCATTAATCTTCATTTTAAATTTTTATTTAAGCAATATCGATATATTCTCTCCACCATGATGGTATCGGTGTTATTGATGATTAATAAAACAATTTGCCTTTCTTTGCTGTTAGTGATATAACATTTCTTGTGTGTACATAAAAGTCGTAGAAATAATGCGACTTAATTCGATAATAAGACATAAGCAATGATTTGACCGGTCTCAATATTCATTAATCTTGATTTCTAAACGAAATTATTTAAAATTCATAAGAATGTTGAACAATCTATCACATTAAACAATCTGTTCGATGCCTGTACATGTAATCTACATTTGCACACAAAATATTATTAAAAAACATATTCATGAATGTTCAAAAAACTAGAACATGTATTTCCTATCTGAAATTAATATTTTGAACGTTAATAAATTTTTGGTTATCATACCTGAATAGACCGTGTCTGCACTGCCTGAGCAATTATCACTGCCCCATTTTGTGTAGGTGGAGCCTATAGAATCTGTTAAATTAAGAATTGAAAAATTTTAAATATTATAATAATTTGTCATTCAAACTCTTTTCTGATGTTTGAATAACACATGTCGCACACATTTAAAAAGATGAATAACAGAAAGTGAATATTAAAAGCACTAAATATAATTTTTTTATTGTGCATGCGCGAGAGAAAGTGTGGTTAAATGAGTGTGTATGTGCATGCACGTGAGCATGTACATGTGTGCTTGAGAGAGAAAGAGAGTGTGTGTGGGTGTGGGTGTGGGTGTGGGTGGGTGGGTGGGTGGGTGTGGGTGTGGGTGTGGGTGGGTGTGGGTGGGTGTGGGTGTGGGTGGGTGGGTGGGTGGGTGGGTGTGCGACATACACCCATATGTTACTGGTTTTGATTATTATTAATAAGCATCCATAAATAATTAAAAGTGATGGAGAAATATTAATTTAAGTTTATTAATAATTCTCCTTGGAGACACCACTCGTTCCTCACTTGGCAGATTACACTTGTGGATAATCTCTTCCAAACAATGATACAGATGTTTTACTGTCAAACAAAATTTTCGTATGTGGAAACGTTTTACCAAAGAAGTAACAAATCCGTCTTTAATTATATTTAATGATTCCCCAATCCACCTACTTTCACTACAACATATAGTTTAATAATATTTTCAAGAGGTTTAGTAAGATTATCAGAAAACGCAATGAAATGGAAGAAGCTGGTTGTCAGGTCGTCAGAGATGCCCCAATGGTTGGCAAGATTAAAGGACAGATAGAAAGATAGACAAGAAGGTTTATAAATTTAACAATAAATTTATTAAATCAGCAATCAAATATACATATGATAAATACAATGAGAGGGTTATTTGACATCACTAATCCATGAAACAACATTCAAATTATTCCAATACTTATTCAGTCTTCTGTCCTAACACATAATTCAGTAGTCATATTAGTGTCAAAAATAAATTAAAGGATTATTTTTATCACACAAGAAAGGGAGTTATATAGTGATATGATAATAGTTTTACATAACCTATTCAATGACGTAAGCCGCAATAGTCCTTCCCACACTTTTGTCACAATGTCACAAGTTTATTGTTCACAATAATGCTCTTCTAGGCATGTTGTAGTCTGTTACAACACTGTGGATAACTCAAGACTAATCTAGGCACACTGCCGTATTAGCTTCTCGAGTAGGCAATCAGAGTAACGAACTTCTAGCACTCCTTTTGCTAAAAAGATACACAGATGAGTTGGACACCCTTACCATTGCACAAACAGGGTGCAGTGAATCATCACAATTGCCACACTCTAGGATGGAAACTTCTCGAATACATTACAAGCATACAAAGAAGAAGAAAACGTTTGCTCCTTTCTGAAACATCATATCAGAGAGCAACACTAAGTTCCAAGTTTAATCATCTCTATTCTCCATTCTTTCTTACAATCATTTTCATTTGCAACTCTAGAAATAATAGTCTTTTCACATAATATATTTTACATTAAATTACAAATATAATATATCAATAGCAAAGTGCACAAAATATTTCTAAGTCCATTCTCTTTCAATCAATCATTTAACACACCATAATCTTGAATTTGCCTTTCATGACCAGACTTGAGTAATTTTTAAAATCAAAGGGATTAAAATATAGAAGTTCATTATTTGTAAACCTTAAACTATTGGATAGCAAAAATTACTCATCATATCTTGCTTGGTTTGGATTACTTCAGTAAGTTCTAGCATACTCTTTACCTGAGTTCTTATTTTAACAGCAGGCTCAGAAACCAGAAAGTCAAATCATGTTAACATTTAACAAACTATATAATAATTAAGTTTTAAAATAGAGACAAACAAATTTACAATGTGTGCTTATGTGTGTGTTCTTATGTGTGTATAATTTGTTTGCTAACTTTGATATCACGGATGGAAATATGACTGTAACAAAATCAAGGAGGAAACAAAACTAATGTGTCTTGTTACTAGTTTTTCATAACCTCAATATCATAAAAATATTGCACTGATATAAAGGAATGTATGATACAGAAGTAACTACAGGCTAGAGGGAAGATGATACAAATATTTATAGTTTCATGCACTACATTGCAAGCTCTAATGTGAAGTTACAGAGATATCCATATTTTTTTCATTTATTTGGTCAAAGAGACCAAATAAGAGACGTTATCATATTTCATTACATATTATTAGGTCAAACCTGTCCTGGATATTTGACATTTAATAAGCAACTGATGTTAATGAATAGCGAACAATTTAAATGTGTGGCAATAAACCGTTGTGCGCTGCTCCTCTGAACTAAAATAAACAGACTCTCTTACATATACAGACAGATCGTAATGCTGGTGTACATACACATGCGAAAATGATCCTCCACTCGGTCAATCAGACTTTGTAGTTCACGCACCTGACCTGTCAAATTGTCGTTGTTCTCTCGAATTCTACTAATTTCACCTAGCAAAAATTTCACTTCGGTTTGGCTGCTATTAATAGCATCCGTCATTTCACTCACTGGACCGTGCATATTGACGGTTTCTTCCTGAAGTGCCTCCAGTCGCCCCTCGAGCGTTGACAGACGTTTCTCAAATCCATCAACAGTGACTACAGCGATGTGGGTTTTCAGTGAGTCACTCTGTAGACACTGAACAGCTGGTGATGTTCCATCCAACTGGCAGGAGTATCGTCCGTTATTGAGGGGGTTTGGCAGCGTCAAGAAAAATGTACTGTTGTTGTGAAAGTTGCTTGGGACTGTCTTATTGGATGGCATCTGAAAAACAGACAAAATGCAACAAACGTGCAAAGACAAATGAAAACAATCATATACATGAATGGTCAATTGAAATACCTTTACAACGAGACTCAATGAATAAAGGTAATAAACTCAGGCATAAAAATAACAAAAAGATTAATGTTCGAATATATGAAACACAAAAAACGAACACCCGTGGATAAATTAAAAACAAATAAATGCAAGCACAAGCGAAGACATACGAAAGAAAATGTTAAATAATCCTATTTCTTTCAATTATTTTATTTAGTTGTCCGTTATGGAGGGGTTGTGCACCAAGATGAAAAATGGACTGTTGTTGAGTGCCAGTGACTGTCATATTTGATGGAGTGTGGAAAACAGACTAAATACGCTACAGACGAGCACAAACATATATATAAATGTCATGTAAAGACATAAGATCTCCTTAATGTTTAGACAGAGGCAACAAAATAAACCATCAGACATTTTAAAACACAACACACGTGAACAAAACAGAAACTTATATGTACTAACAAATTTAGCAGTGGTATTATGTATTTTTGGATGCTATCGTTTTGAGAGGGGATGAGTGCGGTTGTTTACGTTTGTTTTCGTCCTGTATTGTTTACATTTTCTTTTCATTGAGTATGCATTCTAACTGCAAACACATCAATAAAACGTAATCCACGCATGCGCAATAAAAAGAGAAAACAGACCATCAGTGATGGCGTGCACATGGAAGTCCGTGACGGTCATCCTAACAGTTCCTATGTTTGTATTGGCAACTCACAAAAAAACCAGCCAAGTCTTTGGTTTACTGGGCTTTCGCTAACATTTGCCCTTAGCTGCATCTTTTTGTGACAAACGATCTGTACCAGAATCATAAAGAAAATTAAATGTGCTTCTCTCGATGGTAAAGTCAGTGATTTCAGGTGATTACTTACTTTCCATATCACATTTACGGGTGGGTGACCAAGAGACAGAAATTTTCCACACTCCAATTGCACATTCCATTCTCCAGTGCGTGGCTGGTACACTCTGTCATCAGATAAGACAGCGTGCAGACTGTCATCTATGGTAACTGGCGCTTCTGTAAAGAAAATATTGTTTTTGATCTTGTCCGTTCACCTCGAACTAACACTTTCTAACTCTGTCGTGCAAGGAAATAGTACTGAACTTAATCTTTTGCCTGTGATTTCCCAAAGATTTTAAAGTGTACATTTGTCAAAAGTTCCACAGCATCTTAAAAAAATAAAAGAATGAACCAAAGCATTAATAAGTTCATCGATAAAACTTGATCTACAATGCAATCTGCATCTTCAAAGACGTCATGCACCTACTCACTCAAATACTCACATGTACATTCAGTTACGTATTTACTCACTTAACCCTAATCACCACTAACGTACCTGATACATGAACATACGCTGTTTGAGTAAACATATTACATGTATCTCCCAAATACACATGAACGGAATAATATCCGGAGTGAATACCGCCAGGTCCGAATAATTGCAGGCCGGCATTTGGGAGAAAATTGATTGACGGTCCACCTTTGTTTGACAGGATAAATTGCTCTGATGTGTTCACGGCTAAAAGTATTTGTGAATGACTCTCATCTGGAACAACAAAGCACAACATTTCGTAATTATTCAGATGTATAATATTGGTTGAGAATAAATGTTGTTGCAATTCTGCCTACACTCATTCAACACGCCTTGGAAATGAACATGAATTGTTCCACTGTCTTTTAAGCCACTGACATTCACGTAAATAAGTTTACAAATCCTCCATGAATTGTTCCACTCTCTTCTAAGCCACTGACATTCATATAAATAAATTTTACAAATCCCCCATAAATTGTTCCACTGCCTTTTAAGCCTCTGATATTCACGTAAATAAGTTTACAAATCCCCTATTTCTAAACGTTGCATATTCGCCTCTAAATTACAAAGAATTATAGAAAATGAAATATATGATGACCACATGGAATTAATTAATTAATTTAGTCAGATTTTAACATGAATGATGCACGGTTCTCAATCACATTGAATGACATCTGCCTTTTGCTATATACACTTAACCATAAGCTACATAAGTGACACTATAAACATTTCTTTTGTTAGTATCTGTAAAGGGCAAGTAAGGTTTTACTCAGGACAATTTATTCGTGTTAGTTCTTGTTATAAAATGAATAGTCTGAAACAAAAGTTGAATACTATTAATTTACTTTGTAACGATGTGAACCATTTGACATAGTGAACATGTTCAGAGGTCGTAATTTGGAAGGCCCATGGAAGAGTTACAATGGCTCCAGCACAAACGTCCAATCGTGTTCCGTTTGGGAAAGTTGGGGATGACGTCCATTGCAGAGCACTCGTGACTGGAAAACATATTTTTGTAAAAATGTATAATTTAAAAGTGTATTATAACGTACAGCAATGGAGAGTATATGGCCAATGCTACGGTAACTGTGCTGTGGATTTATTACCGCATCACGGCGATGGCCCAATTGTTATGATAAAGTGTCACCATAAATACGATTCAACAATACTTGTAAGCACTTGTACTGGCACTTGATGACAAAATGCCATGCTGAATAATTATTTTGCTTAGTTTGATTGCAAGTCGTGCCATGTATAAACAACACTTATGCATTACTTGTCATTGTCGGTCACTAATCAGACATAAAGAGGAGCTATTAAAAACACCCATAACTTCTATTGAGAGTCACATGTACCCATTTTGAAACTTGACTGCATTATGAAAGCGTCATGTGCTTGAAGAGGCACTAATTCTCTAGTTAATGAAAAATGGTCTAACTGCTAAATATTTTGAATAAAATACACATATTTCATATGTCAAAATATGAAACTAACCAATTTACTGATTTATTAGCAATAAAATAAACATGTATAATAATTTATACAGACGCTATTCATTAATTACAAGAATTAAAAATATTGGATGTATGAACTGTTGGGTTTTTTTCTTTAGGGGTTCTAATTCAAAGACACACTTACATCAGTCATCACTATTATTACATAAAGATAACAACAAAATTGTACATTTTACATTTCAATATGGTTTTGCAACTGATTAAACTTTCACCAAATAATAAGAATATGTATAATATAACAACATCAATGTTGAAAGAGACAAATCAAAATGGATACAGATGTGAAAGGGCGGTATGACTAATACGTTCTAGGCAGCCTGTCATTTATAAGCGACCAATGACAAATCTAACCAGTAGGAAGCAGATAGAAAGTGCCAGTTAGAAACATTGCTTTTTCGTTATCAAGTCCAGTCTTAAAGGCTGATCGAGAGCTGTGCTGAGCTATTTGACTGATAAAGAACAAGTATATTTAGAAATATGTTTCGCCATTAGAACTATATATATATGGTTTGTCATTAGAACTATAGTTATATGTTTTGCCATTAGAACTATAGATATATGGCTTGTCATTAGAACTATAGATATATGTTTTGCCATTAGAAATATAGATATATGGTTTGCCTTTAGAAATATAGATATATGGTTTGCCATTAGAACTATAGATATATGGTTTGCCATTAGAACTATAGATATATGGTTTGTCATTAGAACTATAAATATATGGTTTGTCATTAGAACTATAGATATATGGTTTGTCATTAGAACTATAAATATATGGTTTGTCATTAGACTCAGAGATTATTTCATGCATTTAGTATGATGACCTTTATGGGTTTGTAATAAGATTTAGACTTTTTCATGTATTTGATATTCTATGACTTGTAATTAGAGAGATTGTGTACATTGCATTGTTGAACATATGACATTGTCCCTAGTGGAAATGTTACCCTGAGTTTGATTATGTTATATTTTATGCTTATGTGTGTGAATCAGGCGAATGTATTTTATTAAAGGAATATAAGTTTGAGAATGCATGTGAAGAGATATCTGGGAGTGTAGAATATTTTAGACCTGAATCTTTTGCACTGTGTGTGTGATATTTTGATTTGCAAAGACAGACATTAGAAATGAAAAGTTAAAAACACAGTATTATACTTGCCTGAAAATGATGAAATAATAAGTAAAAGAAACATCCTTTACGACTGCCCAAGTCTTTATTCCTTAGCAGATCTGTACAGAGAATACATCAGGCGTACACTGACGAGAGCTCAGTCTTGCTTTGTAGCTTTCATCAAATGTGAAGTGTATATATAGCAGGAGAGAGTCAAGGGATGTACATATTTCTTTTTAATGGAGAGAGGGAGAAAAAAAATATTGCAGCCTCATTCATTAAACGTATAGTGTACTTTACAGCTTAAGACGTGCAGTCACGTACCAGGCACACACTTGGGAACACTTTGCTTTTAATTAAGTGCAGGTCTGTGTTGACGTTTCCTGTCAATCGAGTGGCGTCGGCAAAGCTCGATGTTCTCATAATATCGCCACCAGTGCTCAAAAAGTTTGCTTCCTGAGTGAGATTTCCTTCACAATAATTGAAAATAAGAGAGAAGGCGGAGAGGAGGGAAGGGATGAATGGAGGGTGGTGGTGGTTAAAGTATAAAAAAGAGAAAGAAAAACAGTATGACAAAAGGAAATCTTACTACTATGTCTTGTGCTTTTCATTCTAATATTAATTGGAGTATATAAGAAAGATCAAAAGCAGATTTTTTTCCCAATCGCACAGTCCTATCACGTACACTCACGTACAAACACATACGAACACATTTCTAAAAAATCGCAAATTGACAAACACCAACGCTCTACATTCTTTTACAAACCGTAGCATAATGACCTTGGGGTTATTTCTCTACACAATGTTGGTGCGTTGCTCAGTCGCCATACCGTGATAGAAAAATATTTTTAAAAAATTATTCTCATTGTAATTATTACTGCGTTTATGTTAGAAGATAACGAAAACTTCAAATAATAAAACTTACAGTCTATAGAACATTTACAAAGTGCTGTAATGTATTCCTCACTGGTTACGTTTACTAATATTAATTCCTTTATTTAATGATTCATAACTAACTTAACTTACATGTGGTTGACAATATTAATTTAAGTATATTAAAATCTCAAGACGATCCTTCTCCTTCTCCACCCAGCGAATTCACTGATGTACACATACACAAATAACGCCATTATGTCGCATAATTAACATTCCGTACACATACACAAATAACGCCATTATGTCGCATAATTAACATTCCGCACACATACACAAATAACGCCATTATGTCGCATAATTAACATTCCGTGTACACATACATAAAAATAACGTCATGTCGCATAATTAACATTCCGTGTACACATACACAAATAACGCCATTATGTCGCATAACATTCCGTACACATACACAAATAATGCCATTATGTCGCATAATTAACATTCCGTACACATACATAAATAATGTCTTTCTGTCTTATAATTGACATTCCGTACACATACATAAATAACGTCCTTATGTCATATAATTAACATTCCGTAGATATGACTTCTTTCTGAAGTGTAATTTGATTAATTTATTTAATCACAACTTAAAAATATATTACCCAGATATGCAAATTACATAACATGAACAAAAAGAGGTGAGTGCAAATAAAAATATAAAATTTATTAAATAGAAAAATAACTAAGAATAATAATGAACGAATACAGTTGATAACGCACTTTTACTAGCTAAGGAAGGAAATGTTCAATGTTGTCCATTTGAAAATATTCTTGTGACGATAATGAAGTAATTAAGAATAACAAATAAGTTCCTAACAGTAAATTAGGGTCAAGAAGTCATCATAGAATTTAGAGCGAGAGGATGTAAGTGTGATAATGAATAGCGTGACCTTGAGATGATGGCTGTCGTTGTGCGCAGATCCCTCATAGTGATGCCGCTCACTCACACACAGGGCCACTATCGAGATGCAGTTCAAAGACCTGAGCAGATGTGTTCATGTGGTGCTCTTGTGTTTATGTAGGTGTGTGTTTGTGTGTGTGTGTGTGTGTGTGTGTGTGTGTGTGTGTGTGTGTGTGTGTGTGTGCGTGTGTGTGTGTGTGTGTGTGTGTGTGAATATTGAGTACGGTGCCGTGAATTAAAAATTACCACTTGAGGTCTTTAAGTGCGTTTTGGTAAGTGCCATTGCATAATGAAGATGCTTTTAACACAATGCATTTTAATTTTTGGAAAACGGAACATTAAATGACTGTACATGAGTACTCAGAGTTATGTACTTGTGTGTGTGTGTGTGTGTGTGTATTTGTGTGTGTGTGTGTGTGTGTGTGTGTGTGTGTGTGTGTGTGTGTGTGTGTGTGTGTGATTTGGAAAAGATGAGTGTCCTTAAGGAGAGCCTACACTATAAAGTGAACGTTCATTAGCAAAAATCCGTAAAAAGTCATACCAACATGTTGTGCTGGGTTTTTTATGGCAATAACGTAGCAAATAAAGAAAGTAATGTCTCAGTCACCAGCGAATCACAGACATTCCAGATATCCCCAAGCCCTTTCTTTCATTTGAATTAACAGAAATGTTAGCATAAAAGCAAACTTTTTTTACTCTATAATGTTTAATTTTCAGTATTATGTACAGCTGTTCCTAGACAAATTACCTCACTAATATTAAACTTGCCTTTCTTTTGACAAGCACTTATTTGTGTAAATCCAAAGATGTCACTGACCTTTAAAAGCTAAACTCTTGTACAGTAGCTAGGTTCTGAAGCAATGTAATAGCGAGGCACATTGCTAATGTCAGTGTGGGATCTTTCATCGCAGTTTAAATCACGTGGTGAGTCGCATGAATAACGACGTTCTTCTAGGTCAGTGGTGTTGTTATCGGTCTCCTGACAACAGGTTATCAGAAGTGCTCTTGATAAGCATATAACTACCGACTCCCTATAATCACGGAAGTACAACCGAAATCACTCGATTTTTCTGTATACGCAGGTATTTGGTCAATTATTACAATAGATAGATAGATAGATAGATAGATAGATAGATAGATAGATAGATAGATAGATAGATAGATAGATAGATAGATAGATAGATAGATAGATAGATAGATAGATAGATAGATAGATAGATAGATAGATAGATAAGTAGGTAGATAGATAGATAGATAGATAGATAGATAGATAGATAGATAGATAGATAGATAGATAGATAGATAGATAGATAGATAGATAGATAGATAGATAGATAGGTATATAGATAGAAGGATAAGTAGGTATGTAGATAGATAGATAGATAGATAGATAGATAGATAGATAGATAGATAGATAGATAGATAGATAGATAGATAGATAGATAGATAGATAGATAGATAGATAGATAGATAGATAGATAGATAGATAGATGGATAGATAGATAGATAGATGCTAGCGTGCGTTCAATCCTTGGTTCAAAATCATATAAAAGAACAAAATTAAACTGCTCTGAATACTGAAGTTTATCTCGATTAAGTAGATTACCGTCCTTACCTGTTGTATTAAACATCGGCAGCTGTTTACCCATTGGTAGATCGAGATACGGATTTTCAAAGTCGATATTTGAGAGTAGTGAAAGAAACCTACGTAAATCTTTATAATAAGTGGTGCAATGTTTTCAAAGGGGAACAACTTGTCTCTTTTTACCGTACTCTGTATTTGTTTCCCTTGCATTATGAGCGTGGCTTCAAAATTGCTCTGTTATACAGTTGTTTTAACTATACTTTTATTGCGACGCAAACTAGATATTAAAGGAATAATTCTTCGTGACTGCTTATTTTGTTATGTGTGCTTTATTTTACTTTGTCCTATATGTTTTTATTTATCCTAATGTCATTTTAATTCCTCTTTGAATTATTCCGCTGTACTTCACTTTACCCAACCGTACATACACACATGCATACATACATACACATATGCATGCATACATACACACATGCATACATACATACACAAATGCATACATACAAATACACATGCATACAAACATACACACGTGCATACATACATGAGAAAGGATGAAATGACGGAGAGAGAAGCATTTTTTTTGTTGTTAATCAGGGCATGACACTGTCACACAGTTCTGATGGCGACATCTGACAAGGAAATGCAGACTACGGACTGTCCTGTTTGTCACGAAAAGTATTCTGATCCTAAAATCCTTCCTTGCGCACACCTTCTGTGTCGTGGCTGTCTGGTCAGTTGGATGAAGACGGATGCGTTGTGTCCGCTGTGTCGTAACGCTATCGTGGACCCCAAACATTCTAACTCTAAAAACTGGAATGCTTTTGTAGACTCTTTGCCTACAGATCATGCAATGTCTGCAATGGTCGAGATCCTGAAGATATTCAGTGAAAAACACGTGTGTCACGTGCACAGAAATGCAGATGCAGTATCATTGTGTCTCCCCTGCAGTGTCAAGTTGTGTCAAATTTGTATTGAGGTTCATAGAAAGCATCCATCAACGGGTCTCCATAAGATAGAAGACTTGGCGACACTGACGCCAAAACTTCTGGCAGCAAGCCGCCAAGCATCATGCTCTATCCACCCGGATAAAACAACGGAACTCGTCTGTGTGGATCACAATGTTCTCATCTGTCCGCTGTGCGCTAAATCTCAACACCACGCTTGTTCGGAAGTCACAGTTATGACAAAGGTGTCTGGAAAATATAAGCAATCGTTACTGGAAATGGAAAACAAACTAAATGCAGCAGAATCCTCCTTGAGCCAGGCCATAACAGAATTAGAAGAGCGTTTATTAAAGTCAGAGAAAAGTACTAATGCTGCTCTTGCAGAAATAGATACGACTTATGAACAACTTTTAAAGTTGGTGGAAACCTGCAGAATAGAACAGAAGAAACTCATAACCGAGAAAAACGACAAAATGAAGGCTACGATTTATGAACAAAAGCGCGTAATATTACAAAAACATGGAACAGTGACCTCTCATCAAGGGCTAATTAGGCGTGTGCTGCAGACAGTCAATGACAGCTCTCTAATAGCCATGGCAACATATCTTGACAGCCGTATGAATGACCTTGACGCTTCCTTGCCACAAGACACTAATTCATGTCTCACGGTTAAGGTGAAAATTGACAGGTCTGGGATCTCACGAGTTGAGCAGGAATTAAAAAATATAATCAAACCGATTTTCAATCTCGCTTGCGCGACAGAAGAGGTACGTTTTCATTTATACATTATTTTAATTGATGTACATTGAAGAGGACAAAGATGACATCCCCATCCCTATCCCTACTTTATTTTCAAGCAATCCCTCTTGTCGCTTTGTAACGTGGCATTTTTCTTCCTCTTAAAAATATTGAACTCATTTTAACCCTTCTACTGCCCGTACGTTTTAATGAGCAATTAAGTGTGCAATTTGTTTCATTATATTCTTTATCTATTATATGAATAATGTATTATATTGTATAGTTTGATTGGTTTTGTTTTATATTTTAAAGAACCTTAAATTATTATCCCACTAATAAATCTAGATCATACACTTATCACCAATGCATATACATTGCGCACAAAATAGAGGTGAGGTAACAGCTCAGTATTTAATCAAAGAAATTATTTATTTATAATCTGAATAAAATGAATTAAATAAGTGAACACTGGCCGATATTTTTGGCGCAGGTTCTTTGGTATTTCGGGTTTTGGATAGTTTCAAGCCTTAAGTTTAAATATGAGATACCCTGCTAGAGAACTAACGGTTTTAAGCGCAACAGAATATATACACAATATATGTATATGCTGGCAAATGCATCTCATGAATGATTAGCCAAACAATGTCATGCCCTTGAGGCCAAAATTGGTTCCACACCCGAGTAATGGGTCTAGAAGACTCCCAGGATATGGTACCACATTTAATAAAACAAGGACAAACAATATAAAATGATAATGAATACGTATGAAACGATAAGAATTTAACAAAGTGATGCGTGAAAGTGAAAATAGGAAAGCTTATGAAACAATAATAAAAAATAAATTTAAAAAAATTTAAATTAATTTTAGGGTTTAGTCCAATTCAATCACAAAGGAACAGCTAATTTAACAATGTCACAGAAAGAAATTTCAATGTTCAGGATGTCTGGTGACTTCCCTAACTCACACATGGTTCTGATTTGTAAACAAAGTTTATTTCAAAATAACCTGACCTTGTTCAGGCTGGAGGCCACAAGCAAATAGGTCCAGTACAAATTCAGTTCCATTTTCTTATTATCCAAGTGAAGTAGATGTACACTACTTAAATTCCTTCCTTTCTAAGCACAAAAAATTCTCAGACTTTGACGTGGACACTTAACTCTTGCTTTGTCAAAATCTTTCGTGGCAGGGTGGTCTCATTTGCCCTTTTTCAGGAAAACACCATCATGGCTTCAATCAGCTCCAGAACAAATCCCAAGCCCCTGCAATAACTTTTATGCAGTTTTAAATATCTCATTATATACATGACAATTCAATTTTGAAATTTGGCTATTCCCATTTTCACAATTTTCAAGCTAACATAACCTATAAAAGAACAATCATTAATGGAAATTTAAATAATTATTCCCTCAGTAATTTGATAACTTGACACATACCTCTGTTTGGGATTTTGTTTACACACTATGGAGAAAATCAATTCTTTCCTTTTATCGACTTTTTCTAGTCAAAGTATTTTTTTTTACTATCTATAGCATTAAACAGTATTGTAGTTTACACAGATCCTTTCCTGGACTGACAAAAATTGTAAGCTGAAAAGTAGTGTCTTGTGGGCTATTCATGCCTACTTATTCTTTATGCCATTAAATTTATCTACACAATGTTGGGTTTTCCCCACCTGTTGCCAGGTGCCATGAGGTCTGCTATTCATCATGGTCTGGTGGCAGTCCTTTAATGCAAAAGTGTTTATTGCTATCTGGTGGGTTTTTCCTGAATTACTGAGCTGCTAGCTCTACCACTGACCAGCACTTATTATGCAAGACTCTCCATTTCATCTACTCTCTTTTTCTCTCTGACCCACTTTTATTCAGCTAAGTTTCGAAATTAAATACTCTGTGTTTACTTTCCATGTACACACAACAAACTGTTAGGCTGATACTTTACTCAGTTAAATATGTGTTGATGTTATCAGAGCTGGATTGATATAGTTAACATAAAGTACTTTACTCAGTTAAATATATGTGGATGTTATCAGAGCTGGTGGCTGTCAAGGACAAATGACAGCTAGTGGTCTCTTTGCAGTTACAAGGCAGAGAAGGGACAATAGTCTTACTGTTTTCCATCAGCTTAGACCTTCACTTTTGAAGAAGCCATTTAAAGGTGTGAATGATGCCTTCCATCGTGTGGGACACTAATAAAGCACACACTATTTGATGAAATGTTTTCACGAGTGTTGTGCAATGCTGTGCGAACGATTAACAGTGAAGTATTTATTCCTTGCAATGCAATAAACTTCTGATATTCGAGTGAAAGCACAACTCTACATTAGTCTAATTATATTATCTATCAATGATTTTTATATTTCCATATATCTTACTATTTATAGTCCACACACACAAACAGACACTACAAATTTAATTTTGGAACTATATTTTTTAGATTGGTTGGCGGTTTCATGCAAATGTTGGTAGGCAAGTCAAACTGAAGAACAATGGACAAACTGCCAAACAACACTCGCCATTCTTTGGAATCATTATGTCTAGAGAACCATTGATGCCTGATAAACTGTATGAGGTATTATGCATTTGACACTGATGTCTTTGAATGCATACCCGCTTTTTATTTTATTCTGTTTGGGCTTTTATAATAGTAATTTACTATTAAGACATGATTACACATATTCTTTCAAAATGTTCATCTAAAGAATATCAATCATTTAGTGTGATTACATTGCGATAATCAGTAAAAGGATCTAGAAGAGTACTTACAGGTTAATATATTAATCTCTTTGAAATAATTTTAGCATGAGTTAAAATGTGATTGTGAATTGTGTACTGAAATAAGTGTTTAGTATTTAATGTACAGTTATAGGAAAGCTGCAAGTATACATAATCGATTACGCTTTCCAAATTATTTCACATTTCCATTTATTACGTGTCAATTATTACGTGTAATTTATTACGTGTCAATTATTACGTGTCAATTATTACGTGTCATTTATTACGTGTCATTTATTATGTGTCAATACGTGCAGATTCAAGTGGAAAAGGTAATTGAAGGTAAATATAGTCCTCACATAGGAATTGTCATGGAGAATCCATCTACCGTCAGGCTGCCTTACTTTCCCTCTGCTGCCATTGTTATTTATAAAGACTGCATTTCGGCGAACAAGAAAATAGTAAGTAAAAAATGTCATTCTACTTTGTTCTGGTAAAAGTAAAGCAATCGTCGACTGAGTTCAAGCATATTCTTCCTTTGATTTTCGTTAATAACAATTAAACTTTTTGTGACTACTATACATACTAGTTTTATTTAATAATAATATACCCATAGTTCATTTCTCCCCATACGCATATGTTCTCATTCGATATTAGTATTTCAACAACTTAAATTAGTTTAAATGACAATGTGGGCTTAACGAAGGTTCGTAAATGTTCGATTGTTCACAGTTATCGATATTTTAGTACACTCCTATCACTTCTTTCTTGAGCCACAACTTTGTGACATACCAGTTCACAGTTATCGCCATTTTAGTACAGTCCTATCACTTCTTTCTTGAGCCACAACTTTGAGACACACCAGCATACTTCAGCAAGTTTTACACCTCTGAGGCGATGTATTATTTGTGTATATTATATTTATATTTGACCATTTACAAATCTAAAAGTGCCTATGAACGGTCAAAGGTTCTCAAACCGAACTCATCGTTAGGCAAGCAGATCGTTTCCATTGTGCAGTACTAAAACTCTAGTGATGTCCCTTGCCATTCACACGGGAAGAGCTCTCGTCAAGTCTTACCCATTTAAATGACGCTCCATAAATAGACACTGTCTCGAAAAAAGCAAATGATGACCTATATATTACTTTTTATACCGCATTTCATCATATATCAACTTCCGACATCCTTGTAAACCGAATGTGTTTTTCATCTTGAATAACCACAAAGAGGTATGGTTGAAAATATGACTATGTCTTCTTCTTTTAACATGTAGCAGCACTTTTTATCGTCATGGTAGGATGACTTTTAACATGTAGCAGCACTTTTTATCGTCATGATAGGATGACTTTTAACATGTAGCAGCACTTTTTATCGTCATGGTAGGATGACTTTTAACATGTAGCAGCACTTTTTATCGTCATGGTAGGATGACTTTTAACATGTAGCAGCACTTTTTATCGTCATGGTAGGATGACTTTTAACATGTAGCAGCACTTTTTATCGTCATGGTAGGATGACTTTTCGGTATTCATGTTTTACAGACAGAAACAGCTTACGGCCATGCACTTAGTGACATCAAAGTTGGCAGTACAGTCGGTGTCTTGGTCGACGCTGCATGCTGTCTCCACCTGTACGTGGACGGCAAGGATCAAGGAGTTGCCTACCGTGATGTGAAGCATCCTTGTTACGCATTATTCTATTTAGGCCAAACACTGAAAAAGGTAAGACATTTTAAACGCATTATTCTATTTAGGTCAAACACTAAAAAAGGTAAGACATTTTAAACGCATTATTCTATTTAGGTCAAACACTAAAAAAGGTAAGACATTTTAAATGCATTATTCTATTTAGGTCAAACACTAAAAAAGGTAAGACATTTTAAATGCATTATTCTATTTAGGTCAAACACTAAAAAAGGTAAGACATTTTAAATGCATTATTCTATTTAGGTCAAACACTAAAAAAGTGAGACATTTTAAATGCATTATTCTATTTAGGTCAAAAGTAAGACATTTTAAACTCATTATTCTATTTAGATCAAACACTAAAAATGGTAAGACTTTTTAAACGCATATCTCCTGGACAGTTAGTTTGATATGTGACGTATTACAGTACATGCAATAATTAACTTACGGCTTGTTCCACTGGCCTGAATAATCACTACGGAAATATATCATCGAAGACTGAAAATCATTTAAGACAAAAAAATATTGTTTTGATTATTCACCGAATTATTTGTGCGAATGCAAACTATCTTAACAGTAGAGAAGATAATGTGATGTTTCACATATAAATCAATTCTTAAATTGGAAGTAAATGAAACCGCTCTAAGGGGGTGGGAGATTTATAGATACTAACTGATGTTTTGTGACGTATCTTTGGAATTTACTGACGTTCATATATTAATTTTTGACACCACTTTGTGTACGAGAGGATAATTGTTTGTAAAGGAAATAAAATCTTCGGATTTAAATACTATATTTTGCTTTATTTACATTTACTCGAATGTCTACAAGAAATGTGTGTTTTGAATGTTCTCGCATATATGTACTGCTGTTTACATTACGAAAATATTTTATTTCCGTTTATTGTTGCGTATACATGATCTGCTGCATTAGTTATGCACGCGGCAGATGTGTTATTATAGCATTGTGCGTATGTTATGTGCGATAAATATGTTATAGTATGGTGCATGTGTTATGTGTTATAAGTATGTTATAACATTGTGCGTGTGTTATGTGTGATAAATATGTTATAGCATTGCGCATGTATGTGTGATAAATATTTTATAGCATTGTGCATGTGTTATGTGTGATAAATATGTTATAGCATTGTGCGTATGTTATGTGCGATAAATATTTTATAGCATTGTGCATGTGTTATGTGTGATAAATATGTTCAAGGATGAGTGTCGTAAAGAATGTGACTAGACAGTGATAAATTCATTACATATGAACACAATCATTATGAAATGTATGATTAAATATTCCACTGATTGTTTTTCTTTCGTTCATCATTAAGTATTTCTTTCATTCATTCATCATGAATTAGTATTTTCATTCACTCATGCTTAGTAGAATGATATAATTGTGTATATTGCACTATTAATAGAACTGAACAAGACTCAGATAACAGCAGATTTATATAACGTATGTGTCAGTGTAGCGTTCTTCTCAGTGCTCATATTCTCAAAATGCTCACTGTATGAATTCACGAATTTTACTCATTAATATTCACATATTTAGCACAGACTCTAATTGCTTTACGTCATATTCTCTCATTTCCCCATGTATTCAACACAGTCTTTAATAGTCCTACCACTTACTCAGTTATCTCCCCATGTATTCAACACAGTCTTTAATAGTCCTACCACTTACTCAGTTATCTCCCCATGTATTCAACACAGTCTTTAATAGTCCTAGCGCATACTCTGTCATCCCCACACTTACTTTAAACAATCTATTATAGTACTACCACACAGTTATCTCCCCACCTGCTGAACAGTCTTTAATTGCACTACCACTCACTCAGTTATCTCCCCACGTACTCAAGACAGTCTGTAATAGTACTAACATACACTCACTTGCCCGCTATATTATATTTCCGCAACAAAGCGACACAACCGTACATTTTAAAATTCCGCAATAATTCCGTGAAAGCTGTCAAAGGGATTTTTCGTATATACTAACAGTTGACATTGGTTTATTTACAGGTATCTACACTTCCGGTGACTGCAGTCGAATGCGATTCTATTCATCACACTATCATTTGACATGCATTCGAGTGTTTGTTATTTACAATGAGTTAGATAATTAGATAATAAGACAGATTGTAATGGCACTGATTGCTTGAGGTCAGGCTGTAGTGGTACCTATTTTTAGTTCATGGTGTAGAAGCACGTATCTTTAAGGTTGGACTATGGGGGATCACATTGTCTGAGGTTACCTTTAGGAGGAACGTTTACATTATATCAGACTGTAGAGGTATTTATTTCCGGGGTGAGCCATAAGTGTACTTTAATTTTTTAGACATTTAATTTTTTAGGTCAGACATTGGAGGTTTTTACTTGTTTCTAGGTCCCGTTCGGGTACTTATTTTTAGATCGAGCTTTAGAAGTTATCATTTTAGGTTAGATTGTAGAGGTGCTTATTTTTAGTTCAGGCTGTAGAGGTACTTATATTTTAGGTCAGACTGTATAATTAACTATTTTTAGGTCAGGCTGTACAAATACTTATTTTTATGTCGGGCTGTAGTGGTACTTGCTATTTGGATGAGACTGCACAGGTACTTTTTAGACCAGGTTGTAGTGGTTCTTACTGTTGCGTCAGATTGTAGATGTATTTATTTTTTATGTCAGACTGTAGAGATATTTATTTTTTTAGATGAGACTCTAGAGGTATTTACTTTTTTTAGGTCAGGCTGTAGTGGCACAATTTTGTGCCAGGAACAGGTACTTACTTTTGTGCCAGAGGTACTTACTTTTAAGTCGGACTGTAGAGGTATTTATTTTGTAGGTCAGGCTGTAGAGATGTTTACTTTTAGATAGTGAAAAATTGTTTTAAGTGTGCCTGTGTGCCATCCCCTCTTTGTATAATTATGACTGATTGATTACTTTAGCGTCTGTATAATTAGCTCACATGATCAGCGTTTGAAAATATATTTTGTAGCAAACTACTTTTATTATTAAGTGAGAATGCAGTATAGTTTGCCAAAAATGTTGTTATTAAGCTATAATACCAATAAATATAATCCCATTGTTCTTTGAAATGCTAATAATTATGATTGCATCAATTTATTTCAGTTACAAAGAAAGTTCTGTAAATCACATTCAAGATGATGACTCTGAGGTTTTAGTTTAAATATATTGTATTGTAAGTCAAGTATTTAGCTATATAGATGCAATCAGTCAAATACAAGAAATCTACTGTTCAGAGCTTCATGTAATTAATAGAGATTTCAAAACGATTGTCACTTCAGATAAGATTTTAAAATTCTATATTCGTGCACATACATATAATAGTATTTAAAGATAAGTTTAAAATGCTTTTAATTTTAATTTATTTTAGTTTTAGAGCATAACGTATGACTTAAGATGACATTATAAAAACATTGGGATTGATGGTTGATGTTTTCCATAACTTCAAATTGCTTTATAAATTAATATTTTTTAATGTAAACTCTATGTGACTATTACCTGCACTTTGAATGTGAACTCTGTTCATATATGTATACTGTTTCTGTGAAATAAAACAAAAATGACTTTAATAAATATGCATTTTTATACTTGCACAATTCACAAGTTTTCATCATAGCAATTTTCATCATATCTCTCTCTATTAGGTAATTTCGCATCAGTCTTTGCTGAAACGTAAAATCCAGTCATTAGCAATTGCTTGAAAGTAAAATGCAATCGTTTACTAGTTGCGTGAACATAATACCACTCAAGGATACTGGAAATACAAAAGCTAAAGGATATAGTAGTTTTTCATTGTTTGTCAGAAAGCACAGTGAAACACCTTATGTATATACCTGAAATGGAGCTCGAATGACGTAATAATGATCAAAGTTATACATAAAGGAAGCCAATTGCATTTTAATCACTTTTGATCACTGATGAAGTTGTGTAATGCTAATTAGACACTTCTCTACCACCCACACATTGTCCTTGTTAGAAATTTTGTAAAAACATGTTTAGTACATGACATCGCTCATTCACATAAGTGATATGTAATGTGTGTATGCCAGTATTATTGTTTCCCAGTCATGAATACATAATTGATATGTAATGTGTGTATGCCAGTATTATTGTTTCCCAGTCATGAATACATAAGTGATATGTAATGTGTGTATGCCAGTATTATTGTTTCCCAGTCATGAATACATAATTGATATGTAATGTGTGTATGCCAGTATTATTGTTTCCCAGTCATGAATACATAAGTGATATGTAATGTGTGTATGCCAGTATTATTGTTTCCCAGTCATGAATACATAATTGATATGTAATGTGTGTATGCCAGTATTATTGTTTCCCAGTCATGAATACATAAGTGATATGTAATGTGTGTATGCCAGTATTAGTGTTTCCCAGTCATGAATACATAAGTGATATGTAATGTGTGTATGGCCAGTATTAGTGTTTCCCAGTCATGAATACATAATTGATAGGTAATGTGTGTATGCCAGTATTAGTGTTTCCAAGTCGTGAATACATAATTGATATGTAATGTGTGTACGCCAGTATTAGTGTTTTCCAGAAGGAGAATGACGAATATGCTTGTCTCTTTATTTTAAATGCAAATGTAAACACAAACGGTCAGAGATTACACTTCTATGAGTGGTGTAAACTGTTAATGCATTTCTTTTCTTATTATTGAATTATCCCGACCTTAAACAAATGTACACTAATGATTTAAGTATTTACGTATGTAAAAAAAAAGTTAATCAGAATACTGATTATTCGTCTATCATGTCTTGAGTTATATTTACCGTCCAAACTTACCATCATGTAACAATTATTCTACGAAGATCTGTATAATTAACTTTAAATAACATATTGAGTGTAACTGTGTAAACAAAAAACGTAATAGAACGTAACATAAATATTATTTTTATAAAATTCATCACTCAACCACTAAATATTTTTTTAATTACACTTATTTCAGAACGCAATGCAGGACTGTCAAATGCAAATATGCAAAGTATTAATGTTTGATATGAGTAGTCATATTTCTATTTATTTCACGAACACTAATAATTGCTTTACTTTTTCAATATTTTTTTTTGTAGCAGAATCACCACTATAAGAATATATAACCGATACTTTGTACAACACACTGACGGTTTTAACAACATTACAAATATTTACTCAGATTAACAAAATTATCCAATTTAAACTCATCAACGCTACCTTAACTTTCTGACCCAACACGTCTTCTTTTTTGGTTAATAGCCAATACTGACCATTGCACTATCTACTTCCGTACATGTCATTACCTCCTAACTTCAGTTTTGCACGAACAAACTATACAGGTTCTTTTCATACAATAATTAGTTTACCCATAAACCTACAGGAAATGGTTGTATTAATGGAATAGCTTTAGCCGGTAACCATTAAATGTTCGACATAATTTTCAATTTATAATTCGAATAAATCAAATTAAAATTTTCATTGTTGCCCTACTTTCCGGGACGTTCTTTAGCTAAACCCAAAAACACCTCTTCAACTGGCTGTCAAGTAATTAAAATTGATAAACCTTTCCCACCAACGACTCTTCATATGGACCTGCATTGTGCTTCAAACAATTTTTATTTAATAATAATTTGTGTCAGGCTCTATCGACAAATGTAGACATTTGTGAGATGCTTGGAAGACGAGTTTCAGATGATGATTTGTTTTAGGCTCTTACAGATACCAGTCCACAATATCGGATGTTTGAAAGACGTGTAGCTTGAGAGATCAATGAAGAGATAAGAGAAAGAAGCAATTAATTCCGTTTTGCAATCAGTTTAAAGAATAGGTTTTTTTAAGCACGCACAACGCGTCTTGGAAAAATAACACGAAGACAACTCTGCTCTTCTCTCAAACAAAGTGTAAAGCTTTACTGATATCAATTTGTATTTCTCGACTGTGCGTGCATGTGCGTGTACGTGTGTGTGTGTGTGTGTGTGTGCGTGCGTGCGTGCGTGTGTGTGTGCGCGCGAGAGAGAGAGAGAGAGGCACGTGGTACAAGAAAGTAGTTAGATTCTTTCTATTCCTATCAGTAATAGAAGAGACATATAAAACTGCCAGTGCACAATCATGTTTTTTTTCTTGATATCTTTATCCCTCCCTCCTCTCACTCTCTCCATTTAACGCAATCGTATTGGTGAAGGAAATCTCAGTCAGGAAACAAGCTCTTTCTGTACTGGTGTCGATATTATTAGAACTCGTTCAACATTACTGACGCCAGGAAACGTCAACACAGACCTGCACTTAATTAAAAGCTAAGTGTCCACAAGTGTTTGCTTGGCACGTGACTGCACGACGTAAGCTGTATCGTACACTATAGTTATTAATGAACAGTGTTGTCTATTTTTTTTTCTCCCATCTCCATTAAAAAAGAAAACGGTTCGTCCTTGACACGCTTCTTCTGTATGCAATTCACATTGGACTAAAACCACAAAGCAAGACTACGTTCTCGTCAATATTCGCCCGACATCTTGTCTGAACTGATCCGTTAAGGAATAAAACCTTGGATATTCATTTTTTTTTAAATGCTTCTTTTACTTATTGTTTCGTCGGTTTCAGGCAAGTCTAATTTGGTTTTAACTTTTCAAGTAGTATTTCTGTCGTTTTGCACATATATATATATGTATGTGTGGGTGGGTGGGTGTGTATGTGTGTGTGTGTGTGTGTGTGTGTGTATTAGTTTGTTATTGGGTGTGCGTTAATATTTATGTGTAGAGGCGTTGTCAGATTCTAATGCGCATTATTATATCAGCTTTAATGACACGTGTGTTCCGTATTGTGGTAAACACGCAGCTTTTTTTTATAAAACTATTCTTTATATCTCTCTCTCATTTAATTATTTAGCACGTCCTCCTTGAAATGGGTCCTTTCAAAAATAATATCCTATACATCTTTCACACTCGGACAACACTCGGACAACATGGAGACTCAAAGTAAAGACTATCTACTTCGGGGTGTGCTTTGCTACAGTTAGGCAACGCCCTTATTGTTGACTGGTGGAGCTTAATTGACCAATGAAGTATACGTCTATTACAACCACACTATAGTGATTAGACATATGGATGTTCGCTGGATAACCAGCGACCCCCGTCAACCGTCCTCTCTTTCCAAATGACTCTTGAAGTATCTGAGTACTTGACCCTTGCAGAGGACTCCTGCAAAATCCTCCCTTTAGACGGAATTGTTCTAGTAACACATTATCATTCATTTGCACATGTGTGATTCCAATGACATACTAGCATAAACTAATCTTTCTTAAGTTTTATTCATATTTTATTTCTCTTTTCATAGTTCTCATAAATATCACACTTTACTAAGTAAATAACTGCAGTTAAAAGTACATACATATTACACTTTACTAAGTAAAACAATGCACTTAAAAATACATAAATATCACACTTTACTAAGTAAAACAATGCAGTTAAAAGTGCATACATATTACACTTTACTAAGTAAAACAATGCAGTTAAAAGTGCATACATATTACACTTTACTAAGTAAAACACTGCAGTTAAAAATACATAAATATCAAACTTTGCTAAGTAAAACACTGCAGTTAAAAATACATTAATATCAAACTTTGCTAAGTAAAACAATGCAATTAAAAAGATTGTATTTTGGATCTAATGTCTTTCGCCCCTGATGCTGAGTCTATTTGTTTCTAAAATGCTTTTCATTTTTAAATGGAACCTTAACTGTTTGCACCAGAGTCTTGATGCTTTGCCTCACAGTGACACTTCAAGTACCGTCGTTGTAGTACGTTAACCGTTCACAAAAGTGTTTATTTTTTTGCAGTCGTGAACCTGAGTCACAAATTGGAGACTGCTGGAAACGTTATTTTTAAACTGATAAGTTATGAAGTGAAATTAATAAAACTGCAGAAAACCTTCGTTTAACACTGAGCAAGTTTTTAAAAGTGCTTTTCAATTCCTAATTAAATGATCTGTTGGTCCAAATACAAATTTCATTTAAGATATTACTAAAAAGTGCATTCTTGCAAAGTTATATATTTAATTTGCTTCTATGCACCTTTTTTGCAGAACAACAGTTTTTCAATGCAATTTCAAACTCGTTTACAGTATGTTATGTTTTTTCGGTTTTGCTTTCAGCTAATATGCCATCAATAGCTGTGAAACATAAAGAGAAAAGGAGACCATGCGTATATGAAATAAACAGCAATATAACTATTTTCATACGTTTGTATGAAGCATTTCTACAAATTGTTTTCTAGTGACGTGTGCTCTGCAATGGACGTCATCATCCACTTTCCCTAACGGAACGCGATTGGACGTTTGTGCTGGAGCCAATGTCACTCTTCCTTGGGTCTTCAACATAACGACCTCTGAACATGTTCACTATGTCAAATGGTTCACTTCGCCACAGAGTATGTTCAGCGTATTTATCTTTCATCTCAGCATTTGTGAGAGGACCGAACACAAACATATTAATCTGAGTCCACATTACCAGCTCCTAATACATGACACATTTTTAAATCATGTTCAAAACGGGTTTCAGCGTGTAGAAGACAGTGGATTCACACTATATAAATTAGATATAGACTTCAGTCTTACCTTACAAAGTGTATCTCTTTAAACAAGTACTAATGGTTTCATCTCAATTGCTATGCTTAACAAAGAGCTGGTTAACTATTATTTGGTAATTATAGTACAAGGTTTGACTAAGATTATTTTTATGAATTCCATTTGTTGTCTCTATATTCCATGTTTCTACTTTGTTTTACAATGCATTTCTTAAAGAAGAATACACGGAGATAAGAATCGTGGTATTAGGTAAACGTATTCCTATCTGTGGCTTACACTGCAGTGATCCTAATTCCATTTCTTCTCCCACACACGCTGAATGAACACTTTGATAATCGCAACAACATTCATCCTTTCTACCTGTCTTAAAATAGCTTGATTAATTATGAAATGTGTTGGTTTTCTGTTCTAGATCGGAATCAACCTCACATACTTTTAGCCGTCAACACATCAGAGCAGTTTATCCTGTCAAACACAGGAGGACCGTCAATCAATTATCTCCCCAATGCCGGCCTGCAGTTATTAGGACTGCAGAGAGGTCACTCTGCGTATTATTCCGTTCACGTGTACTTGGGAGATAAATATAATTTCTTCATTCAAATAGCGTACGTTCATGTAGCAGGTAAGTTAGAGGTAATTCGGCATTAGTGAGTAAATAAGAAACTGAATGTATATGCTTGGGAGTTAGTCGTTGAAAAGCGTTTCAATGTGTGACGCTTAAGAGTTAACGCAGACTGTAGAACATTTTGTGAACTGACGTATTACGGTTGTGCGAGTATGGAACTTTGGCAAAAGCGTAATTTAAAATCTTTGGAAATCACTGGTTATAGATAATGGTTACTTAGTTTCCTTGGGTAACAGAACCAAAAAGCGCTGGCTCGCGATCATGTGACATGTTTAAAAACGATATTTTGTTGGCAGAAGCGCCAGTTACCATAGATGGCAGTCTACACGTCATAACATCTGAAGACAGAGTGTTCCAGCCACACACTGGAGAATGGAACGTTCAGTTGGAGTGTGGCAAATTTCTGTTTGCTGGTCATCCACCCGTAAATGTGGTATGGAAAGTAAGTAACCATATGAACGCATTGGCTCTGCCACTTTTAACTGACACATCATAATTGTTGTATAGATTGTTACCTGACATTAGAGTCTTTTGTGCCATCTTGAGTCTTCACATTACATATACTACTGCCATTTATCTTGACATTTATCATAATAAATATTTGACAAGGCTGGAGCAAGAAAGTGAAGTGTGAAATACATTTATCTTGACATTATAGCATAATAAATATTAGACAAGGCTGGAGGAAGAATATGAAGGTTGAAAGACATTTATCGTGAGACTAGTATGTTTATAACAACAATAATATAATTAAACACAGTAAGTCAAAGAAATATAATAATTTTAAAGATATATTTTCCTATGTATGCTTTTTGTGACTATACGTGTATATAATTAAACATGTGTTTTTATATAATCACGTGTGAACATCTATGTTTGTGTGTGTGTGTGTGTGTGTGCCTTTATTGCTTTATTCATTGCTTCAGTTTGTAAATGGTTTACGAGAGTACCAGTGCAAGTATACGAGTACAAGTTGTCTGTCTTTACGAGTGTGTCGTGTTTTGTCGGTTTTCCAGACACCTTCCAATAAGACAGCCCCAAGCAGCTTTCACAACAACAATACATTTTTCTTGACGCTGCCCAACCCCCTCCACAACGGGCGATACTTCTGTCAGCTGGATGGAACATCACCCGCTGTTCAATGTCTACTGAATGACTCACTGAAAAACCACATCTGATGGATTTGAGAAACGTCTGTCAACGCTCGAGGGGCGACTGGAGGCACTTCAGGAAGAAACCGTAAAAATGCACGGTCCCGTTAGTGAATTGGCGGATGCTGTTAAAAGAATCCAAACTGGAGTGAAATTTTTGCTAGATGAAATTAGCAGAATCAGAGAAAGCAATGGCAACTTAACCAGTCAGGTGCATGCTCTACAAAGCCGAACTGACCGAGTTGAAGAGCACTTTCGCACGTGTAGGTAAACCAGTATTCTGCTCTCTGTGGCTCTCTATCTGTCTGTCTATCTGTCTATCTATCTGTCTCTCTATCTGTATCTATACCTGTATCTGTATCTCTATCTTGTCTGTCTATCTCTCTCTCTCTCTCTCTCTCTCTCTCTCTCTCTCTCTCTCTCTCTCTCTCTCTCTCTCTCTCTCTCTCTGGTAATTTAATTGCCGGTTAGAGGAGAGCTATATGTTCACCGCGAATGTACAAATTGTTTCAGAGTTTTTAAAGTCAAAACAATTTTGTGTTATTATTTAATTATACGTAATGAAATACGATAAGGTCCCTCATTTAGTCAGAGTGTACAAACGATCATTAAATTGAAAAAGTCCAGACATTTCTATAATATTAATACAGCGGTCATTACTTTTTGTATTATCTCCCCCTCTCAGCAATAAGGTCACGGTGGATCATTCAATACATGGTTGCTTATCTGCTATGAATTCTTTTATTTCTTTGCAATGCATGAAATCTATACAGGATGAGAAAGTTTTTAAAATGCCTTGCTTTGCACGACGCAATGCCACCTTAGTTATTGGTCATGACTGTTTTTATTATTTATCATCCATAATTAATTACAAGTGATAAAAATCTTAATTTATATTATTAATAATTCTCCAGAAGACACTCGTCTCTCTCACTTGGCTGATATGCTGGCGCTGTAACCATTTTCTCTTTTCTAAACGTTACAGACAAACATTTACCAACACGATATTTCCATAGGTGGAAAACAACTTACCAAAGGAGACGATAAATCGGTCTTTTAATCAATATTTAGCAAGCCCCCAATCCACCCACTGTATCTCCAAATTATACTTATCAATATGCGTACGAAGATCAATAAATTTAACAATAAATAATTATTAAATCAACATAAAATAGACAACATATGAATATAATCAAAAGAGTGTTGACCTTTACATCACTTCACAACAATATTTGATTAATGCTGGACAATCGTTCAGTTTATCCTAGCATAGACATCAGAAGTCACATTAACATACATATATAATCAAGTACAGGGATATCATTTATCCCAAAATGTGAGTAGAATTTTATAGAAATAATAAAAATCAATGAGCATAACCTTTTCCAAGATGATGGCTGTCAATGGCATGTGTTCTCAATCATGCAGTTTGCAACAAGTAACTGTCTTTCATATTTAGACAATATTCCAATGTACCCCTTCTAGACACATTACACAACTGTTCCAGAATCTTCGATGTGCAGAATTTTGCATGTGCTATCAAGCTCATATGGAGGATTGTTCCCAAATTTTCAGTTGAGCTACTCAAACACAATATGAGAAATGTTCAAAATAATTTTGTGAATTCTCGAGACTAAACTCAGGCCACAAATTTCTGCCATATTAGCTCTCAAATGGAATTCACATGAATGAACTTACAGCAAACGTTTACCTGAAAAGTCTGATGATAAAAATGGATTCTCACACCAACGTCATCAGGTAGAGTACAGTAGGCACTGTTGCACGAATTGACAAAAAATATGCGTGCTTTTCTCATAAGCTAGTGATCGCCTTTGTGACCAGACTCGAGTTATGTTCAAATCAAAGTGATTAAAACATAAACTTTCTTCAACAAAGTAATTTTCGGTCCATCCCCATCGTTATAAACAAGTGTGAGACTATTGGTCAGAAAATCTACTCATTCAGTTGGAACCAGACTGGATTGCATCAGAAATTTCTAGTATATTCTCTATCTGAGTTGTTTACTCTAAATAAAAAATATCATCATAAGCAGTGCCCAAGGTCATGTCATTTGACATTGGCAACAAAGATATAACAATCAATTTTAGAAATAGCAATAGGCAAATTTACTCTGCATCACTTTGAATTTCTGGATTTGTTATGTTCTCAGAATTATTTAATTTAAACTTTGCAAAGAGACTCACACACACACACACACACACACACACACACACACACACACACACACACACACACACACACACACACACACACACACACCACACCACACACACCACACACACCACACACACACACACATGTACATTTTGACACTCAAACGCAAACACACACACACATACATTTTCACACTCACATAACATTCAGACACACACGCGCGCGCACACACACATGCACACACACACACACACACACACACACACACACACACACACACACACACACACACACACCACGGCCATACATTCATGCAAGCATGAACAAAATGGGCTGAATTAAAACAATTTGTAGTATTCATGTTTCTGGTATGGTTGATTTAATCATTTAAATTAAATGTTGCAAATCCGACACTTGCATATTGATATCTGGAAAAAAGTTTCAATTTAAATTGACTTTTATTCCAACACTTTTTAATTTGCAATCTTTTAATTAAACAGATTCTACTGGATCCACCTACATACGATGGGGAAATGATATTTGTTCAGGCAGTGCGGACATAGTCTATTCGGGTATAGTATCTTGTCATTTATCAAATTGTCAACACATTCAATTCAAACAGGGAAGAAGCAGTTTATTTTGTTGTACAGTATGTTTTGAACATTCTTAATCCATGTTTGTTTTATATTATTATTCGTATAAGTAAATGTATTTTGCAATTAATACATAAGTTATTCCTTATAGATATGATCAATTAAAGTTTAAAGTTCAAAATTTCCACTGAAACTAAGAGAGGCAATTTACTTTAACAATTTCAGGTACGTTGGTGGATAGAGCCTACTAAATATTTCTCAGTCAACTGTTTAATGAAGAACCCATTCTGACTATTGTTAATATAGCATCTGTATATCTTCTTTAGTTTTGTTACTTAATTCATTAGAGTGAATTGCTAGGATATTTTATTTAATTGTATTGTCATTCACCAACGTTCATCGCGTTTCAGTGACGTGTACTTTATTAATATACAGGCATTGGGTGATGTCCCTTTTAATGAGGCTCACTTTTTTATTCTTCAGGCATTATTGGAGGTCTTTAAATAAGGTTTACTTTATTACTATTCAGGCATTATCGGTGGCTCTTTGAATGATCATACCGGTGCTGCAGCTAACTACCTGTGTTTGCCGCCAAACCCTGTTTATGACCAGCACGTGAAGCCATTTTATTCCGCTCAATTGTTTGGAGGCGAGTATCAGACCGACCCGGAATCCACCAATAATTTCAACCCCACTTGCGTCGTTTGCCGCACCCCTCGATCCACCAATATCATGATACCCGCCACGAACACTTGCACCCCGGGATGGTACATAGAATATTCAGGGTACCTTATGGCAGGATACTTCGGACATCACTCTGCCTCGGAATACATCTGCGTGGATTCCAACCTTAACTACGTGACAAACAGCCAGGCAGATCACAACGGCAAACTGCTGTACTACACTTTGTCCTCTTGTGGAAGTCTGCATTGTCCTCCGTATATCGACGGCAAAATCGTCACTTGTGTCGTCTGCTCCAAGTAACTGATGATATGAGCGAAATTCAGAAAAAAATAGTTCTTCACATAAGATACAGCTGCAGGGCAACGTAGCTCTATTATCTTTCCCTTTTGGTAATTTATGAAGAAAGAAAAATAGAATATACTTACTGATATTTATGGAAAGCTGGTGTTGGTCTAAGTATCGAAAATTTTCCAGAACTTACTTAAAATAGGTCAAGGTCGGTGGCGTTGGTAAATTCTCAAAGGCTTTTGTGGAAAACTGCCGGTTTTTGAGTTAGGTATGAAAAAATAAAATATAGTTCGCACATATCATTATATTATACAAAAGGAAGTGAATAGTAGACTAGTCAAGCCTTTTCTACAGAATATATTGCCATCTTTATCCTCATTATGATGTGCCCATGAACAATTGTACTCCTAGAAATGTTTATTAAACATATCTAAACAGTGAAAAAAATGTCGGAGTAAGAAACAAAGAAATATAGACGCTTCGACATTTTACGGTATTCCTTGTAATGAAGCAGATTAGCAAGTATAATGTAGATATATTATACCCATACTTGAAAGAGATTAAAATCTAAACTGTTAGACCCAGATCATCATTTCTTTCTTTTCTTTTTCTTCTGATTGTCCTGGAAGTATGTACACCATCTAGTCTCTCTCAGACAATACTTTGAGAATGTCTTTTATCGATTTCGGCCGATAATTTAATCTGCAATATGTTGCTAATGAACCAGAGAATAGTATAAATATATGCTGAGATATGTTAACACTAATCGCACTTTTCAGTTTATTAAAGGGGAATAACATCTTCGAATCCGCATTTGTTATGCATTAGGTTCTCTCCCTTTAGTCGTCTCCTGTACTGAACTGACAGATCATGTGACAAGAAGGAAGTTCGCTGCGTGTTCATATTGAACAAGACTTGCATTGCCTTCTTCACTCTCGCACCCTGATAACTGATATACATTTATCGGTAAGACAAACACACATCATTTATTATCGTTGACGCCATTGTCTATATTGCTTTCGTTATTGTGAGGTTAATAATACTGGAGAATAACACCATATTTTTTCTATGTTTAGTTTCTGAGATTTAATTTGCGATCGATAGACACACACACACATACATATATATATATATACTTGCATGAACTTAAAGTAAAATAAAATTCATGGAACAAATAGTCGTCTGTATGCAATGTGACATTTTCTTTCAATTCACGCGATTGCCTGAGATCGTAAAAGTCTTTTTGCATAGCAGCTGGATTGCCATTGTGTACCTAGTGATAGCCTATACAGCGCGTCGTACATTAATATTCCAAGGGAAATAACCATTGCTTTATTCTTGCTGTAGAATGTTTTGCTTCTGAGTTAAGTTTCATGTTCTGAATGTAGTAATGTAACATTAGTTAGATTTGTGCCTCGAAAACCTTTTTAAAACAACACATAATTAAATATATAAGATTTAATCTTATATTAGCAAATAAAAGTAGCACACGTATCATCGTACATATAAAAAAAAAAAATAGGATTAAGGCGCTGTATTTTTTAAATAGTGAACCCACAGACGGAGGGCCATTGAGGGTGTGCGCTAAAATGGTGCGAACTTTTTCACCCCCTTCCGCCAGCCCTCCCGCCCTTTACGTCGGAACGCAAATGTGAGGCTGCGGGGTCCCACTGGGACACTCAAGATCAGATAACGTCTATGATGAAATTACTAACGTAAGCTCCAGTGTTGGTGTTAAACAGCCATCGACCCCCTCCCCAATTTTAAATAAGCTTTTTTTTTTTTATCAAGCCTAAGAAGTATACTTAATTACTTATCTAAAAAAAATAACAATAAACATGACAAATTATATTAATGGTAGGCCTACTGTGAGTAAAGTTTGATGCATGTGCTGATTCACTCGTACAGTAGAGACATACATTAAAGAGAAAGGAACATTTATCAGTAATACGAAAAGTGCACCGTCTTTTACAGATCATCAGAACTAGAATAAGGTGAGTCATTGACGGATCGAGAACGAATCCAGAAGAAAGAAATAACTAAAAGAAGAACGAAATTAATATGACAGTATTAATAATAATGTTCTCGTTGTACTTGCCCAAAATATTAAAATATGACAAAACTCCCGAAGCATTAATTCTTCTTATAATCAGTGTGCCGCATCTTATTACATCATCTAGCTACTGACGCTGCAAATCATCATGCAAATTACAGTTACCCTCACACACCCTTCATTTAAATTATATGAACAGAGTACAACTCAGTACAACGGAGGGCGGTTGAGAGTGTGCACCAAGACCAAGACCGAGAAAATCATTAAGATGAAAGGTCTATTGCGGCTTCTGGGGTGAGTTTGAGCGAAACACACATGCAAACTCAATAAAGCCGAGGCTTCGGCCCCCCCCCCTCCCCGACGGAGGGCGGTTGAGGGTGTGCGCCAAACTAGGTGCGACCTGTTTCACCCACTTCCGCTAGCCCTCCTGTCCTCCACCTCAGACTCACCGCGAGGCTTTGGCTTCCGAGGCTTCCCCAGAAGCAACCCAAGACTGAGAACATCGTGATGATGAAAGGTCTATTGCGGCTTCTGGGGTGAGAGAGATCGTAACACTAACACACACACAACTCAATGAAAGTAAGCAATTCAAATTAACGTCTCTTTCAACAGTCAAAGTCACATACCATCATTCTTTGTGAAGCATTTCAAACAGATCAGGTAAACACCCGAATTTCTTAGATTCGTGTGTTTTGTGTGTGTGTGTGTGTGTATGTGTGTGTGTGTGTGTGTGTGTGTGTGTGTGTGTGTGTGTGTTATTATAAAGTAAGAAGCAATTATCTCAACATATGTCAGATGTCTCGAGAGAGTTTCTCCCTGAACCCTGCTCATGGCCCTGGCTGGTGTTTAAAAAGAGCACTGCTTTAAAACATGCAAATTAGTTCGACTCTGAGTTCTAAATGTGTTTCATTTCTATTGACGACGTTTCGCACTTTACATTGTGCATAACTTAGCGCAAGTTGCTCCAATCTTTCATAATACACGTGCTGATGTTAAAACGGTGCCCAGGATTAACTAGCTACTCTGTCAGCTTTCTTCGGATTCCATAGCGTGCCTGCTACAACTTACAATATGCATTCCCGCATTTCTGTCAACAAAGCTTCAGTTGTTTAAGCCATGATTTTGTTGTTTTAGACCACAACATGGAAAATGCTAACTTGTAGTTAAAACTCGCAGAATGGCCTATTTGTCATGACATTATAATCACATCAATAAATTTCAGGTGCTCCCATTTTGCTGAAATTATATATAGTAGAGACAGAGAGAGAGGTAGATAATGTTGAGGTAGTCCACCTCTTGCCCGAGAGTGAAACTTTTGCTCCCATCCTTGCTATTACAGACTGCATTACTATCATGTATGTGTTGTGTGTGTGTGTGTGTGTGTGTGTGTGTGTGTGTGTGTGTGTGTGTGTGTGTGTGTGTGTGTGTGTGTGTGTACACGCGCGTGCATCTGTGTGAGTGCATGCTTTCGCGTGTATTTTGTTCCTACGTATTTATAGATACAAGGGTACGAAATGTCAAGACTTAATAAAAACTTGTTGACGAAAAAGTTCAGAAAAAGTAGCACTGTGCGCTGAATGCACAGTAAAAGACATCCATGACAGTTTAAAGTATTTTGCAGCATGTGGCGAAGAAAATCCTCCCCCATCCCCTGTTTTCCAAGACGATGCCACGCCCATTTCAACAGATGCATGCGCTATAGATTTCCATATCAGTGCTTAGGATTATTTGGACCAACTAACTGATCTCCAGGAATTCCACGTTACATTCTGTTGAGGTTTATTTCTTGTGCGAATGAATTTCGCATTCTGGGCCATCAACTATAGAGAATAGTTAGCTATAATCACACCAGGAATATGTGACAAGAACGAAAGAGAGCTAGAGAGAGAGAGAGAGAGACATGAAGTAGTGCTGTGGTGTACGCGTTATGTAGGACTGTGAATGCTACTCACAGTAGAAACGAAACATGAAAACTTCTTCATTCTGACTTAACAATATTTAGAGCCATTGAAATTTTCACATTTAGAGCCATTGAAATTCATCAAGGTCTTCAGGAACAGATATTTTCATTTAGAGCAACATACATAGATAAGAAAATATCATTCTACTGGAGAGCAAAGAAACACCTGCCTAACACGC
The DNA here is from genome assembly GCA_028829895.1 of Sinotaia quadrata. Classification (NCBI taxonomy): domain Eukaryota; kingdom Metazoa; phylum Mollusca; class Gastropoda; order Architaenioglossa; family Viviparidae; genus Sinotaia; species Sinotaia quadrata. The sequence goes on from CM054180.1 coordinate 113,089,105, forward strand.
TTTGCTGAATACATGCACACTGGCATACAAAGTCTTATCGATACATATTCCGATTGTCGCTGTCCTGAAAAAAAGTTATTTATAACTTCCTGTCTGAGATAGGAGCCTTATACTGTTGATCATAACATTCGATTCAAACCTTATCTTTTTTTTTAAAATTGACCTTAATCCAAGGAGATATTTCGGAGATTTATCAAGGATACTTTGAAGAGACTTAGAAATGTAGAACGTAGAATCAGAAATAGGCCGTACAGCTTATAGACGTTCATTGTAATATTTGCTTCTATTGAAAGCTTATACATGTGAGCTTGTATGCGTGTGTGAATGTTTCAATGTCCTTGGTGTTAACAGTTTATAGTAATGTACACGTGTACATTGCTGCTAGAAATCAGATGTTTCCCGTGAAATGGAACACGAAAGTGAACTTCATGTTCAACATTTATTGCAAATTTTCTTCACGTACACGCATACACATACACACAAACAAACACACACGCATGCACGCATTAGTTGCTTTTAACCAATTTGTGAAACTCTTTGGTCCTTTATCCTTAACCTAAGCTAAAGTTGTGGACAAGATGGACAAGGCACACCTGCAACATTTGGACACTATGGTTAGATTCTATTTCACAGTTTGTTACACTATCTCTCGTTCTCTCTAGTCATTCAACTTACATGTCTGAAAGAGAATCGTTTAGCCCTCATACATGCTCCATTCACCAATATATAAATTATGCATATTAATGAATCAATCAAAAAATCTAACCTATATCAAATCAATGCATAAACAATAAATTTAACATAAAATTATTCTAAGTCCATTCTCGCATTATTGATCAGACATCTTACCACTGACTATTGGAATGCCTCCTACTGGACTCCGAAATATTTTGTTGCAAGTAATTGTAAAAAGGCTTGACTGAGTATTTATTAACTCATGCGTCAATTAACTGGAGCCATTCATTAACACCTTTACACCCACATTCTTCATCCACTGCGGTGCGCCCAGAGCTTCCGAGAGGGACAAACACTAGTTCAAAGGAGCTGTCAGTGCACCCTTCGCTTGTCTCCCTTTCAGCTGTCTGCCCAACCAACCATGAGGTGATCGCAATTTAACAGGCAGGTCGGAAATCACCCCTTTCTGTTGGCTTCAGCTCGTAAAGAGTGAAAAATTTAAATGCCTATCAACACACGTGTAATCTTTGATGTTTTCCTATTTTTTTCAGAGAAGGGAAATGAAATTTCACACTGTCTGCTAAATGAATGAATGGAGAGAAAAATAAGTCTTATTTTCAACCCTATTAAACATATATATATGCCTTTTTGCATGGCTAGTAGTAATCACACCAGAGTATTGGGTATTTTTGTTGTACATACCGAAGTGTGAATTCTATTCACAAGAGAAACGAAACGTTCAGACTTGTCTTTCATTCTGATTCAACATTAGGACGATGCCTCCGTACATTAAATACTGAGTATTGAACGTTTGTATTATTTGCATAATGTTGTATTCTGCATCTAACTTGAGGTTAAATAAATACCAAATATATCAAGCGCAGGGTACGTAATCGCCTTTTATATTTAAACCATGATCCTATTGTTTCAGATCACAGAATGGAAGCCTCTGACTTGGAATTAAAATCAACAGATTGCCCTATTTGTCATGAACAGTATAATCATCCCAAAATCCTTCCGTGCACCCATGTTCTCTGTCGTAAGTGTCTTGCCAGTTGGATGAATTCGGGTGCAAATGCAAAGTGTCCACTGTGTCGTAGTGTTATTGCCGACTCTCGACGTAGTGAGATAAATAATGTTGACGCCATAATCGATCGAATGCCCACGGATGAAGCCACGTCTTTCGCAGTGTACTGCGCAAAGTTGTTAAATAAAACACGCGTCTGTTACGTTCACACCAGTGTAGACGCTCCATCAGTATGTTTGCAGTGTGACACAACGCTTTGCCAAAATTGTATCGAAGTCCATCAAAAAATGCCGACCACTTCAATGCATGAATTAAACGACTTTCAATCACTGACTCCTGAAAAGCTTATGACTAGCCGTCATGTGTCATGCTGTGCCCACCCGGACAAGACTTCCGAGTATTTTTGTTCTGTCCACGAGATTCTCATGTGTCCGCTGTGTGCTTTTTCACAGCATCGCGAATGTCCACAAGTGATACACTCGGATTCCGCTTTAGAATATCTCACTCAATCCTATTCCGAAATGAATAACGACCTCATGAAAGCTGAATCGGTCTTGACTGATACTTTAGAAAGAATGGAAGATTATTTGGTTAAATCAGAAACGAATACAAGCACTGCTGTCTTCGAAATTAATATGATGTTTGATCGTCTTATGCATGCTGTTGAGACTGGTCGTGAACGACTACTGAAACTTGTGAAAGATGCAGATGCAAAGATAAAGATGGCTGCTCAGAAACAAAAGGTTGTCTTAGATCACAAGCTTGGCAGGGTTACCTCGCACGAGTCACTAATCAAACGGTTGCAAAACATGTCTCATGGCACATTTGTAGCGATGGTACCTCGCCTCAAAGACCGCATACAAGACATTGTCAGTGACTTGAGTTTGCCACCAGGAACCACATCTCTCCCCATAGCGACACTGACAATTGACAAAAACATCATTGCACGGTTGGAGGAGGAAATGGCAATAATAGGCGAGTTGGATGTTGATCGTACATCAGTAGAACAGCAGGTACGTTGCATTCTTTTAATTTAGCAGTTGTAAACTACGTTGCAATATATTGCTATTGTATTTAGTATCTAACATATGCATGCAGAGTCAGCGTAACAAAACCATTTTTATCTTAAGACGGAAAATAAAGTAAAATGTAAATGAATTTTCAATTCATAAATGATTGTTCATTCTGCCTTATCCTGTTCCAAATATTTTGTATTAATAACTTATTTTATAGAATTAATGCTGTGCTAAGTCTCATGTGCTCTCAATTTTCACGTATCACACATCTTGAAATTAATGAATTTGATCTTCACGTGGAAGGGAGTAGAATATTCGAAAAATAATATAAACGACAAACAAACGATAGTAATATGCATTGTATTAATAACTTGCTACTAACAAAATACTGTCACATGAAAAATGAAATAGAGAAATACTCATATAGGTTGTTGTGGTGCGCTCCAGGGGTACCACACAAATTAAATTTACTTTCTTCTTTGTCTAGATCCCTCCCTGATTAGTTAGATGGTAGTGTCCTGTAAAGACCTGACCCCTTGTTCCCTTCACATACTACATATACACGCCAAACGGACACGGTTAATTAATACGACAAAACTATTAACATATCGACAGAGACAAATAACAAATTTACAGTTACTTTATTACTTTGGTGTAATGTGTTGCACCACGCTAAATTTATCGGTAGCTGCGAGAGTGAAATGCATAACAAAGAATATGTATAAAAGATATAGTATTAAATTTCACTAGTGTTATTCTGTTTTGCGCATCATAAGAATATATTTGTATACTGTGCAGGGAACCCTTGTAAATCTCAGATCTAAAATGTATTACTCTTTGGTAATTTATTCTATTATATACAGACACATATATGGGAACACGTGGATTTTGTTCGCCCATCACTCATGCGCTCTTTCAGGGTATCTATTCTTATAACAGCACGTGAATTCTCAGACATCACTGACCGTAAAACGCCTACGTTTTCTGGCTGAAATGGCTTTATAGTTATATTATTCCAAGATTAATCTCATGTCTGATATGTCTGTCTACTGCTCCTAAAGTTTATATTGCCTGCTTTCTGATCCATATTGTTTACTGATGCTTGCACCCTTCATTTGGACTGAAGAGGCATCAAGTACCACTCAATATTGCGCACCTCTAGCCTAAGCAGACATTTCTCTACAAAGTATACAACTCAGAGAGCATGAGTGTTAACAAGGAAGCAATAAATATTATTAATGATATAAATTATATACACACTACACAAAGCAATTCAACATTTGATCAAATACAAGTAAGGATGTACACATCATACACATCCCTACTCAGGAATAAAATATGTATATATGAATTAATATATAGTTTACAGTCCAATAGTTCACTTGGTAATTATCTGTTAGCTTGTTGTCTCCACAACTTGGCTATCTATAATGTTTCATAAAGTTCTCCAGTCCCCAGGTAGGGTGTCCCTAAAAATGTTCCATATCACAAACATAGGCAAAGACAAAGCAATGTTACATGTGAGAGAAAAGGGCAAATTTATTTACAAACAGTTTCATTACCTTTAAGTCAGGGCATTCTTTTACTGGCAGTGTGATGTCAGAGGTGATCCTATGTTGCTAGTGTGTTGGGTTTATGTCGAAGAAGATATAATGGGGGTTTCAAGATGCAGGGGTAATTCAGAATTTATAGACAGGATCCACAGGAGAATTGCAGGAAGCATATGGGATTACTGACAAGGCCTCTGAAAATGGTTATTTGTGTAAGAATTCTGTCTGGGCAGATATTAATCTCTCTCTCTCTCTCTCTCTCTCTCTCTTTTTTTTTTTTTTTTTTTTTTTGACAAGTCATCACATTATATTTTATGATTATGGAATGCAGTTATTTAGTTCGCCACAAGTGAATCGTGAAACCAAGTTACGTGCCTTCTTATAAATTATGTACTCCTCCAAATACAATCATGTGGAATTAACTGATGTAATTTTAACAAACAAATGTCGTAAGACAATATTTTACAGATTAAAACTGCAATACAAAAACGTTTGAATCATAAAGGGATATTTTACAGAGATCTAAATCTTTGTTTGCATCAGATTTACTACATTGTTCGAAATAGGGGCTACATAACATTTACTTGTACAGTACATTAATACTGAGTTAAATCATATGGTGCATACAATGGGAAAAATTACGTTTGAGTTCACAAAGAGTAACACTGTATCCTTTTAACTGTAAGGTTACCTCGGGGTATAGTCTAATTACTGTTTGGATGGATGATTTCAAATTTCAATGCATGTTAATCGTAAATAATAGTGACCTGAATACAGCGCTCCTCAATTTTATAATAAAACATTTCGTAAATAAAAAGTATATAGAAACAAATGACAAACAAAGAATGGGTGAAAATTTTTCTCACAGTGTGCAAGATATAACCAAACCTTGTTAAAATTAACTCGTTGAAACATGTTCACCAACATATTTTCAATGATTGTATTAGGTTGAGAAACACAAGCGATATTTATATATAATCCTACCCACAGAACTAAGTGGACAGAACATACTTAAAAACTTAAGTCGACCCACAGTATTAGGGAGACATATCTCTGGACTGCCTAATGTTTGTATTATTCATTCGGATAAATAAAGCTTCTTTTTGCCATTTTTCTCTCTTACTTTCACCTTTATTGTTAGTATCTTTGACATATTTCACTATATTTCATATTTTAACATATGTTTTGAAGGTTGTATATATATATATATATACAACCCAACCCACAGACCTAAGCAGACCAAACATGCTTAAAACCAGCCTTATGACGTCCCACAGCATTAGGCAGACAAATATTTGGTCTGCCTAAGTCTTGTACTATTTATTTGTATAAATAAAACCTCATTTTGCCACTTTTCTCTCTTTCTATTATGTTTATTGTAGTTACCTTTGGCGTATTTCATATTTCAATAGTTTTTCCTGTGAATTCAAGTGTGTTTTGAAGGATGTATATATATATACTGAGGTCCACCTAATGCTGGTTTTTAAAGCATTCTCTACTAAAGCTGGAAGTAGTGTTATATATTTCATAAAGCATTAAATTCAGAACATGTACTGAATATATTAATATATTACTTTAATTATAATTACTAGATTTATATCTATAGAAAAATATTATGAGAGGAAAAGTCTAAAAATACGAGTACATCTTTAAAGATTGCTTAATATGTTTCATCAGCGTCATGGTATAAGAACAATATTCACGATCATGTAAAAGGTGTATGTAGAGAAATGCTTGGAAGTGTGTTCATTTACTTATTGCATGTATTCATTTTCCATAAGGTATACTACCATTAATATTTCGAACCTATATCTCAATTCGTCTATACACTGTCACACAGGTTATACATCATGTTAATATTAAGAGGTGTGAATTGCTTTAAATGATCACTCATAGCTTATATTTCCCTGTGTGATTAAAACATTACACATATTGTGTATATATACTAATGAATTGCAGCATTTGTGGCGTTTTCACTCTATCCACGGTAAAAACATTGTTTTGTTGTTTGATGGAGCCACTGCTCAGCTTAAAGATCATTACTTTGGAATGGTGTTCTCTAACACACCAATGAGAAAGAACATGTTGTATGAGGTATGTATGAAAACGTTAATGGTGGTATGTTGATACAATTTTGCATTATTTGAGGATTGCTTTAGAAATATCTAGATATGCATTTGTTAATTACTTATCTGAATTCATACACATGTATGGATTTTATTTACTAATAAATGAATGCATTAAAATAATAAACTAAAATAATGTATCCAACTGCTCTAAACTTTATTACACTAAGCATAAGGATAATGATGGTCCTTATCATGCAATATTGGTACTTAGGTATAGGATGAAATACTAATTCAAACATTTCCTACACACCACACACACACACACACACACACACACACACACACACACACACACACACACACACACACACACGTACATACACAAATTATTAAGAGGTACCAAAGATTTGTCAGCCTTGCACTCATTGTTTATGCATTTGTTTATATTTTTTCACATATTTTGTGTTCACGTTATTGTATACTATAGAGTATGGAATAAAGCCAGATCATCTTTCTCTACTTTATGAATCCATATTTTGCTTCTTGAATAAAGAGAGACATTCGATTTACACAGTATCATATTTTCATTTCTACGTCTAAATATTTTATCCGATTTCTTCTAATACATCGAAGAAGGGCTAGATTCTCATCAGTTATAATTTGTTATACAGTCAGATTTTGCAAACTGTTGTCCTACTAATGAATATTTTGTGCATTATTAGTGTGTATTCAAGTGAAATGCATATGCAAGAATATTATGCATGTCACATAATGACTTAAGTAGCCCACACCAACCCCTCTGTGAAAGTAGACCACACATAAACTTACCTCCAGGAAGGTTGACCCTTATGCTCCGGGGGCTGGAAACATACCTGAATATTCAAGACAACTCACTAAACTAACCAGGTCGTTCAGGTTTATAATCAGTGAACAGTTCTGAAACTTAAAAGGCTACTTGTTCACTGCAAAATATAAGTAAGGAGTAAACCTAAATATCCCCTTTATCATAATATAAGTCCACCCTATCTTACACTCCATCATCAACGCGTGCAATTTCCTGCAACAGTATTCTTTAGTCCAGTTCACGCACAAGGAAAATAAATACAGCATATCAAACAATGTCATGTTTTGTTTTGTTTTCGCAACTACATGTAAACAGTTCAATACTTGTGGAATAAATGACAACTCACTTAGTATATCTCTACAAACAAAAATCACGAGTATATCATGTCAGTAGCAAACACATGAAATATTTCTACCTCCATTCACTCTGAATCAGTCAGTTTAACTCACCTTCAACCTAATGGTCGCCTTTCAAAACCGGACTTTCTTCTTGAATCTTCAATTTCTAATTGATTAGAGAGTACAATTTTCTACAGCAAGTAACTTTCCAATCTCTGCCCATTGACTGGATTCGTTCTTGTAAATCATAACCATTGGATAATAATAAAAATCTACTCACTCAGTTTGCATTACCTCAGCAATCTAGAATATTCTTGCCTCTAGATGTTTACTTCAACTAAAACACTTTCAAAAATAACAGCATAAGGAGTGCCTAATGTCGGGTTACCCCAACAATTTACAATTTATATAGATATGGTGCGTGCCAGATGAGCAACATAATATTGTTGAAAGGTGCGGATTAATTTAAGGATAAATAACAGACTTTATGTAAAATATTGTATCTGATATTATTCATATTACATTTAGTGATTTTTTTCTAAGGTGGATATATAAATTGTCAGTGCATACTCGCCAACTCTCAAATGTGTGTTTCATCACAATAATTGTATCATTGACTTCTTTCTAGCTGCAGTATGGAAAAGGAGTGGTTGCAATGCACAATATCGCCATGTACCGTTGCATTCGCGCCACCAATACAAAACAGCTGATCAAATTTCGTGATTGTTTCAGTGTACATTTGAAAGTGGCAGTAAAATGGACCATTAATATCGAAAACAATCTTTTAAATATTATAATACAGTGTTGATCCATTGTTTTTATACGAAAGATTCCCCTTGCTTTATAATTTAATTATGCATTTGTAAAAGCGCTTACTGAGTTTGGAAGTCTAACATGTTTATGTATTCTCTATTGCTAAGACTACCGTTATTTGCAGAGTTGTCTGTGCAAGTTCTGGTGCTTAAATTAAATCATTTTATTTTTTTTCGGCGATGTGATTTAAGTTTTATGGTAAAAGAAAATGATTGGTATGACAAAACTTAATTTGTTATTTTATTTTAATTTTCTTTATTGCAATTGTATGAGTTTTGCAGTTGTACCTTGGCTCTCTTATAATATTACTTTCGCTAACGATTTATATATTTATTCTCTTATAAAACTATTTTAGGCAGCGATTTATACGTTTACTCACATAAAATTACATAATTAACAATTTTACATTAGCCCTCCTGTAATATTTCCTAAGCCAACGAATTATATATTTTCTATTATATTACTTTAGCCAAAGATTTATCCGTCTAGATTCGTGTGGAAGAAATAGACATGGCCTCTGATGGAAGAGACGTACGTCTTGGTGTAACCAGGCGGGACCCAGGGACTCTGAGACTTAAAAAGCACGCCGCACATATTGAGTCCTGTATTGTTATTAGTTGTGGTGAAGTTCTTGTAAATGATATATGGGTAAGTGTGTAATGGTTAGGTTGTTCTTATACGACAATGAACTTTATTATACACAAAAGTAATATATGCAGAGAGAGAGAGAGAGAGAGAGAGAGAGAGAGAGAGAGAGTGTTCGGGCGAGTTTTTGTATTGCAATTATTTTACACATTTTCAACTTGATCTCATATTAGTCGGTTTAATTTTAATTTGGCAATTTCAGCCATTAACTTTACCCAGTACTTTCTGGTTTCCTTATTCATTTCTCTTTATTTTCACTTTCCATGTTTCTTTCCAGTCGCAATGATTTTCTAACTTTGTCTTTTTATTTCCTTCCTCCGCTTTGTCTTTCCTTTCTTTGATTTAAAAATATCTATTCTTCCTTGTTGAGCCCCTCTGACTTTCTTACAATGGAAATTTGTTTTAGGAATTCAGGATATTCACTTGTAAAGTGTTTGTGTTTGGGTGTACGCGTGCGTGCGTGCGTGCGTGAGTGTGTGTGTGTGTGTGTGTGTGTGTGTGTGTGTGTGTGTGTGTGTGTGTGTGTGTGTGTGTGTGTGTGTGTGTGTGTGTGTGTGTGTGTGTGTGTGTGTGTAAGACAAATTATGAGCTAGACACAAGAACGCGTCGTCGATACCAAAGTTAAACAAAGTCTGCTTGACCTTTATACAAGACTGTTTCTTACTTTTCAACAACCCTTCCAAATGATGTTTACAGTAGCATATAAAACCTTCTATAAATAAACTAACCATGTTAATAACGATAATCACCAATTTCAGTGTATCTGTTAAGTAATAGTATTGAGCAGCCGGAAATGTGTTATTCATCATTGTTGTTATATTTTTCGAAACAATATTTCAATATGGATCATTTGCATTTATATCAATGCAAACTGCGAACGAGTTCCTAGATTATGGACACGACCTCAAATTGTTCTATTTGTAGCGGAATTTCATACACTTAACATATATTTTATCTATTTTGTTCCAGGTGTCACTGCTTTGTTTATTATCGAAACATTCCCCATGGAATTGTACATGCTCCTTTATTTAAGAATTGCCATGAACTCTTTCTTCTGTAATATTTGAATAATCGTGTTTGGAGCAAATAGTTTCCATTTCAATGTACAGTTTATGTCAAAAGCATTTTCGCCACATGAAAGCAATTTAGTCATATTCCTAATAAGCATTTATTTTAAAGAAAATTATTACTTGAACTGCACTCTTCAAAATTATTAAACATTTATTTAGACAGTAAACAAATGCGGTGAAGCTCTGGAAACTCTCAAGGTCGGCAGTCGTGTGGGAGTGGCTATTGACGGTGCTCAATGTCTCCATCTGTATGTGAATGGGAGAGATCAAGGAGTTGTCTACCGTGATCTGAAAGAACCTTGCTACGCTATGATAGATTTAGGAAAATATTTTATAAAGGTATAGACTATTTATACAGTATATGAGCATATTTTAGGAAGATCTTTTAATTTACAAGATAATTGAATGAAGTATTAAAGCATGGTCTTTAAAGCATGAAACATATCTTCCAGTGAAGTGATAATTATGCTGCAGGTTTGTACCTGTCTTTTCAAATAATATTAGATGTGCGTTATTTAGCAGTATCATTACAAGATGTTATCGAGATTACGATGAAAGAAGCCCTGTTTTAAATTACTATATGACTTCATTATTTCTAACTTCTTAATTGTTGCAGGTTGTTGCTCTACCTTTAACTTGTACTTCGTGACCAAGTGTACACTGGTTCCATGTGGAAATGGTGTTTCGAATTAAGATGGTATTCTTATACTTATATACTAGTGTCCGGATTTAATTCGAGATTCGTATCCTGTGATTTTTTTTCTATTTTAATAATTTCTGTAAAATACTTTGTTGGCATATGTCCATACTTATGGAATTAGATAGTATTGTGCCATATTAATAATTTTGTGTCTTTGTAATTTTGCAACGATAAAGTTTTTCTGATTGTTTTTAATATAAACTAATTATTACTTTAGTAATAAAATTATTGCTAGAAGAACAAAATACATAAATCTTAAAATATGTATTTAAACAAATATAGTCCACTGCCTGAAGCAGAAAACTACTAACATTTTTTAATATGACTGCGAATAATGCCACTATATCAATAACGTTTGGTCAATGAACGAAACTTGTATATTAGTTCCTTCACTTTTGTGCTTCATAACATTTGTTTTAAGCGGCGTGATGGGTGTTTTAAAATGTGCTTTTAATGTTATATCTATAATTAATCATCTTCAAAAATCTATTGATGGTAATATGTAGCAATATATGGACGATGATTAGTAGCTTACAATTATTATTGTTCTGCATTTCGATTGACTTTAAATTATTTTTGCTATTATGTAAAATTTTAAGTTTGTGTTTCTATCAAAATTGATTAAATGGAAATTAATAAATGAGTAAGCCTATATTACAGGTTGTTCGTGTAAGTAGTAATTCCTCTTGTCTGTGTTAATGTATATGTACGCTTGTGTGTGTGTGTATGTGTATGTGTGTGTGTGTGTGTGGTGTGTGTGTGTGTGTGTGTGTGTGTGTGTGTGTGTGTGTGTGTGTGTGTGTGTGTGTGTGTGTGTGTGTGTGTGTGTGTAAGGTTGTTTCCACACTTGGTGATTATGATAATATTAAATACATTTGTATTCAACTGTTTGCGTATGTTTTTAATCCATCTTCATTTGATCCTGTGGCTACATTGGTAAATCCTTTGAAAGACTGGAATGTGAATAAAGATAACGTATGAGCACTGCATTTCTTTTAACAATTTCGATTCGAAAGCACCGCTTTGAAACAGTTAAAATAGTTTCCTTCTAATGAATTGTTCCGTTTGCTTTTGGGTTATAGGAATATGGTGCTAACTTTAATGTATTTGCGCACAAATACTTTTGCAAGAGAAACTGTTCAAATGGACAAGTGTGTTATCGTCACTAAAATATACCGTAATAAATCCTTTATATCATTTTAGCGAAAGCGATTTATTTGCTGACAATGATAATATAGCATCCAGTTTGTTAGAGACACTGTATTACTTGACCAGCAGTAAATTTACAAAGAGTTGTGTTGGACGCCGTAAAGCAGCCAAAGTATTCAGCGAAGAAATTTAATTTTTTGGGGGGGGGAAATTTTCCTGAAATGAAAATACAATTATTTGACTTAACGAAATTCTAATAAGATCATTACAACATTATAGGTCTATAGTTTATAAGTTGGCAAAATAATAACTATCCCAAACATACCTCAAACTGTGCGCTGACCGAATCAAACCATATATTCGAGGCATGTAGAATTTTTTTTATTTCTATTAATAAAAGCTGCGTGATATGACTGCAGGTGATTGTAAACGTACTCACACATGACTAAGACGTCTGTAGCTTGCTAACCAGTATGATTCCGCAATCACTAGATGCCGTGGCTGGAAGTTACGTTCTTTGATCAGCCCTAGTGGGTATTTGCCACACTGACATGAAAAAGTCGCCAAGCGAGAGTAGTGAAGATTTAATAAAATTCAGGAAATTAAATAATTCAAGAAATAAAATAAATTCAAGGAAAAAAATATAATAAATAATTATCACTTCTGTAATTTGCATTTTGGCTATTACAGTTACATTCCTTCAAACAGTCAGATGCGTTCTTCCAGAGTCTGAATTTTTCTTTTGTTCCTTATTTATACAATATGTTTTTTACATCGATTATTCGTTACCTATGAGTATGTAACCTAACTTAATTATTCGTTAATAATTATTTTTATCTACTTGTACGGTTTTCAAGTTTGCGTTCCATAACTTGATAATGATAATAAGTTTGATAATGAATACAAATGAACGCTTGACTCGGATAAATACAAGAGTCGTTGTGCGAGACCATTGCAACAACACGTGTTCTGTTAAATGAAGGAATAAATGTAGCTTAATCAGCACTACTCACCTGTGTCTCTTTGTGGTTGTAACAATTAAAGTAATATAAATAATCGCCAGTTCGCTCTTAGCTTTTTGTTATATGCATGTCATGATAGTAGGAGTGGTGCTGTTTGCAATCACATTTAAATAGCAGTAAGCCAATATTTTAATTTTAAAGTATAAATACGATGTTCTATTTTTGTAAAGCGGGCGAGCACTTTCAGATAATGCTAATGAAAATATTAAATAATTAATGAAATGAAGATTTAAAGTTATTTAAAACATGTAGTCAATCAAACTCTCTATCGTCATCATGTCGTCTTCACTCTCTCCATCCTTCTTCTAAATTTGCTTTATATACATTGAAAATTTTTAAGCGCTTAATAACAATTATACGCATCTTGACAATGTTGAGCTAGGAAATGGGTGTGTTCACACGTCAATTGTCTTTCCGTAAATTAATGACTGTAAAAGGTGAATAACAAATTTAATTTGCAGTGAGACATTCTTGACCATAGTTTTATGTGAGTAGTCCATACAGATGCCACTGCTTTCGATTGATTACAATAGTCCACGCGTCGACATTAATAACAAAATACAACGCTATGAGCATTGGGCCTTAATAGTAGGCTGAAGATTTATCTAGCTTTAGTGAAGAATGAAAAGAGTTTTGAAAGAAAGAAGTGCTCTTTGAAAAATAATCTATGAGCACCCTTCACTATATTTTCACAGCTGAGAACATCAATTGTGTGGTAAGGGGGGGGGGGGGTGATAGTGGAAGGAATTATTGTTCGTGAACACCTAGAAAGGCTAAAATGCAGTTATGCTTTAGGTGAATGTCCGGGTTTTCAATTTTCATACATATAGGTCTACTTTGGTCCATAACAGATTTTGTGCACAGGCAAGAGGACCCACGTATTTTCACGCACACATATACTCACACACACACACACACTCACTCATACACATACGTAAAATTCTAACAATATATTATTAGCTCATTTGTGTCATTTGAAGAAACAGTAAATTGTATACAACATGACCATAAGTGGCTAATGAAGTATCGCATGAGAAAGTAATTTTCTGGTCACGCCCAGGAGCACTAATCAGCGTTAAAGAAGTGTTTTTTCTACTAATTGTACCGTTAGATGTTTTCATTCTACCAATTTCTAATTTTACTTACTTGTCCTGCTGCGCCCAAAATAGCCCATCAGATTCAAATAAAGTTTGCTGGATTACTGTATTTATGTTGTTTGTTTTTTTTTAATAAAGCTTTATTTTAAAGGTAAGCGTTCATGATTGTTGACTGATCAACTTGATAAAATAAACGCAAAAAACAGAGCCTTATGTATTATCTTGAGTTCATAAAGTCTAGTGTAGTGTGTGTGTGTGTGTGTGTGTGTGTGTGTGTGTGTGTGTGTGTGTGTGTGTGTGCGTGCGTGCGTGTGTGTGTGTGTTTGTGTGTGTAGGGACGTGCATATGATATTATGGTTTATTAATCCATCTAGCCTGATTTTGTAAATTCGAGGTTTGTTTTGCCTTATCTTGTACGCAAAACTCAAATCTCATTTCATTGCATATATATATAAATTTCTTGCCATTCTACACAAGTGATGAACATATAAAGAAATCTGAGATAGTCAGGCTGAATGTACGCTTCCTTCGTCTCAGACATTGCGGGGCGGGGGGAAGACAAAAGAAAGCAAAACGTAACATGAAGAAATACTGACTTGAGAGTGAGCAAGGCCAAGTAACCGTAACATCATGAAAGACTGACTTCAGAGTGCTGAACACCAACAATGCGACTCAGATGGTGAGGTTTTTACTTTAAAAGAAAATAATGTTAAGAGCAGTGGTCAATTGTGCTGTTGGGGAAATGGAGCGCGTATGATATTTTTATGGTCAGTGTTGATTTTGCATGATGTCAATTGCCTTTTAAACAGTTCCGGGCCTTATAAAGTCGTGGAACGCTTGCTAGACACTATCACCTTTCCCCTACACACACTGTTCTTGCTGGAAATTAATAAAAATAATAATATTTAATATTAGTAGAATTACTATGTGTATTGTTCCAATTTCTTATACTTTAACTTTTTTTGCATAATGACCACTCCGTACAATATTTTAGTCTTACTTGAAACACACTGGTGGCTTTTTGAACATTACAACTATATTTACACAGATTTTCATTTCTCTGGCTAATTTAAATTCATCCAACCTTTCTGATATAACGAGTTTCTTCTTTTAAAATATCACCAATGTTGTATCTTCTACCATTCTTATTCCAACTTATTAACTCCAGTTTTGCGCGAAAAGAATTCTCAGAATTATTTTTAAAATATTCTTTCACGACGAGGTTCATAGGTGTGCGTCATAAGTGTGTTCTATTGATATATTAAAACCAGTAACAATGATATGCCGAAATAAGGCAATTTTATACTTAATTAATTAAGTAAGTAAGTAAAGTCTATAATTAAAGTCTACATTTTGATTGCTCTATTTTTCAGGACCTTTCATACTCTTGTGGTTTCAATAGAACTAACGTAAATAATATAAAACCCTATTTTTCCTGAAACGTCATGTTATTTAAAATGAAAATCTGTTCCATATATGGATTGTTCACATCTACGTGCATTCTGTTTCAAACATTTCAAAATTATGTAATAATAATCATTTCTTTCAGACACTTTCGACACACGTGAATATCATTAGATGTTCAGAAGATGTGTTTCAAGTAATTTAATATTCATTTGTTTTAGAATAATGGGTACCATTCGAAACTATCCGATATTTGAAAGATATCTAGTTTGAGGATAAAATGATAAGACATTTATTCAGTATTATTTCTGATTGGGAAACAATTTTAAGAATATTATTCTATCACGATATGGCGATTGAAGCAACGCACCAACATTTTGAATAAAAATAACCCCAAGACCACCATGCACCTGCTTGTAAACGAGTGTGGAATTTACTAATCAATTTGTATTTTATTCTAATGCGTACGTATGCGTGTTTGTGCGTGTGTAAGTGATGGACTGTTGGTGTTAGAAACAAGAAAGAACATATGGGCTTGCTTATTTATTCCTCTCAATAGTAGAATGAAATACATACAAAAACTGTTAGTATGGCGTATGTTTGTTTTACTGCCTTTGCTTTCTCTCTTTTTCTATTTTCCTGCACCTACCCACCCCTCTCTCTCTCTCTCTCTCTCTCTCTCTCTCTCTCTCTCTCTCTCTCTCTCTCTCTCTCTCTCTCTCTCTCTCTCTCTCTCTCTCTCTTCACATAATTGGTTTGGTGAAGGAAATCTCACTCAGTAAACAACCACTCTTAGTACTGGTGTCGATATTATTAGAACCACGTCCAGAATTGCCGACGCCAGGAAACGTCAACACAGACCTGCACTTAATTAAAAGTAAAGTGTTCACAAGTGTATGTCACACTACACTTTTAATGAACGAGGTTGCCCTTACTTTTCTCCCTCTCCAATAAAAAAAAATATAGTACATCTCTTGAAACTCGATTTCTACTTCACGCTTGATAAAAAGCAAACTGCTAGACCACGCTCTGGTCAAAAATCGCCTGCCACCTTGCCTGTACAGATTACAAAAAAATAAAATCTTGGACATTCAAAAAGGATGTTCCTTTTACTTCTTCTTTCGTCTTTTTCAGGCAAGTCTAATTTTCATTAGAACTTTTCATTTGTATATCTATCTGTTTGTAAATGTGTGCATTTGTTGCTTGGTAGCTGTCTGTTAATATTTGCGTGCAGAGGTGTTACTAGATTTAAATGCAAGTTATTATATTAACACAAATAACAGAGGTGTTACTAGATTTAAATGCACGTTATTATATTAACACAAATAACAGAGGTGTTACTAGATTTAAATGCACGTTATTATATTAAGACAATAACAGAGGTGTTACTAGATTTAAATGCACGTTATTATATTAACACAAATAACAGAGGTGTTACTAGATTTAAATGCAAGTTATTATATTAACACAAATAACAGAGGTGTTACTAGATTTAAATGCAAGTTATTATATTAACACAAATAACAGAGGTGTTACTAGATTTAAATGCACGTTATTATATTAACACAAATAACAGAGGTGTTACTAGATTTAAATGCAAGTTATTATATTAACACAAATAACAGAGGTGTTACTAGATTTAAATGCAAGTTATTATATTAACACAAATAACAGAGGTGTTACTAGATTTAAATGCACGTTATTATATTAAGACAATAACATTCTAAGATGTGGCAAATAGGAAGCGTTTTATTAGAATATTACCTCCATCTGTATTGTGAGTAGTTTGTCTACCGAATATTTGTAATATAATACATATCTCTCAAGAAAGGATAGACTAGGACACTAGGTTCTAAATGTGACAAACTTGTGACATTATTTATTTATTATTACATTGTATGTTAATTTTACTTCGCTTATTGATCAGCCGGTAAGTTACATATGTTTATTGTTTTCATGTACAAATAAAATTATGCAATCATTTCGATTGTCCACATTACAATCCCAACGAATAACGAACTAACGATCCTATGACGTTTGATTAAAGAAGGAAAAGTATCTTTCATCATTGTTTGAGTATATCACTATTAGTTGTTGTTGCAGTATAAGTAATGCTAGTAGTACGCAGTAAGCATAAGTAGCTCTAGTAGCTTGTTGTAGGCTAAGTATAATTAGTACTAACAGCTTATAGTAAGCATATGCAATACATGTAGTTTGTAGTAAACATACGTAGTACTGGTACTTGTTTTAGTTGATATTTTATATACATTCCAGTTTGTTATGTGATTCTTTTAAAGATAAAACTACAATCAATTGCTCAAACGTAAAAGTAAGATGTACCATTTGTCGCCGCTGTACCCTGTACTTTGTAATAATGAATTATATCTAATATGTGTAATTAGTTATGATACAAGACATCTACATGTGCCGGTGCAGAGTATGGGTCACTGGTTAGAAAGGTATATATGCAACTGTAACGTCGATATACTGGTACACCGCCAAGTTGGCTCCGCCCCCACTCAGATTTCACTAAAAATCAATGTTTATGAATAGATAGATATGACGATTATAAATGGACGAACAGAGGACAAGACAGTAATCATCAGATTATCACTTCAGACGACGATAACAAACGATAGAAATTACTTCACTAACAAATACGCGATTGAAATAATAACAAGAAATTTTTTTAAAGTTAACAAGATTTAGAAAAATAAGTAACATAGTTCATCATACGCAAGTTCGCTACACTGTAGTCACGTTCACAATCAAAACTTAGCTCATGCACTGGAGTGAATAGTACATGACATCATGTCGATTTCCAAGTTCACGAAATCAACTCAAAGTAGAATCAGGCCAGCAACAAAACAACCACAAGCCCGAAACAAAATAAAACAGAAACAGCCAAAACCCCTTATCCGGACAGGGTTTTCTTCTCCATGTACAACCCAATGTAGGGAGGGATACAAATCTCGAAAACACGCTCACCCCAAAAGACGATTGAAGAAATAAGTGACGATAAAAATTCACTATCACCCTTGAAATCACACCTGTGTCTGTTAGAAACGCCTTCGATCTAGCCGATTATTTAGCGCTAATACGATTATGACTTTCTAACAACTTCTGACTGCACGCGCTGATCCAGTAACAACGCTTTCCATTGTATACCCCAAAACACTCACACGCGCTGATTCAGTTAATCCATTGCCCGTTTATCGGCCATTGATCACACAAATTTAACAACAAACACTCGATCACTTTTCTGATGCAAGTACTAATGACCGGTCAGTAAATCTGCCACCATGCACGACTCATTCGTTCAGGACCTTACTGCCGAAACAAGCATGACGTAATACACACACGTCATTGAAATTACTATAGCGTTCAATTTAAATTTCAACATGAAAATGTTGGGGAAATTCCCCATCACATAACACCATTACATATTATGCTATACTAGATCCGACTGATCTACATGTGTCAGTGAAATATAGCGACTAAAACAGAACATCCTGTTCATGATTAATTACAATTATTGAAAAGAATATCAGCGTCTGTATACATTACAACACGCATTTGTTTTATTGTGTACAAAAGCAAAGTTGGCTGCTTGTTCTTGTTCGCTAACATGATATTACATTTTATATTTTTTCCAATGTATTTAGCAACTAGACAATTCTTTATTAACTGGAGAATTATTGCGTCTTCAAGAATACGACACACATTTATAATCAATATTTGGTGAAAAGAGAATAAAGACACCTACAAGAAATGTCAGTGGTGTTTTTGACAGCGCCTGGGGAGTGACCTAAGATTATAAATATTGTATGAATGTCGTTTGTTCCTTGAGGCGAATTGTAAGCAAGCTATTAAAAATAATCGTTCAAATGGCATTTATCAACATACACGTTTCAGGTGCCAGTACAGATAAGGACTGTTGCAGGAAACTGTAAGTTGATACTGGAATGTAAGAAAGAATAGATTTACAAAGCGATAAACTGGAAACTTTAGTATTTGCTCCCTGGTTATATTTTTTCAGGGTAAAGCAGCCTTACTTCATTGTGTTATTTGAATCTCCTGGTTTATTGATTGTAAACTGCTATGACTGACCATGGTAGAGGCGGGGAGCAGTGTGTAAGTGTGGCGAATACACTACACTCCATTGCATGGCGGCAAGATATGCTGACTACATGAGCAATTTCTGGTATAAGGAAGTACTAGAATTGCTGTACTTGTTATTCTGCTTGAAGGAACTGGTACAGCAAACAAAAGGTACACAAGTTGGCTTTGAGAGAACAAGCTGCAAATGTTTTCAATGTGATGAAAGAAACACTTGGAAATTGAACTGAACTATAACTTACGACATTATTGCTAAAAGGTGCAAAAGACTATTGATACAGCACCTAATCTAGATTTTGTAAAAGCAATTATTACTTATCTCTAATCACTCCATTTATATTCTCTGATAAGAAGTATCGTGTGATTTGTATTGGCACTAATGTTGAATTCTCAGATTTAAGACTGTGAAGGACAAGAACTATTCGAACATGGTTTTGTGGAAATATTGATGTCAATTATCCTTTTTCATTGTTCGTCATATGTATATTTGTTTGCTCATTTAATAAATGTGTTGTTACATTTATTGACCTTACACATATTGATAACCTTATCTTGATGAAGGAAATGGTGGATGATGGCTCACTAAATATATATTACAGAGGGATTTGTCTTCACCTTTAGCAAGAGGTTTTCCACCTACAGAATATTGTGTGATGGTAAATGTTTGTTAATGTAGTGGAAGAAATATGATATCACGATTTCGACATCATTTAGCTCAATATGAAAACAGTATTTTCTATGGAATATAGAGTATATTCTCTATAGAACTGTGCAGTTTAAAAAATTGCATTATCGATTAACTTTTGATTGTGTATTTTTAGTGATTTTTGTCTTTTCTATAATTTTGTAACTGTTTAGCAAGGGGCGTTTAACTAACAAACAAGAAAAATATAAATCATACCTATGAAAGCTTTTCAATGAAGGGTTTGTACAAACTATATTCTTCAGTGACGTGTGCTCTGCACTGGACTTCATCTTCCACCTTCCCTAACGGAACGCGATTGGACGTTTGCGCTGGGGCCAATGTGACTCTCCCGTGGGTGTTCAACATAACAACCTCTGAGCATGTTCACTATGTGAAATGGTTCACATCGCCACAAAGTAAGTTAATCATAGTCATTCTTTTTTATCTCAAACAACACAAGAACAAACACGAATCAGTTATGCTGAGTAGAAATATACCTGCAATGTGCAAAAAAAAAATAAATCAATTCAAAGATTGAAAATGTTCCTTTGAGAATATATGAATGAGCATGTAGATAGAAGCATGTCATTAAACGTGATTGAGCCACCAGCTTCATTCATATTATACATAAGAGAGTATTTTGCTGCAAATCACACGTAATGTTTTCATCTCAATATACTATTGATTTTATTGAGACATTGCTTGATAACTGTTATTTGTTATTGGGCATAGTTTCGTGTCCTTAACCATTAGGGACGGAAAATTATTAAATTAATATATTAATTCCATTTGATCTTTCTTATATTCCATTTACTAACAGTCTTCTTACAATGAATTATTTAGAAGAGAATGTGTGACGATAAGACACAGCGACTTTGCGAAACGTATTCATTTTAATGTCAGTGGCTTAAAATGCAGCGATGCATTACTTTCAACTCCCATTCATGATAAATGAGCTTAGACAGAATTATAACAGGGTTCATCTTCTCTACCGCAGTGATACAGTCTGAACTAATTATGAAATGTGTTGCTTTTCTGTCCCAGATCAGAATCACTCTCACATACTTTTAGCCGTGAACACATCAGAGCAATTTATCCTGTCAAACAAAGGTGGACCGTCAATCAATTTTCTCCCAAATGCCGGCCTTCAGTTATTCGGTCTGAGCAGTATTCACTCTGCATATTATTCAGTTCATGTGTACTTGGGAGATACATGTAATTTGTACACTCAAACAGTGTATGTCCATGTGTCAGGTACGTCAGTAGTGATTATATATGCGTGCCTGAATGAGAATGCGTACGTGCGTACATGAGCGAGTGAGTAATGTTTTAATATTCGACAAAATTGTCTAATTTAAAATCTTTGGAAGTCACAGATTAATGTTCATATTCAGTTATTTTTTTGAGTGTCAGTTAAAAGGCGCTATTTCTCCGACTTGCAATATGTTCGAATATATTTTTTTTCCAGAAGCGCCCGTTACTATAGATGGCACTCTGCATGCTCTGACGTCTGCAGACAGAGTGTTCCAGACACACACTGGAGAATGGAACGTTCAGGTGGAGTGTGGAAAATTTCTGTTTCTAGGTCACCCACCCGTAAATGTGATATGGAAAGTAAGTAACCGAATGTTTGCTTTGGTTTTGCAATCTAACTGCACACATCACTGAGTTTATGATTCTTGAGTTTATAGACACATAAGTTATGTTACTTTCTGAAATTACATAAAACCGTTGCAAATGCTTGCCTTTGACGCAACACATTGTAGACAGAAATGGATAAAACGTGTAAAAGTGGAGGACAGTTAGTTAGAGATTCATTTAGTTTGAACAATAGTAACACAGTTGAACAAAAACATTGAAAGTAATAGACTTATTCTGAAACATTTTTATGTATGTATGCGTGCCATTGAGTATATGCCTGCATGTAGATGAATATGTATGCGTGTGTTTATTTCTAGTTTCCTATTGCCTCTATTTCTTAAAGCTTTACGAGTTCTTATGAAGGTGTGTATGATATATCTGTCTATGTGCGCATTTATGGTCTTTGCATTATTTTTCAAGACGCCATCCAATAAGACAGTCCCAAGCAGCTTTCACAACAACAGTACATTTTTCTTGACGCTCCCAAACCCCCTCAATAACGGACGATACTCCTGCCAGTTGGATGGAACATCACCAGCTGTTCAGTGTCTACAGAGTGACTCACTGAAAA
The DNA here is from genome assembly GCA_028829895.1 of Sinotaia quadrata. Lineage (NCBI taxonomy): Eukaryota > Metazoa > Mollusca > Gastropoda > Architaenioglossa > Viviparidae > Sinotaia > Sinotaia quadrata. The sequence continues at coordinate 113,111,540 of CM054180.1, forward strand.
ACCACATCGCTGTAGTCAGTGTTGATGGATTTGAAAAACGTCTGTCAACGCTCGAGGGGCGACTGGAGGCACTTCAGGAAGAAACAGTCAATATGCACGGTCCAGTGAGCGAAATGGCGGATGCTATTAATAGAAGTCAAACCGATATGAAATTGTTGCTGGATGAGGTGAGCAGTATCCGGGATAACAACGACAATCTGACCGTTCAGGTGCTTGACCTAAAAAACCGGACACATCAAGTGGAGAAACATTTTGAAGTGTGTAGGTATACGAACATCAAGTTCTACACCCGTCTTAATCTTTGTGTTAATTTAATTTCAATTTTTTCCTTTTCACATAATTATATTTTACAAACTGTATGGCAATGTGTGCCTTTGCTATGTATATAAATTCAATACGTGTATGCTATTTCGTAATTATATATAATGAAATTGAGGACATTATCATTACTGAGCAATCGATAGTTTATTTTTTTTTAATCTATGTATTCCTGTAACTGTAATATAGTCTGTTCAACCATTATTATTTATATTATCCCCCTCTCCCCATTAGGAACAACGTGATGCTTTCAAGGCTTGCTTCTCTACCATATCATTTCTTTATTTCCTTGCAATGTCTTGAAATTATTCAGTTTATGAAACTTTAAGAAAAACATTAGTTTGAATTTCTTATCGATTTCGTTATCATGGAATACTCATTATTTAATTTCAGCTTTGCAAACAAATATGTGTACCTCAAATATATAATATGCTTACACATTTACGAACACAACTTCACGCACACGCACGTACAAAGTGTTTTAAATTAAAGCGGTTTGTACTTTTCAAGTTTCTTTCTGAAAGAGTAGTGACTATTTAACTTCTATATTTACATATAAGATTCGAGGGGGAGGGGGGAAGCTTGAATGTATTATTTTTTATTATAATATGCAAACCTTTATAATTTTAAATCCTATTTTATCAGATTCTTTTGGATCCACCTTCATACAATGGGGTAGTGAGCATTGCCCAGCCAGTGCAGAAATTGTCTATTCAGGTACCTTGCCATGTCTTTTATTAAAGGGTGTTCTTAACTGCTATAATTCGGTTCGTTTAGAATTACTGACTGATAAATGTGTTTGACCTACCAGGTTATTCATTACATGAATTACGAAATAAAGTCTAACAGTCGTTATTTCATTTAGGGAAACACTCCGTATCGGTATTATAACTAAAACAAAGAAAAGACAATTTATTTTACCATCGACAAGATGATTGGAACCAGAGTGTATTGGGTGTAATGATATTTCTGAATTATGGATTAAATAAATAACCTCTACTCGTGCTGATTAATGTCAATAAAAATTTTCTTAAGTTTTATTTTAATTCACTGCTATGTATCCCATCGCAATACAAAAAGTTTGTTATTCAGGTACTATTGGTGGCTCACATTTTTCGAAACCCGGTTCTGCAGCTAACCACCTGTGTTTGCCATCAAACCCTGTTTATGATCAGCTTGCGAAACCTTCGGCTTTCGCGCAACTGTATGGAGCCGAATATGAGACGCAACCATATTCCACCCACGATTTTAATCCAACGTGCGCCGTGTGTCGCACACCTCGTTCTACCAACATCATGATACCCGCCACGAACGCCTGCACACCTGGATGGACTTTAGAGTATTCAGGGTATCTCATGGCAGGGAACCCTGAAGATGCTGCCGCCTCTGAATACATCTGCGTGGACTCGAGCTTTAACTACGTGGCAAACAGTCAGACAAACCATAACGGCAAAGTACTGTACTACACTGTGTCCTTTTGTGGAAGTCTGCAATGTCCTCCGTATATCGACGGCAAAATCATCACTTGTGTCGTCTGCTCCAAATAAGTCATTTCATTAAGGGGTAATATTCAGCAAATGTCTGTAATGTTTTCTTCCAAGTAGAGGTAGATCCTGCGCATTCTAATGTTATTATCTCCCTTTTGTAAATTATGAAGAGAGATAACAGTTTGAACTTTACTGCTAATTTTTTATTTAAATGCTGTTGCAAAATATTTTTCTACTGCATCGCTTAAATATGCACTGGTTATTCACTTTGTTTGGATTTATTGACTGGTTGATTTATCTCTTTTAATTCAATCTTCTTTATTACCTTGGACGCTTATTTGTTTATCTGCAATCTGCTCTTTCCTATGCACAGATTTAAATGAGGTGGATATGACTAAAATTAAACGATTTTCTGTTGAAACAATAAAACAACAAACCCCTTGCCTTTACCACCACACCAGCAAAAGACATTGCTATCGATCTATACAGAGTTTCTGGACAATTAAGGGCATTAGTTTTAATTTATGAATTATGTATTTAACGTGAATTTGCATGCTTTATAATATTCAGCAGTGTGATGAGCCCATGTGTGGAGTAATAATAACTGTACCTTAAGTTCACTTTAACACGATTTTACATTTATGCAATGTACAAAGTGTCGTAAATATATGATGGAATAAAAATTGTTATTCTCAACCATGTATCAGGACAGACCCATACACACTCACACACACACACACACACACACACACGCGCGCGCGCGCGCATTTATAGTTATTTAAACGATTTGTAACACTAATACATGCACTAATGTTGCCATACAAACTATATAAATGCTTACAAAAACAAGAAAGCATATCAAAAGGAATCAGCAAGTGCATTAGCATTGTATAGCAAATAATACTGTATGCAAAAGAAAATCACAAATAAAATAACCTCACAAATGTTCAGACTGAGCAATGAATGGCAAAGATGACACACTATATTATTGTGTGTGTGTGTGTGTGTGTGTGTGTGTGTGTGTGTGTGTGTGTGTGTGTGTGTGTGTGTGTGTGTGTGTGTGTGTGTTTCTGTAGAGAGGGAGGAGAGGGACACACTGGTAGATGAAAATAACTGATAAAGTTAAAACATTGGTCTGGCCATAATTATTAAGCCATTTTATATTTTAATGATAAAATATTGTTCTTTAATTCCATACTACTACTACTACTGATGATGATGATGATAAAAATAATAATAATGCATAACTAATTACAAGTGATGAGATTCTTAATTTATGTTAATAATAATTCTCCAGAAGATATCACTCGTCTCTCTCACTTTTATATCTTCCACAATAGTAAAGTCATACAATTACTGTCACACAATATAGGTTGAAAACATTTAATCAAAGGAGAAGAAAAATCCGTCTTTTAATCTTTATTTAGCGAGTTACCATCCACCTACTATCTTTCCAACATATGTTTATCAATATGTGTAAGAATGTCAGTTAAATTAACAATAAATTTATTAAATCAATAATCAAATATACAACATATGAATATAATCAAAAGATCATTGACATTTACAACAATGTTTGACTAACGTTGGACAATCCTAGAATAGACATCAGTAGTCATATTAATACATATATATAATCAAGTTCATCGCTAGCATTCATCACAGAAATGAGAGTGGAGTTTTAGAGAAATAATTAAAGTCAATGTACATAACCGTTTCAATGTTGGTTGCTGTCACTATCACGTTTTGACAATCACAAGGTTTGCAACAAGTCACTGTCCTTCTTATTTAGATGATGGTCCAACGTACCCTTTCCAGGCATGTTGCACAACTGCTCAAGAATCTTTGATGTATTCACAAAGCACACTGTGGAGAATTGTCCAGAAATTCGCATGTACTATCAAAAGCCATCACATGAAGTGTTGTAGAATCATTGCGTGTGCTACTCAGCATACCATGAAGAATGGTCAAAATAATCTTCATGAATCCTCGAGACCAAACTAAAGCCTCAATTATCGGCAACTTGGCTCTTGAACAGAATTCACAGGAATCAACTTATAAAACACGTTTACTGATAAATTCGATGATAAAATTGGATGCACACACCAATATGCTCTGGTAGAGTACAATAGTTTCTGCGATTTAAAGTAGATCAAAGCATCAAAAGACAAAAGTGCGCTCTTCTCTGCAAAAGTCAAATTAATGCAGCGCTAAATTTTAGGCATATTTATCTTCACATAAGATACAGGTGCAGGGCAACGTAGCTCTATTATCTTTTCCTTTTGGTAATTTATGAAGCAAGAAAAATAGAATATGCTTACTGCTATTTTTGGAAAGCTGGTGTTGGTCTAAGTATCCACAATTTTCCCGAACTTACTTAAAATACGTCAAGGTCGGTGGCGCTAGTAAATCTTCAGAGGCCTTTGTGGAAAACTGCCGGTTTTTTTAGTTAGGTATGAAAAAATAAAATATATTTCGCACATATTATGATTTTATTATACAAAAAGAATTGAATATTAAACTAGTCAAGCATTTTCTACAGAATATATTGCCATCTTTATCCTCATTATGATATGCCCATGAACACTTGTACTCCTAGAAATGTTTATTATAAACATATCGCTGTGAACAGTGAAAAAAAATGTAGGAATAGGAAACAAAGAAATATAGACGCTTCGACATTTTACGGTATTCTTTGTAATGAAGCAGATTAACAAGTATAATGTAGATATATTATACCCTTTCTTGAAAAGGTTAAACTGTTAGACTCAGATCATCATTTCTTTTTTCTCTTTTTCTTCTGATTGTCCTGGAAGTATATACACCTGCTAGCCTCTCTCAGACAATACTTTGAGAATGTCTTTTATCGATTTCGGCCGATAATTTAATCTGCAATATGTTGCTAATGAACCAGAGAACAGTGCGAATGTATGCTGAGGTATGTGCACATTAATCGCACTTTTTTTATATTAATGAAAAAACATAGTTCTTTTCTCAGTTCATTAAAGGGGAATAAAATCTTCGAATCCGCATTTGTTAACGCGTTAGGTTCTCTCCCTTTAGTCGTCTCCTGTAATGAACTGACAGATCATGTGACAAAAAGGAAGTTCGCCGCTAATGGCGTGTACATAATTATTGAACAAGATTTGCCTTCGTCACTCTCATATCCTGATAAATGATTTACATTTATCTCTGTAAGACAAACACAAATCATTTATTATCGTTGACGGCATTGTCTACATTGCTTTCATTATTTTGAGGTTGATAATACTGGAGAATAACCATAGGCCTATATTGTGTCTACTTTCAGTTTCTGTGATTTAATTTGCGATCCATAGACACATGTATACACTTGCATGAACTTAAAGTAAAATAAAATTCATGGCACAAATAGTCGTATGTATGCGCTGTGACATTTTCTTTCGCCTCGATTGTAAAAGTCTTTTGCGTAGCAACTGGTTTGCCATTGTGTACCTAGTGACAGCATAAATCAACACGTCGTCCATTAATATTCCAAGGGAAATAACCATTGCTTTATTCTAGCTGTATAATGTTTTGCTTCTGAATTAAGTTTCCTGTTCTGAACGTAGTAGTGTAACATTAAATAGACTTGTGCCTCGAAAACCTTTTAAAAACAACAACACATAATTAAATATATAAGACTTAATCTTAATTTATTTTAGCAAATAAAAGTAACACACGTGTCTTCGTATATATATATAAGGAACTAGGATTAATTCACTGTATTGTTTTTATTTTAAAAAGTTAACCCACCGACAGAGGGCAGTTCAGGGTGTGCGCCAAATTGGCCCGAACTTTTTTTTCTCCCTCCGTCAGCCCTCCCTCTCTCCATATTGGAACGCAATGTGGGGCTGTGAGGTCCCGCTGAGGCATTCCAAATCAGATAACGTCTTTGATGAAATGATTAACGCAAGTCCAGTGATGACGCTAAACTGCTCTCGACAGCACCACCACCCATTTGAAATAAGCATTTTTATCAAACCTATATTAAGAAATATACTTAATTTTATGTCAAAGAAATAGCAATAAACGTGACAATTTATTAATGGTAGGCCTACTGTGAGTAAAGTTTGATGCATGTGCTGATTCACTCGTACAGTAGAGACATACATTAAAGAGAAAGGAACATTTATCAGTAATACGAAAAGTGCACCGTCTTTTACAGATCATCAGAACTAGAATAAGGTGAGTCATTGACGGATCGAGAACGAATCCAGAAGAAAGGAATAACTAAAAGAAGAACGAAATTAATATGACAGTCTTAATAATAACGTTCTCGTTGTACTTCAACAAAATATTGAAATTTGACAAAACTCCCGAAGCATTAATTCTTCTTGTAGTCACCGTGCTGTAACCTATTACATTCGCTAGCTATTGACTTTACATATCATCAAGCAAATTACAATTACCCTCACACACTTCATTTAAAACTATATGAACAGAGTGTGGACAACTCAATGAAATAGTATGCTAAACACTTGGCATTGTTTCTAGTGAACCTGTTGATAAAACTGATATGCTGTATTTATTTATGATGTGTGCGTGTTGCAGGAAAACTGTAAGTCGAGATTTGAATGTAAGAATGAATGGAGTTGTTTTTTTTTTTTTAAAGCATAAACTGCAAACTTAGCATTTGTTTCCAGATTATAATTTTACAGGGACAAAGCAGCCTTTCTGAATATTATTTGCATTTCCAGTTGAATATAAACAGCTATGACCTTGGTAGACGTGGAGAGCCTAGTCTGTAATTGTTAGAATGCATGGCACTCCATTCATGTAAGGTGGCAGGGTATGTTGACTATATTGAGCAATTTTTCATAGAAGGAATTTACTAGAAATTGCTACAATTCTTGTTCTGCTTGAAGGAAATGACACAACAAATATCATGCCCAGGTTAGCTTCAAGAGAATAGCAGCATACCAATGTTTTCAACCTGTGCATATAGAGACACATGGTGTTGACATGGACAATAACTTCTAAAATTGTTGCACAAGTGCACTAAAGACTATCAAGACAGTGCTTAAACCTGGTTACGTAGAAACCATTATCGCTTATCTCTAATAACTCCATTTCTCTTCTCTGATAAAAACTTACTGTGATTTGTATTGTTTTTAAATTGCTGACTTGTATTTTAGGATATAGGACTGTGTAGTATGGGAACTATTTGAAAGTAATTTTCATAAAATTATTGATGTCAAGTAATCTTTTTCACTGTATTTGTCATATGTATATTGGATTGATGATTTACGAAATTTACTGTTAAATGTAATGACCTCCTTACACATATTGATAACCTTGTGTTGGAGAAGAAGGTGGATGGGGGCTCGCTAAATATAAAATAAAGATGGATTTGTCTTCTCCTTCACTAAGAGGTTTTCCACCTACGGAAATATTGCGACGGTAAATGTTTGTCTTTAATGTTGTGGAACAGAGAAAACGTTTACAGCTCCCGCGTTTCCGCCAAGTGAGAGAGGCAAGTGGTGTCTGCTGGTGAATTATTAATAGCATAAATTAAGATTCTCATTACTTGTAATTAGTTATGTTATGTATGATTAATTAATTAATGATAATAATAACCATTAACTAGGTGACGTTGACGTCACTCTATGTAAATAATAAATTGAAAATTTCACACAAAGGGATAATGCAGTTGTAGAAAGATTCTTGAACATTAAATCGATTAAATAGAAATGACTGTTTCTCTTGGATGAAGACTACGATATGCATCGTTTGCAGTAAGAGATTTCACAAGTGCAATTCAAAGGCACATAACTCACATACATTCTTTGGCGTATCATCATAGAGTTGTGTACAGGATCAAGTGTTCCTTCACCGACAATTGTAATCTGTGGACTTTCCCAATAATTTGATTATATTATATTTTTATTTAAGACTTTTAATAAATATTCAAAACTTGTTCATTTTAAAATATTTGTTTTTGAGATGAATGACAGACAGAATAATGTTGAAAAATTGGTTAAAACCTGACTAGTGAATGAAAGGAGTGCATCACGTTAAGGAGTGCAGCACGTTAAGGAGTGCATCACGTTAAGGAGTGTCGATGCGTGTATTGTTGTTATAAGCTAGCTATTGCCGATAGTTTGAGATCAACACGCGACTACGGCACAGATGTGCTGTCAATCAAATTTATTTTGAATGGATTGCTTTGGGATCCCGCGTAGACCAATGATCTAGCTGTGTAGCTATTTATTATGGATGGACTGGTGTACATATTCGCGTCAATCAAAATTCTGGCTGGGTGGCTATTTATTATATGTGTGTTGGATTAGCATCTCGCATCGACCAAAGTTATGGCTGCCTGGTAATTCCGTTTGAAACTTATGCAATGACGAACTTATTTTAGGATAAGTGACAATTGTCTTGTCAGAATGTGGTTGAGGAAAATGACGAACTTATTTTAGGATAAGTGACAATTGTCTTGTCAGAATGTGGTTGAGGAAAATGACGAACTTATTTTAGGATAAGTGACAGTTGTCTTGTCAGAATGTGGTTGAGGAAAATGACGAACTTATTTTAGGATAAGTGACAATTGTCTTGTCAGAATGTGGTTGAGGAAAATGGGCAGAATACATGCATGCTAATTTGCGTTAAGTATGTTTTAGTTGCATTGTGTAGTTCTGTAGCTGGAGAAAGACACTCAAACGAAAGGTGTTTGAAGACCTGAGGTTGTCGCCTAAACAAAAAAAAAACTGCATAAAACTGCAATAACACAAATACCTTTTCTTGTCAACAAATTGGCAATAGAGTATGTATCACCTTTCAAAAAGAAGTTGTAATCAACCACGCTACCACACTCTGCATTATGAAACAAGTTTCTAATTAGGGGTATAAAACGTCAAATATAACAGCTCATTGTAATAGTAAGCTGCGTCAAAAATACAATAGGAATATATGCACAAAGATAGAAGAAAAGCGTTGGCAATGGAGAAAGAAACGGGCATTTAAAAGATCAGAATATCAGCCATCAAGTTTCATTTCTACAATACTCGACAAATAGAAAAAAAATGCACTCAGATACAGTTTAAACGTTGTCAAGAAGAAAGAAAATACATTTTTTAAAATCAGTCATAGAATTTAGCAGAGTAGTCACATATATCTTTCATTATCTCGACATTTTTCACGACTTTGAGTCATACACTGAAATTATCAAACTTTAACTGAAACAAGAAACCCTTCATTAGCGATTATACTTTATTGGTAACTTGAACGATTTCATTTTAAACTAATAAACAAACAGCAATTTTTATTTTAATAAAGGAAACAGAACGCAAATGCCAAGTTAAATCTAAGCCTTGCTTTTTTATGACATATTCTGATATGGCTTTCCATTATGCATTATGGCCAGTAATCACCTTCGAGTGGATGGAGGCAATAGCCTGGGTGATCTATTGATTTCCTACGGCACACGCCTTCACAGCATTCAGCGTCAATTAAACATTTTTCCGGAAATTTGCACTCTGGTTTCAATCTGAAAGAAAAAACGAGTTTGTAACAAAGATGTGTAATCGTAAAATTATTTTAGAACGCTGTCATCCCTTAATTACTTAAATGAACATACGTAAAGTATGACGTAATGCGTAACGTTTATTGCGTAAAACGCACAACAGTACAAAAAAAATGAAAACAAAGAGCAGCACATAATATGTATACATATGTGTGACGACAACGCCACTTAGTTAATGAATATGATTATTATTAATTGATTAATCATCCAAACCTAATGACAAGTAATGAGAATCTTAATTTATCTTATAAATGATCCTCCTTCAGACACCACTCGTCTCTTTCATTTGACGGATACAAAGAAGATGTAAATGATTTCTCTCTTCCACAACATTAACAATAAGCATTTACTGTCGCACATTATTCCGCAGGTGGAAAAATTCTTATAATTAAATATTTACATGAAACCACGTTTGAATAATTTATGTACTACAAAGTATTATGATAAAGTACAAGTCAATAATTCAATACAAACCACAGGTTAGTTCTTATCAGAGAATAGAAATGGAGTTATTAGAGATAAAAGATAATAGATTTTATATAACCTGGATTAACCACTGTCTCAACAGTCTTTCTCTTGCTTTTGCAACAATGTCACAAGTTTATTGTCCACCACTATTATACCAGTTCCATGTGTTTCCTTCCATACATATCAAAACACTGATGTGTTGCTATTCTGCTGAAGTCAACCTAGGCGCTTACTTCTACCTTACCAGTTTACCTCAAGCAGAATATCACTTTCAACCATTCTAGTACTTCCTTATACCAGAAATTTCTCTTGTAATCAGCATACTTTGCCACGGTACACCAAAGGAGTGTGGTGTGTTCTCTTACACTTAAACACACCATGGTAGAATGATTCCTGTGTCTCCCTTATCATGGTGGTTTACAACCAGTGAGCCACTAGATTCAAATAATATGTGAAAAGTCTGCTTACTCACTGTAAATCATAAACATTGGATACTAAAATCTACTCACCCTGTTAGAATGGTTTGGATTATATTCTCAACTGTTTGCTTCAAATCAGACACTTTCAAAAATACCGTCATAAGGAGTGCCCAAGGTTGGGTCACTCTGACAATTCAAAAAGTTATATAACAATTAAAGTTAAAATAGGGAGAGGCAAATTTACTCCGCCACAATACGCATATAATCTTTTTTGAAAGATTTGCTTGTGCTGAGTTAATAAGGCACTTTGAGTAAGCGTGCAGATTCGTGCTGTAAGAAATAACGGTAAGCGTATATTCCATTAAAAATGTTATTGATGGTGTGGTGTGTTGGTGTAGTGTAGTGGATGCAAGACAACGATGATGACAATGGACAGCACATGTATTTGACGACAGCCACATCAGACGATTACAACACGCAACAACATGTTTACATGTGTGGCTTTATTTTCTTGGTGATGGACACCTCATGTGTTTGACGACGGCCACATCAAACGATTACAAGACGCAACACCATGTTTACAAGTGTGGCTTTAGTTCATGGTGATACAGCCGCACATCGGCCCTCCAACTCATTCTCTCTTTCTGTTGTGCTTCACAATTCTCTCGTTATTCTTTTCTGCACGCATACGACGACAACATACACACACGCATGCACGCACGCACGCACACGCACACACACACACACACACACACACACACACACACACACACACACACACACACACACACAAATGTCACACCAATATATACATTGAATGCGGGCTACATGAAAGACACTTGAATTCCAAAACCATCTTCCATGGTAGGGCTTTACACCATTTTCTGTGTTTTATGTCTTTCGTTTCTTTATAATTAACTTCTAAATCCCTAAGGGTTGTGTGATTGTTATACTATTTATGGAAAGTGCATTAATTACTCTGTAAGTACAATTCTTTCCTAACATATAATTTAAAAGTCATGTACAAAATAAAATAAAAAACTATATTGGCATGGCATGGGGAAATCGTTCTTAAATTAATAAATCATAAAATACCCAAAGAAAATAATATAAATTAGCACTCAAAAATACATAGATACAAACTATAAACTATTTTCTATCTAAGTAATTATTAATATATAAACGTCAATTTCAGTTAACAACTACCTAAAACAGTGTAAACTGTAAAGGAATAAATGTATGCACACTAGCACAGCCCAACACATATAGCACGAATTAACCGAGTAGTTTAAAAATTTCAAGCCAGCGATCGTTGACCCAATTTGCCGACAGCGACTGGCCTACATTTGAAAACAAATGTGTTATGAAAGCAAAAGCTCTTTTTAAGTAGTGTCAGCAAAAATCTACCAAAATACTTAACTTCCTTTCCACAAGATTATGAGACGTAATGTGACTTTCCTAGAGTGGGCAAGAATAAATGCTGAAATGACGTCACAGTGAGCAATTTTAACAACATTAGGGATTATTTAAACTGTATGTGGACTTCCATAGGGAAGACGTTTGAAGTGTAGTACACTTGCATTAATTCTAAATAGTTTCTATTATTATACATGTTTTGCTCTTTACTGTACTTATAACATATAATAACAAAATGATAACAGGATTGCTCGTTTTAGTTGTCACGTGTATGTGTATTGGTAATTGTGCATATTGGGGCACTGGATATTGCATAACGTATCCATTCAAAATAAATCTGGCATAACTGTATAATAAATAATACCATAACGATGAATATACAAAATAATTTCAGTTTCTTTGTTAACTCGTTTCTTATCACCGAAAAGTTGCTTGTTTTTATTGCTTTAGGCGTCATGTATTTTAATGATTTGTATGCGTCATTAATTTGACATACAAGCAGTATATACACCGCTCCCTTTTGCAATACTTATTAAAAGCAGTTTAGAATAGAAGTCTGAGAACAACTCAAACGTGTCCATGATGACACGTACTTTTTACGTGATACGTGTTACATACATGCTCCGTGACATTGTGAAGTGTAGAAGCATCAGAACCAACAACACCAAACAGATTTTTTTCTTCATTTTGAGTAACTGCAAAGATATAGGATCACAGCGATATAGAATCTCAATGATACAGAATCACAAAGATTTAGAACAATGTGTGACAACAACGCCACTTCATGAAAATATTAATTTATTTTATTAATTTTCATCCAATAGACACCACTCATTTCTCACTTGGCGGATTACGGGCGCTGTAAACGTTTTCACTCTTCCACAATATAAAACAACATTTATTTACACCGTCATGCGGAGTGCCCAAGATCGGATTACTCTGACAATTTAACAATTTATATAACGTTTAAATTTAAAAAAAAAATATGGATAGGCAAATTTACTTCTCTACACAGCGATAAACGACCCCATTGATATAGGATCACAACGATATAGGATCACAATGTAGGATCACGATGTAGGATCACAACGACATAGGATCACAACGACATAGGATCACAACGATGCAGGATCACAACGACATAGGATCAAAACGATGCAGGATCACAACGACATAGGATCACAACAATGCAGGATGACAACGATGTAGGATAACTATAGGTTCACAAGATCGCAACAATGATATGAGAACACAATGCAGTAAATAACAACGATATATTATCACAAAGATATAGGACCACTGCCATACAGCATCACTAATAAACAAATCACTCTTAACTCCATTTCTTCTATGATGAGAATAGCCCTTAATAATAAACCATCATAACCAGTAACAAAGAAGAGCATGTATATCACACATACACACCACACACACACATGCACAAATTATATATTAACTGATGATGATTATTACTATTTTCTTACATGTATTGTTTAGCACGGAAATCAACATACCTGTTCTGCTTTCAGCAGTTTCGAAAAAAGACTATTTAATCAGCCAGATTCCACAAATTTCTTCTACTTTTTACGACTGATAACAAAACCGCTGGTACTGTATTAATTTTTAATTCTGTATGATGTTAATCCGTTGTTCACTTCTCATCGGGGTGTACAAATGTTATCAAGTTGCATTGGAAAGTGCGATGAAGAATTGTGCATTATATAAACATTGACGTCATGCTCTCTAATCTATAATTGCGTATTATGCTCTCATCAAACCATAACGTCATTAAGTAAATTTATCAACAAAAGAGCATTATGCAAATGATATATACTCTCTAATAAATAAAAAAAATTAAAAAATTTTATTGAATCTTATTTTGTGTGAAACTTTTCAGTATATGTATATCAAACAAGGTTTACGTGACAGCGCCCGATATCTATTAATATTAATATTTATTTTTTAATAAATTCATAACCCTATAAATGTTCGTTGGCTGGTCACATACGTAACTGGGAAATGTCACACGTTCAAGCCGCTATCTGATTGTCGGGACACACAGACACACACTCTAAGTTCTATAAGAGTCTCTGCTGGCAGTCCCTTTTACAAGGTTTAACTTTCTGTTTATGGTTGTGTAAATATAAACAAGACTGTTTCCTATTTTTTTTTCTAATGAGAAGAACCCGTTACCTTTCAGTACAGCTAAAAGTGTCCACCACCACTGGACAAGTGGCAAACTCGGAGGATTTACTGTCCACACTGATTTCTAAACAGTCCACATGTGCAAACCCTGGCTTAGACCCTCTTTGTCAATGACCTCTGTCTTAGCATGTAGATTAGATTAGAGACTAGGGTCTGGAGATCTATATGGACAGCTTAGATCTATGGTTTAGATCAACAGTTTAGAGCTGTTAAATGGCAACACAAAATAATAAATTTATTGCGCTCCTGTCTTCCGTCTCCCTAATTTGTTAACCTTAACTGACATCTCTTGTTCTGTCTTCCGTCTCTCTCTTTCTAACGTTCTCTAACTTACTGAATCAATTACCCATGAGCCACAGACACATATATCCACCACACCCACCTGTCCATGGGCAAACTGCTTGCGTTCATTGATACTGCGCAGGAATTAGGAGAGTGGTAAATATAATTGACTTCTCTAAAATAGTGTATATATTATTGATAGAACGTTGTGTAAAGTATTTATGTGATTTGTTAAATGATTGTGCGAACTAATGTATTTCTTCTCCCAGAAGCAAAGTAGTGTTACGATGATTAAATTTATGTAGAAGTTCACATGGCACATGTATTTGCCACATGTATTTGCCATGCTCATGCTTGTTAATTGATTTGTAGCTGGTGGAACTAAATAGAGAGAACATTATTGTTTAACGAATATCGCTGTGAACCACTTGCTGATTGTATTGTAACTGAGAATTTATACAATTGTAGAATTAAAATCACTATCATCACTTCTCCTAACTAACTCTGAACCAGTCTCGAAGTTTCACTTTTCAAGTCCTAATGAATTCGCGATATTTGCGACACAGTTAATAGACGGATCGTTTGCACACTCCTGTCCAAAAGTATTTTCTTTACTTAACTGGGAGTTGAAGCGTGCTGGAAGAGTCTATGTAGATTTCTCTTCTCAAAAGACAAGTCTCCGGTTGATTCACACAGCAACCGAGTTTGATGCCCGTAGTGGGAACCACGTCAGGCAGGCCTCCTGCGTACGGCAAAATCACCAAGAATACGAAGAATATGACGAAGAACAAAATCCTGCAATTTATAACAAAAGGGCTCAGAGACTACTAACATCAATTTCACTTTGTTCACTAATTAAAAGCTAATCATTTCTCTGAGTACAATCTCATTAACCTGAAACAGAATAAGTTAGTTTTACATATCAATTTATCAGACTATATTCTATACAAAATTATTAATTTAAAGTAATGCAAAAGCAGCCAATTTACCTTCCGTTTTCGGCTAAAAACCAAGGATTTGAAGAAAAACTGTAACAGTGTAATTATCATCAAGCCTTCTGACTGATGCTCTACATAGAATAATTTTACAGATATTAAAACCTGGGCCTCCCGTCACACACTATCAGCATTCAAACCGATCATGGTGTCCTTGTTGTGGGGAAAAAGCAAAGTGGGTGTTGTTGTTGTTGTTCCGCTCACACCCCAGAAGCCGCAAGAGACCTTTCATCTTCTCGATGTTCTCGGTCTTGGTCTGCTTCTGGGGGATCGCTACAGCCTCGCGGTGCGTCTGAGATGGAGGGCGGGAGGGCTGGCAGAAGGGGGTGAAACAGGTAGCACCAGTTTGGCGCACACCCTCAACCGACCTCTGTTGGTGGGAATGTGAGCAAAGTGGGTGAGAGATTTCCCTTATTTATAGTCTACTTCATTTTAAGCTCAGGGTGGACATATGCCCACGCTTTCATTCACAGGAAGGATTTGTGCTTCCAATGTCCATTCACTTGTGCACACTACGTCTACCTCCCTCCCTCTTTAATTCAACAGCCTTCTACGGTTCTTTCGGAACGTAATGTGGGGTGCTTCCGGCTTATGTGCTGGTTTCTTCCTACGCTTGTTTACTTTTTATACTTGGCTGGTCGGATGGCTGGTCGGACTTCCCACCTGACCAGGTTCGTGACACGGCTTGCTTCTCAGACCTAAACAACCATCCTTCCTCATTGCAGATGCAATGCACATGTCTTTCATACAAGCCCTAAATTTAAATGTTGTTTTCCACTTATTCTTTTCATCTAAAATTTTATTTTTAATATTTAAAACATTCCCACAGTTATGTGAACACTTGTTTTGCCGGACTTGAGAGACAATAACAAAGCGTTAACCCACTAGAGACGATAAAGTAATCCTACTCGCCAGATTTCATTAAAGTCAAGGCGAGTTACCTCTACGTCTCTGAAGTGTAGGTACTGCAGGATCCTCCAGTGTCACGAAGACTTTATTCGGCATTCGTCACGTAGAGCGCAAAATTCTGACACACGCCACTCTTTTAGTGCTGTTCGAGTTTGCCCTAACTGGCAGACAGTCGCAAGTGAGGTGCAGCACATTTTCTAGTCTGCTGTATATATTGCTGAAAACTGTTCAGGCAATAAAGATGGTAGTCATTTCCAGTCTTTAACAAACCTACATCACCATTGCACCTCCGCTGTTCATTTCAACATATTTTGTTCAACCAGTATTTACAAAATGAAAATATTATAATTTGAATTAAATTATATATCCAAAAAGTCCAGCTAAACTAACAAAAGAGTATTTATAGGTGGAATCTTAAAATATATCAGTCACAAAATAAACAAGGAAATCTTTGTCAGTGTAGCAATTATATTTTTTTAACTATTTGAATTATAAATTATTTAACTTTGAGTCATCTTATTGATAGGATATGGCACAACAAATATTTATTACTATTATTTCAAAATTTAATTTAATGACAACAGTTTAAACACATATACAGAAAAACAGAGAAATCTCATTCTTTTCTTTCTTTCTTTCTTTCTTTCTACTTACACACACAAAAATAATTACAACACCCATCACTGTCTCCTCAAGAAGGAGCAGATGAGAAGGATGTAAACACTGATGTGGTATCCAATTCAAACCGCTTTTTCTGCAGTCAATGGTTCACGCGAAATAAAATCTAACAATCCTTAGTGAATGTAGAGCTATTAATAAGTGATCCAACTCTATTTTTTCACTAAAATCATTGGTATTCTAATGTACACTATAAACATAATTTGAGACATTCGAATATAAATATTGTTTTGAAAGTGTTTGCTTCACGAATGAGTTACATATTGAATTTTTAAAATGTCTTGAAAAATTTCTTTCTGTGGACGTTTATGAAATGCGTTCAGAATAAAACATCCTATGGTACCTGTTATAAAATGGCTGAACACGTAGCAAACGTTAGATATCCTTATACTGATAACGACTTAGTGACATCATGTATTTTAACTATACATATTCAAGTTTGTACAGAACAGACTAAGTTGTTGGAAAGTATACGTTTTTGCGTCCCGCCCATACTTTGACGCAGAAGACATTTAAATCAAGGGTCGGTCGAACAATTGAAAGAAAAGTCTACTTCATTCATAATTATCTTTTTCACTTAATGAGGGATATGAAGTCTAAAGACACAGCTAAGCTGTTGACACATACAGAAAATCTTTGTAATAAATTTAGAGCATGAAAATCTCGTAGGCTGTTAATACTACTACGCTGGATGAAATGGGACAGATAACGCAGATGATCGACATTAAGGGCTCAGAACACCATGGGCAGAAAATTGGACTTCCTGGTCGCATTACGGATGTAGTATTGCAGCAAATGGCAGTGATTCATATGTTGTTTCACTGTTAACAGCATTATCTCTACTTAAGAAGTGCGAACTGGAACTCTGTAATGCATGTAGTTATTAATAATTAATATATGTCATAATGTGTGCTACCAAACACACTCATGGTTCGAGCCGCATGTAGACGAAGCTGGGGCATCGCTTCAGGAATGAAATGAGCGAACTGTGCGGGCCCCACAGTGTCGTACTTTGTCTTTAGTGTCCCATTATAATGCAGCTCTATGAGCTCCATTACACACAGCTCTATGAGCTCCATCTGAAAATATACAGGTGAAGTTTCACGTCGATGGCAAATGGGTTGCGAAACAGCTCGAAGTTACTTTTCTGTGCTTCAAAGTCACTAAAGCGCCGTGCGAACTCAGCGCGAAATGAGTTCAGTTTTTCAGCAAAGTGTGCACTTGGGAACATCATGGCGCTGACTTGGTTCAACATTGCTTTGCAACAAGGAAAGTGAGACAAGCATTGGTATATTTGTGTCTCCCATAACTTTTGCTGTTCATGAAATGACAGATTTCCTCGATCAGCTAAAAAAAACTCTACTGGGCTGCAATCAAAGTTTACCTGCAGAAAAAATTCTAATCTCTAATGACTTTGAATTTGGTGTGGCTGAAGTCCAGTCATGAAAGGTGCCTGTTGGTTTAATGAAGAGTTAACTGATTAATTGAAAGAGAATGGACTTAGAAATATTTTGTTTATTTTTGCTATAGAAATGCTATACTTGCAATTTATGTAGAGATGTATTACGTGAGTAGACTATTATTTCTACAATTGTGAATTATGTTGCTCGTGTGTAATATGTTAAGAACGTGACATCGTTTCTAGTGAACACATTCATAAATTATTATCTTTTTATTTATTATGCTGTATGCATGTATCGGGCTAATAAATACTGCTGCAAGAAACCTAAGTTGAGAACAGAGAAGATTGTGCTGCACCCGCTAAAAGTGTTTGTTATGTCGATTTATTTTGTTTTCTTGTTACTAAAGATTTTGAGTGTGTGAATTTTTTCAAACTTTGCGGCAACCTCTAGACCGCAAACCGGGTTACGTTCCATGAACGCCTTCATCCACCCTCTCCTTGATCTTTCCTTGCTTGTTTTCACTTTGATTTTCATTTATTCAGAATGTTACATTGAATGCATTTAATCATTAAATAGTCTTCCTAATTGTATTGATAATTGTTTGCATTACTGATGAAATAGTAAGTGTAATCTGAATTGTTTGTGTGTGTTTGTGTATGTATGAATTAAGAAAATTATGATGCATATTTAATCTTTAAATAAATAAATAAATAAAACTTGCTGTTTGTGTTGATAATTGTTTGCATTCTGATGAAATAGAGAGAGAGAGAGAGTGTGTGTGTGTGTGTGTGTGTGTCTGTGTGTATTAAAAAAATTATGAAGGTTTATGAATGCATAGTTAATTTAATAAATAAAACTTACTATTTGTTTTGATAAGTGTTTGCATTATGATGAAATAGTAAGTGTGTGTGTTAAACTTTGAAGGTTTCTGTGTTCTAATTCCAGCCAGGAATTGCACCTGGGTCATTTGCCATTAAAAATGACATATATGGTAATTACTACACTACTGGAATTGAACAGTGCTATAGAAACACTTGCATATTGAGTACATTACCTGTTTGTTTAAGCAACCACCCTCTGCTTTTACAAGGGCTTGGGACCTTATATCAATAGGATAGGCAGCATTAGGGTTGATGGTTGTGATATAATATAATCTTCAGACATGACAAACCTTGGATGAAGATGTGAAACCAGCCAAATATGTATTCCAGTCAGTTATTCACATTGAATGAAGTTTATGAAAACTAAGTAATGCAGTCACATGAAGTATAAATGTAATTTTTAGAGTGGAGATAAATTGCAGTGAAGAACACCCAAGTTGTCTTAAGCACAAAATTGAGTAATGAAGTCACATGAAGCATAATTGTAATTTTTAGAGTGGAGATAAACTGCAGTGAAGAACACCCAAGGTGTCTTAAGCACAAAATTGAGTAATGCAGTCACATGAAGCATAAATGTAAGTTTTAGAGTGGTGATCAAGTGATCAGAAGCACATAAATGTAATGTTTTGATTGATATAAACTTGAAGCACAAAATGATAATTAGGATAGTTGATAATAAAAAAAGTAAAGTCAATTTTCATAGGTGAGAATAAAAAAGTTAAGTCAATTTGCATTGTTCATAATAAAAAAAGTAAGTTACAAATAACAGTCGCATCACACAGGTAATTCCCTGCAGGGCTCCTCTCCATCCTGCTGTTCCTCCTTCGAAATGGGTGAAAAATTAGTCAACTTTATTCAATCAGCGTAGTTTCCACATACAAACAAGACATACAAATTTACAATCATAAGAAAATAGAAACATTAAGCTTGATTTCGAATGTTTGTTTGAATTAAACAATGCTTTGGTTATTGAGAAATCAGTGAATGAAAAGTAACAAAAATGTGCACTTTTACAAAAGTATAGCAGCTGGCGGGCGACTGTGCCGCTACCAATTGTTATTATTATTATTATTATTATTATTATTTGAAAGCATTGCAACAGTAAACTTTGTGCTGATTACTCAGTCGTAGTGTACACCCTAAAGATCTACTATATTAACACTGAAAGTTTGGTAGTATTTTTTAACACAAGGGTTTAATTTAGCAAAAATAAGAAAATGTGGAATTGGTAATTGATTTTTTAAAAATATTTTCCTGAGAAATTTCATTTTTGAACACACAGAAGTTTAATACATAATAGATAATTTTTAGATAAAGTGTCAACACCTTAAAGTTTCATATACTTGTTTCTTTGGGTATATATATGACTGAAAATAAGATTTATGGCATACTAATACAAGATTGTGGTAAAATTGGAAATGTACAGAGAATATTGTGCTGCCCCCCCCCCCTCCCCGGAAGAGGATGGAGAAGATTCTTCTCTGTGGCTTTTTCCCACTTTTCCTTCCAAAATTGCGTAAGGGAGACAACTTTTCAGGACGCCATCGGGTTACGTTCCTATAATCATTGTTGTTACTGCAAGCCCCGCCCCCTTTATATTTATTGAATTTATTTAAAATAAACAATGTATATTGTGTTTTTTTTTAATTTAAATTATACCATGTATTATTGGTTGTTTGCTGTAAAATAATGTACAGATTTAAACAGAAATAAATGATATATATCTTATAATATATATGTTTGTGCTGTGCATGAATGTGTGTGTGTGTGTGTGTGTGTGTGTGTGTGTGTGTGTGTGTGTGTGTGTGTGTGTGTGTGTGTGTGTGTGTGTGTGTGTAATATTTAGATAGTAACTGTAAAGGTTTCAGTATTGTGATTCCAGCCCGAAATTAATTAAACCTAGGTCTTTTGCCATTAGAAATGACAAAAGTGATAACCACTACACTGCTGGAATGTAACATTACACTTAAACCATACTGGAAGAATTGTATTTGTATAATATGTACATTACCAGTTTGTTGATTCCCCCCTCTGCTTTTACAAGGGCTTGGGACCTTCTATCAATATGATAGGCAGCATTAGGGTTTTTTGGTTGATGGATTTGATGTGGTTGGAGGTAGCATCTGTGTAGTACTTGTGTGTGCAGTTCCACTGAAAATAAAGCACATCCAAAATGCTATGAAGCATACCAATCTGTCTTTAGCAAAGTTCCATAGAATTTAGAAAATAAAGCACATCCAACATGCTATGAAGCAGAACAAGCTGTCTTTAGCACAGTTCCATTGAAAATAAAGCACATCCAGGCTGTCCTTAGCAGTAAAATGTTTGATATTGTCAGATAAAAAAAGCACATAATTATTATTATTATTATTAGATTGAGCTGTGAAGCAGATTAAAGCTGTCTTTAGCACAAAAATGTTTGAGAGCAGATATAACATGATGTGAAGCAGACCAAGCTGTCTTTAGCACAGTTCCATTGAAAATAAAGCACAGCCAAGCTGTCCTTAGCAGTAAAATGTTTGATATTGTCAGATGAAAAAAAGCACATTATTATTATTATTATTATTATTAGATTGAGCTGTGAAGTAGATTAAAGCTGTCTTTAGCACAAAAATGTTTGAGAGCAGATATAACATGATGTGAAGCAGACCAACCTGTCTTTAGCACAGTTCCATTAAAATAAAGCACAGCCAAGCTGTCCTTACCAATAAAATGTTTGATATTGTCAGATGAAAAAAAGAACATAATTATTATTATTATTATTAGATTGAGCTGTGAAGCAGATTAAAGCTGTCTTTAGCACAAAAATATTTGAGAGCAGATATAACATGATGTGAAGCAGACCAAGCTGTCATTAGCAGTAAAATGTTTGATATTGTCAGATGAAAAAAAGCACATCATTATTATTATTATTATTAGATTGAGCTGTGAAGCAGATTAAAGCTGTCTTTAGCACAAAAATGTTTGAGAGCAGATATAACATGATGTGAAGCAGACCCAAGCTGTCTTTAGCACAAAAATGTTTGAGAGCAGTTATAACATGATGTGAAGCAGACCCAAGCTGTATTTAGCACAAAAATGTTTGAGAGCAGATATAACATGATGTGAAGCAGACCAAGCTGTCTTTAGCACAGTTCCATTGAAAATAAAGCACAGCCAAGCTGTCCTTAGCAGTAAAATGTTTGATATTGTCAGATGAAAAAAAGCACATTATTATTATTATTATTATTATTAGATTGAGCTGTGAAGTAGATTAAAGCTGTCTTTAGCACAAAAATGTTTGAGAGCAGATATAACATGATGTGAAGCAGACCAAGCTGTCATTAGCAGTAAAATGTTTGATATTGTCAGATGAAAAAAAGCACATAATTATTATTATTATTATTAGATTGAGCTGTGAAGCAGATTAAAGCTGTCTTTAGCACAAAAATGTTTGAGAGCAGATATAACATGATGTGAAGCAGACCAACCTGTCTTTAGCACAGCTCCATTGAAAATAAAGCACAGCCAAGCTGTCCTTAGCAGTAAAATGTTTGATATTTCAGATGAAAAAAAGCACATAAAATTATTATTATTATTATTAGATTGAGCTGTGAAGCAGATTAAAGCTGTCTTTAGCACAAAAATGTTTGAGAGCAGATATAACATGATGTGAAGCAGACCCAAGCTGTCTTTAGCACAAAAATGTTTGAGAGCAGATATAACATGATGTGAAGCAGACCAAGCTGTCTCTAGCACAAAAATGTTTGAGAGCAGATATAACATGATGTGAAGCAGACCCAAGCTGTCTTTAGCACAAAAATGTTTGAGAGCAGATATAACATGATGTGAAGCAGACCAAGCTGTCTTTAGCACAAAAATGTTTGAGAGCAGATATAACATGTGAAGCAGACCAAGCTGTCTTTAGCACAAAAGGGTTTGATTAAGAAAAAGCACATAATCACACAGGTGTTTACTGGTGTGTCGCTCCAACCTCCTGCTTTTCTTTTTTGTTCCTGATGCCAACACCTCTGCTTTTGAGGTCTAGCAACCAGGTCTCATAAGGAAGTGTGGCAGAAGCCTGGCAAAACCAGTGTCCATAGTATTGCTTGTGAGACTGGTTTGCAGTCCATGCCACACTCCCTACATCTAAATATTTCCACGTGCAATTTGTTCCTCTTCAAAGGAACCCCTAATTTCTTTTCTTCCTCTGCGCTTCTCTTTCGGTACCATACAGTTGATACTGGTAAAGACTTCTGTTGCAAATGAAAAGGGTTTGACTGCAGAGAAGGGCCAGGCAGAGCTGGAAGAATTCTTCGGGGTTCCTGAGTACCACCGGAAGAATGTTGATGAGTTTGTGTGTTGTGGTTGCTAGACCAGCAGTGTTGGGGGGCATCTGGAAGGAGTGGAGGACCTCTTGCGACACACCTGCAGGTATTATGATGACTGGCATGGGGGGCAGAGCAGGTGGAATTGGCTTACAAGTGGTGATAGGTAAAGGACTGATGGCCACAACCTGGTCAAGAACAGCTTGTTCCTGTTTTTTGGCATGTCTGCTGTGCCTGAAAAAAATAAAGAGAAGGGAGAAGTGAATATATGCATGAAACACTAGTAAAAGGAGACAGTACACAAACAATTCAGCCAAATATTGACTTAACTCCCAAAAGAAGTCATATGAAGAATGGACTGAAACTCACCACTGTGTAAGCGTGGTGTTGTTGATTTCCACAATTTGCAGTGCGGTGTCCTGCATGACACGGGGATTGCTCAGTATCAGCTCCCTGATCCTCTTGTAGGCAGATGAAATCAGGGTCCATCTTAAGATTCGGCCATTTTTGACTCGCTTGTGAGATGGAAACAGACTGCACAGCTTTAGAACTATACATTCGACATATCTGTTGCAGTCTGGCCACTGAGCAGGCCCTGTGTTCTCGCCTAGGAAACACCTGCAAAGACATGATGAAAGAAGGTTAGTGACAATAACAAAATAAAATAAAAAACCCACTCCAAAACCCAAATTTTGTTAAAGTGAGACTGAAATATTACATCACACAGGGAGAATGTAAATGAAAACGGAGGACACTGTACATGCCTCTTAGAGCTCAGCACTCCTTCAGACTGTTGTCTTTTCTTTGGAGCCTTGAAATGTCTGCATCCATGTCCTGACCGGAACCGCTCTGGAAAGACAGTTGGTGCCTTGTCGTAGGCATCCAGGTTGTTCCAGAGGTGTACAATTTTTTCCGCCTGTTCATTGTCTAAAGGCAGACTCTGGTCCTGTAATGATATCAGAAACTGCGCCAAAGCCTCAACCTTTTCATAACCATGCACATTGTCAGGCTCCACTTCCCTTCCTGCAAGCATAAAACAATAGATACATAAATAGTTAAAATACTCACATCAACATTAAAGTTATGCAGTGCATATACAGTTTAAAAATAATATATATATATATGCATGCATACATATGAGTGAATGATATGATTACCTTCACTTCACATGGCAACTGCCAGTGCACTTGAGGAGATGCAGCAGAAGAGAAAGGAAGCGAAGCATCTTGTGGTTGGGGTCCAAGGAAACGTGCTGCAGTTAATGGTGGAGCACTTGATGGCGTGTATGTACACGAAGGCACCGGATGCTGAGTATATGTACGAGTAGAGGTCATGGATGCCGGAGAAGAAGCAGGTTGAGTGGAGGTTGTGGCTGCAGTAGAGGGCATGTCATCAGGAACAAAAATAGTCTTGTCCACTACCTCCAGTACATTTTGATCAATAATTTCCATCATCTCCTTGTCCACTCCATCTGGTACAACACTTCCTTCTGCTTCAGTTTCTGGTAGCTCTTGCACATTTTGCAGGCAGCGTCCAGTCTGCTCGTACAGGTACTCGACTCCTATGAGCTCGCCTGCACCAAAATAACATTGTGAATTTCCTACTTTGCATTGCCATCAAGACATTGAGCAATGTAAGCAATCAATCAAAGAAGCAAACTAAAGAGCCAAAAGGTTGTCAACATGCAACATAATTACCAGTGTACTTGTGAGGCTGAACGAAATTGCTATACACAGCTTTGCCAAAGACACTTTGGCTCAGCCTGTTTGTAGCATGTCGTAGCAAACCGCTGTAGGTGTTTGGTTCAGACCTGGTCGAGTCGCTCTTGATGTGTCCTTGTACCTGTCCTCATTCCACCGCAATATACCTTCCAAGAGGTATGCCTGAAAGTGAATGTCGCTAGCAGTTGTACCTACAGAGACAAGAAAAGGTATAAAATTAGTTAAGAGAGGAAAGATGGGCTTCCATGTGCACACATGAAAAAGAACATTCAAGTGGAAAAAGTACACTAATAGAAGAGCAAGGGGATGAAAAGTACCTGGAATGAAATCTTTCAGGTGCCGGTGGAACGATACCAGAGAGGTGGACCCCCGAGCACAATGGTACACCGGCAGTGCGATCCCTCCTTTCACCTGAGAGCCTGTCTGAATGTACAACTGTATGCCTGCAGGGTCTTGGATGCAGGGTACATGGCGCTTCTGGGATTCCCAGATGTCCACCATCCTGTCCTTGTCCAAGAGAGGAACTCCCAAGGTGTCCCGCCCTGCGTCTTGGCTGTATATGTCCAGCAGACTGGAAAGGAGAGCAGTGGTTGCTTCCACCCCACGAGTCGACCGACGACAGTGGCGAGCCAGTTACATACGCGAAATACTGCGCATCACATCACCATAGGAAGGGTATGGGATGTGTGCGTCCATCATCTCCCGACGTTTGGACTCCACAAGGCGGTCCAAGTCCTCCTTGTCCCATTCGAAAATGCACTGGGACAGCCTCCCCATGAAGGACATGTACAGCGGATGAGCATCGGTGGTACACCCGCTGGCAATCCGCCTCATGAAATGCCAAATGTCCAGACGCCCTTGTAAATCTGGCCAAGACGCCAAGGCATGACATTGCTTGGTGGTGCAACAGTCCCTGTCGACATACAGAAGCTCTGGAGGTGGTACTTCTGGGGCTAATTGGTACCTTTGCACCAAGCCTGCCAACATCTTGTCCAGTCCCCACCCTTCGCCGGCAGTGAGCACACACATCAGCACCTGCCCGTACTCATTGCCCACATCGGTGGCCCAGGCAGCGGTCCCTGCAGCATAGCCTGCAAGCTTTCTGTCAATCTACAAACATAACAAAAGTATGTTAAAATTTGTTACTCCCAAGTACATTGATATATGTAGTAAAACATACTCATTTCATTCCATCCTGCAAGAGATTATTATACAACTGTATTACGAGGCAGCATGCATCTTGCACAGACTAAAAGCTATGTAATAAGAGTACCTTTTTGGTCGAGTCCAGCTTCAAAATGCGACCAAAGGTGGAGGTGATGGCAGCCTTAACCTCATCCAGTCGCTGCAGGACATCTTGCACGTACACTGCCTGAAGCCAATGAGCTGAGGGCACGGGCACCTGGACAGGTGGTTCTGGAAAGTTAGGGCTAACTACCAGGGTCTGCTTGTGCAGGAAGGTCTCGCAGTCGGTTAGATAATGGTTTACCTTCTTCAGCAACGCCTAGCCATGCAGTTCACACAGAGACTATTGCAGCTGCGAAGCGCTGTTGCCCAAGCCGCGTTGACGCAAGAGACACACAACATCGGTGTCGCAGGCGTACTGATATGTAAGTATGGCTGTGAACAGCTGGCGATGCCCTACGTCAAGCTGGCGAAGGATGCCGCTACTCCAACTGATGACCTGCATAAATCGAAAGGGAAACATCAACCGAAATCGCAGGTAAAATATCACTGTGCCCTGCAGTTTACCTTTCAGTGAAAGACAAGAGAAGAAATATAAGTTTAATGTGCATAACTTGCCTTCCGTCTGCAGCGCCGGCACTCAAGGTATTCCACTGCTAGGCTATAGAAGCCATTCACAGCCAACACCTGCCTCACGCGTGGATAGATGCCACAGGCAGTCAACGGCTCTTCCGTACACGACTGTTGTGGGCAGTGGAGCTGACAATCCCACAGCTTCTTGGGCATCCACAGCAGCAGTCGTGACGCGAAATACCTATCCACACGAGGGGGCTGGTTGCACGAGAGTGAAGGCTGTACTGGATTGTACCATAGCCGGTCCACTTTGCTCTCGTCAAGCTGCACCTTGCCACTGGCTGAGTACTTGAAGAGAGCTCTTGATACCCAAGCATGGTCGGCCTTGGGCAGAGTACTTCTCCATCCTTCTGGTAGTGGAAAATCTGTTAAGAAAAACAAAGTAATAAAAACAGGATGCAAGGATGGTTGCTACATTCAAACAAGAGGATCAAAGAAAAGAGAAAAGCAAGCACGAAGCATATCACTATGACATACCTTGACTAGGGGCTCTTATGCGCACAGCAGGCTGCTTTGGCAGTGTTTTCAATGCAACTTGTGCCGTCTGAATGCCAGAATCTACAAAAAATAACAAATGGGCAAATGTAAACAGGTGTAAGCAATACAGTTACAATCATGCAAAAATGCCAATTAAGTGATGAGGTCATTAAACAGTTATTGAAATAAAAATGTAAATATTAAAATCTATACATGTCACAATTCTTTTCATCAGTGATTTTAATACTCATTAGATTATAAATATAAAATTTGTAAAGTGATACCATCATTTTGCAAATCTGCAGATGTCACTGTTGCTGAGGAAGAAGAAGAAGATACAGGTACAGGCCCACTTGGTTTCTTTAAATCACTTGCAACTTTTCAATAAATCAATAAATCAAGCAAAAAATAAATAAAGCTCAAAGAAAGCAAAAGGCACAAAAAATTATAAACAAATAGAAATGTTATTTCTGTCTATTATACTAATGAAACTGTAAAAGGAAAATTCAGGGATAATGTTAGGAATTTAAAACAATCATCATTAACCAATAAACAATTAAATACAGAACCAAAAAATAAAATAATTAATAAAGTGTATAGTTAATCCTTAAGTGAATCATTTCAACTAACATTCTGATAAGATTATTATATTTATGTAAATATGGAAAAGATTTTAATAGCTATAAACAATCTTATTCAGTTAATGCTAGAAATTGGTAATTATTCCTAAAAACAAATATTTCTTACAAATACATGCTGATTGTGATTTCTAATTACAACTGACAGCACAAACTGCATGCAAAATGTCTAATTATACATTTTGTAATATTCAGGATCTTGGAGCTGTAAATTGCATAAGGTTGCCGCCATCTCCTGTGATGTAATGCACAACACCCATATACATGCACAAACTACCACTACTACTTTCTAAGATACATTTTAAATAAATAAATACTAACATTTGGCACATGCACAAACTACCACTACTACTTTCTAAGATACATTTTAAATAAATAAATAAATAAATACTAACATTTGGCACATGCACAAACTACCACTACTACTTTCTAAGATACATTTTAAATAAATAAATAAATAAATACTAACATTTGGCACATGCACAAACTACCACTACTACTTTCTAAGATACATTTAAGAAAAAAAATATTATAAATTATTATATAAGTAAATAATATAATAGGATACAGAAAGCTGACATTTGTTATTACAGTAGACAAGCCGGTCAAGACAAGTAGGCTGACAGGATGAGGAAGCATACAGAAAGAGTGATGAACTCTATTGAATGAAATAAACATGGTTTACCAAACCTGTTACAAATGCTTAGAAATTATTATGCTTTCAATATTTTATAACAGTAGTAATTTAAGTGACAAATCAACTTTAATCATTACTGATGCAAACAATACAAAATCAAAGGACAAGTACAGAAATTGAAATCAGTGTTGTCACTGTACTGTCAACAAAGGCACACAAAAAATTAATATATAGGCCTATCATATTAAAACATTTTTGAAAAGTGGCATTATCGAATGCATACCTGAAGAAACCAACAACTGCTCTGCTTTTGCCACCTCTGCACAAAGCTCTTCATCTGACACCTCCCTTTGACAAGTTGCAGACTGGCGAGATCTGGCAAAATTGGGCATAAACTGCTTTCTTGACATCGCAGCCTTCATCCTACTCACTACTGTGGCTGGTGTCAAATGTCCAGCGTTGACCAGACTTGAGACTGGCTTCAGCTGAGGCTGAGTAGAGGGACGTGCAGCTAGCTTTTTTCGAAGATCCATAGCTTCTTGCAGCTCTGGAAAGCTGAGTAGAAATTTCTTTAGTAGGAATTTATTAGTGCTTAGAGGACTGTCATTGCAGGTTTCGCCCTTCATGCTGTCCACAAACCAAGCTGCATAACCCATGCAGTTCTCTACTAGCCACAGAAATGTCTGTCCTCTGTACGATCCAAACTGAATGGTGTGCTCGGAAAGCACAGACATTTCATCACCAGAGCTGCCACCACGCCTCTCAACTGCAGCTACTGCCAGTCTCCGTACATCTCTCGCAGACATGCAGCGATAGAATTCTGTGCTTTTACTATTCCTGGCCTTGATCTCATGACCATCAATGCCCCGACGAAAGTTTGGTTTAACAGACATTTCTAAAATGGTAAAACACCAATTTATTGAATATTTGTTCTTTGGTGTAAAGTACATTAAAAGTATAAATAACTACAGTGGAATATTTCATTTCATTAATCTATATTTATTTTCGTTAGCTTATTCCAGACATTAAAACTATAAATAACTACAGTGGAAAATTTCATTTCATTAATCTATTTATTTTCACTAGCTTATTCAAGACATTAAAACTATAAATAACTACAGTGGAAAATTTCATTTCATTAATTTATTTATTTTCATGAGCTTATTCAAGACATTAAAACTATAAATAACTACAGTGGAAAATTTCATTTCATTAATTTATTTATTTTCATGAGCTTATTCCAGACATTAAAACTATAAATAACTACAGTGGAAAATTTCATTTCATTAATCTCTATTTATTCTAGCTCAGTCCATAATATAAATCTATTATAAGAAAATTGTCTTGACAAATTTGAAGCTGTGTATGCTTTTCACTATTCCTTTCATTTAAAGATATATCTGAAGCATAGGTTTCTAGGTGGTTTACTAAAACGGAAAGAAAATTTCTGTTCAAAGTGCATATTGCTTCACTTTTACTGGACAACCATCATATTGAATGGTAGTCAAGCAGTTTCACAATCTCTATCTTCAAAACTTTGGCTGTTTTACATAAACTTTGTGGCTTTCTGTTTCGTCCTCAGTAAAAATGGAAAACTAATCAGTATGAGTATCATATTTTCTTTTGAAAAAAAATATAGCTGTTTCATTGTCATTATGTTCAAAGTTTCAATTATTTACCTATTTATAAGCACTTATTGTCTCATTTTCAGTCATTTTTAAAAAATACATAAGGTAAAATTATTGAATTTCTTTTAGTTACTACTTCAATGGTTTGATTATACTTACAGGCCAGTCTTTGCATAACTTTTGAGAAAGTTGGGAGCGTGCTACTTTT
Organism: Sinotaia quadrata; assembly: GCA_028829895.1. Classification (NCBI taxonomy): domain Eukaryota; kingdom Metazoa; phylum Mollusca; class Gastropoda; order Architaenioglossa; family Viviparidae; genus Sinotaia; species Sinotaia quadrata. Next base: position 113,141,981 of record CM054180.1, read on the forward strand.
TCAAGTAATTAGTTTGAAAGATGTAAATTATATTATTGAATATTATTTTTTTTTTATACAATTTATATTTAGTCATGGATATATAGTTTTTTTTATTTAAGAAAAAAAAGTTTTCAAACTGATAATTTCAACAAGCTAACGAAAGATAACTCTTGATGTTAAAAAATGGAAACATTAGAAAATCTTAAGATGTGAAGTGTTTCAATTATTTCAAATATTTCATTTACTATAGCACAAGGATATTGTTTATTTTACAGTTTTCTAGCATACATGGGTTGTTTTTTTTTAAATAATATTTGCTGTATTATTATTACTTTGAACATTATTAATTTAAAATTTAAGTAAAAAGAATAATTTTGTGAGTAAATTTTTAACTTTTGCCTTTTTGTTGTACATGTACTTGTCTGTTTAACAATCTTTTCAATAGTGTTTCTTTAAATCATGTACACCTGTGTAGAGCACTGTTTTAACAAAATGTTTCCATGTGCATTTACAGTGATTTAACTCTTGGTCAAAAAACCTTCAGAATACAAAGATATGTCTTTATATATGAGGGGGATATAATTAGTAATAGCATGTGTTCAACATATTTATAGATCTTTGATATATACATATATAGAGAGTGCATTTATAGCAAGCATACAGTTTTAATACTTTAATACTTTTAAGGTTTTAATACTTTAAATATTAAACAAATAAAATGTTAAGTAAATCTGTTTATTACATGTATAACATCGTGATGATCATTTGAACAGGTTATGTATAGTTTAGGAGATGTAATAATTTATGTTTTCATTCTCGTTTTAAGCACTGTATAATAAAATTAAAAATGTAAATTAAAAAATGATTAAACAAAAATTATCTCATATCTTTAGAACAATTTACTGGATATTTTGATATGTGAACAAATCTATATGTTTAGAGATATGACAATTTGCTTTTTTAAATTTTTTTGGTTACTGCTCTTTGGAGGGTTAAAAATTTGTTGAAATGGTCATTTTCAACTTGATATAATTGCCTCAATGTTGAGGGTATGTCTTTGAAAACAATAGACATTAACTACATAGCAAATGATCTAATAATAATTAATATGCATTATGGATATACTTTGCATATGCTAAGATGCCATGAATATTCCTGTTTGATGTGTTTATTAAGCAATTTTATAAAACAAAAGTTTTCCTTTGCAATTTATAATAACTAAAATTTGCTGCATTGTCTGTTTTTTCTTGTTGTCTGTTAAGTTAAAATTTTAGACTGTTCATAAAATTTAAAATATTATAAAATAAACTATTATACAAACTTTTCTCAGAAATATGTATATACACATGCAAAATCTGTATATACTGTAACATCCAAACAAAATAAACATACAACTAAGATCATATTTTAATTGCATCTGTAACAAGATCAGACGAAAATGGACCATCTTTTATAATACAGTACTTTTACATATTAATATTATGTCATACTTTTATCCCAACACATTCTAATTCTGTACTGTCACGTTTTACTGTAGTCAGTATTTTTACTCCCCACAATATTGGAAACACTTTTTTTTCAATAAAAATGTTGTACATAAGACAATTGAAAACATCAAGACAAACAATATATATACAAAATTGTTTAGCTCACTCTCTGAGCAAGTGTACCATTTTGTTACACTAACTAAGTGCAAAAAATAAAATGGATTCAATCAAATTATTTTACTGTTAAAGTTAATAACAGGTCGTAATGCTCACAAAAGAACAAAAAATTATAAAAATGTTGATGGAGTCTGAAATATATTAAAAGTATATGTTTCTTTTTAAAAACTAAGAAAGCAAACTTTTAACAGTCAAAAAATTTTACCAGTAACATTTTTTTTTTAAAAATCAGTATTATTATCTCATTACAACAAATAAATTTTTTTTAATAAAATAAATTAAATTTTAATTTAAAATAGGGTATAAAACTGTAAGTTTGTAATGGGCGAGCCATATTAATAAAATTATCAGCCATCATAAAAGCTCTATTTTCTCAACTAAATATAAAAATTAAAATGGGCTAAGTTATTATATTTCATTGATAATTTTAAGTAATAAACAAAGTATCTATTTAAATATGATGCTTTTTAAAATATATAAGCCTCATCGCAATATTTCTATTTTTTAATGTAATTCACACGTCCTTTTAGTTTTACCCATATTAGCTCAGTTTTAAAACATTCCCACAGTAATGTAAAAATTTACATGCAAAGGAAACCATATGGATATGTACAAAAATATAAGCTATTTGCAATATTAATCAAAATACACCAAGATTATCAGAAATCTTAAGAGTTTTGAAACATCGATATAACATACTATTTAATGTTTTATTTTTAAGAAAACACATTTGTGAGGTACACTTCCCCAGAAAATGAGTCATATACACACATAAAACTAAGAAAGGTTTTGCTATTTTCACACTGTTTACAAATTAACAATAAGATTTCAAAAGTGTCATAATTTCTTTTACATTAGAATTGCATAAATATGAGAGTAATAATTAATAATGATTTAAAAACATAACTGTCATAATAAAATCGGTATTATATTAGCTTATAAGCTTTATATATATAATATATAGATGTATATTGTTTATTTGGGGGATGAAATAGCACTTTTATTACTCTTACTCTTAGCCACAAAATAATTAACAAAAGCTATTGGTATTTTACATATAAGAAATGCAAGTAAAGTCTAACTTAACTCAATTTCATTATTCCTTCTTGCACAATATCTGTCTAATAGTAATACACAAAGATAGACGAAGATATACATGTATTAGTAATTCATTTCAACTTGGTATGAAATTTTTTAAAATTTTATTAGATGTAAGCATTCATTTTCTTTCATTTGAACATCAATACTTATACAGTTATAGTCAGATTTCTTAATAAATATTATAATGACTGTACTAATGTGTATACTGTTCTTGATTAAAATTATTCAACACCATATTGCTTCCTCTGCAGAATCAAAGCTGAGTCAAAAATATGACTTATTTACAATCATACTGAATACAGTTCACAAATGAGATGTCATATATTACCTCAACAAAAATATACTAAAAATACTTTTGCTTCTGATTACTCTTCATGTTAATTTTACTTTTCAATGTGTTTATTATTTCTATCTTGCATCAATTAAGGCAAAAGAAGCATAAGAGTGAGCACTTCATTGTAAAATCATTCACTAATCAGAATAGAAAAGTCTACAATTTTATTTTAACCAAGGTGTGCTTATGTGTGTATTTTTCTTCTCTTATGGGTATAGATATACTGCTTACATTTTACAAACATTTCATTACAGGGGCACACCTATTTTGGCTCTCAGATCTGTGTGCCAATAGTAGCTTGTGCTGTATATGCAATTTGCCAAGAATACCCTAAAGGTGTGCTTATTGGATTTCATTATCTCAAGATATAAAGCTATTAAAAAAGGACTTGCTCAGCTTATACTGTTTTGTTATTATTCTTGTAAATATTAATATAGCTCTAGTACATAGTAATAAGTATATGTGAGATGTTTTATTAAAATATTTTAACAGCCTTTGTTATAACTCTACAATCTAAGTCTTACTCAACTTAATGCAGTATTATCATTATTTCAAGTTAGTAATAATATTATTTTTTTGTTGTAATATTTACCTTACAAACTTATTCAGAGTTTGATCAAAATTCACATACATGTGTGTGTGTGTGTTAAGTTTTTATAGATATTTACCTCTAATGATTTTTTTTAAAATACATGTTAAATTTCTCCTTAAAATTGTAGGCAAGACCGTTTAATTTATTATAGAGATATAAGTAATAGAAAATTTAAACATATAGAGAAAAAACACTTTTTATAACCACAGTAGATTCTTAAACTATCAGACACTTTATTCAGTAATATGGAAATTCAAACCTTTTGGTTTTGGCCCATTGACTAACAAGGTTTGTGCTTAAACCGTTTGAGCAAATTGAATTAATACATTAAACATGCTAATTTGTTACTATATATTTGACTTAATTTAGGATTTCATATGATAGTGTTCATAAAAAAGAAAGTTTATGTGAAAAATCATTTGAATACAGTGGAAATAATCAGAAATAAGGCTTTACAAACTTGCATAATGTTCAATAAAACTGTTTGGATAGTCTTTTATTTGACAAGAAATGGGTTTATGCAGACATGAAAAAAGAAATTCATCACAAAAATGGTGTTTGTAACATACTTTACTGTTATTCAAGCACCCAAAAGCAATGCATTCTTTACATTTATCTAGGCTAGGATCATTGTCCTGAAAGTATGCCATGCTGCAACCTGGATTTATTTGAAGGGAAATTTTGACCTTAATGCTCAAGGTCGCATTTTTAGAATTTTCTCAACAAATAGATAGTGATGTAAGCATTTCTTCATAAATATAAAACTATGTAAGAAATGTTCTAACTATCATCTACATCACTGTTTTAATAACAAAGAAATTTGTTTAATGAGAAGATACACTTTAAAAACTATTATTAACTATGACTTCGAGTATGGATCATAATGTTTTCCACACCTTATTTTATTAGAACACATATCTTGAGCATATCTGTACAATATCAAGTAGGAAAAAATGACTGGGACTACCCTACACACACACACAAGCAATACTTACACTTACAGCATGTATAAGTACAAAAGTAATTTTTAATTTTATAATCTTCTACAAGAACACATACAACTATGGAATGTGCACAGCTTTTATAAATGTCTGTTTTTCCTGTAATAATAATGTAAATAACTTATAAGTGATCGTCCCTCATGAACCATGAACACACACACATGCACATAACCATGCCACCAATTTAAGCAATGAAATAACTACTGATGCACATCAATACTAAAGAACAAGACTATTAAATAATAGTCATACCAAAGTCAATTAAAAGTACTTGATTTCAGAAAAGAAATCAGTCATGATAAATAGGACTAGAGAAGGAAACATTCACAAAATGAAAAGGCATACAGTGATAGTGATACAAGACAATAAGCTCACTAAGCATCATTTAGAAATCATAAGCAGGCAATAGGTGAAGACCATTATCGAAGCAGCTGTCAAAAGGAACTTAACAAATGCTTGCCCACTATTCAATGAAATAAACAAGGTAAACAAAACTAGTTAAAATATATTATATTAATTATTATGTACAACTACAAGATATAATGTGATTCAATTATGTACTATTTATTATTAATAATTATTGCACTATACTAATTAATAATGCAAACAATCAAAATTATATGGAAATTAAACTAAATTAAAACTCTGATGTGCTCAGCAATGAAATGCATCTTTACATAATCATGATAATGATTAAAAACTATATACTATTACATTTGTATAAAATAACTAGTAAAGCATTTTACTTGACAATAAGGTAACATTATTGGATAAAGGTATTATATAACATACCAGAGGAAGAAAACTGATTTTCAACTGTCTCTGCCTCAGCATACTGTTCATCTGTCATCACAGATGGTGGAGATTTATTAAGAGTAAGTTGAAAATGCTCTCCAGTCATTGTTACCTTTTCCTTGTTCTGCAACAAACTTGGTGTTAAGGTTTCAATGAGCAAGGCTGTGAATGTGACAAACAGTCCACCATATCAATGATTTTATTAAAGCATACAGTAATATTTTATACTATACTACTAATTAAAGTAATTCATTCAACCGTTGGCTTGTTTTATGTAATCTGGCCAAAAGGAGTCTCTATTAATTATGTTTTTATTCTTGCTATTGGAAATGACCCATTTTATGAGTTATGTATATATAATTAGAAATGTTTTATACCAAGTATATTGTTAGGAATATGATAATACTAGTAATACTAATAGAGTAATTTTTTTTAATGTGAAAATTAGTATTTTAGCAAATAAATTTTAGCAAATATTAAAGCAAATAAAAAGTTATATATAACTTATCTGATCTTTAGCTCTATTAGATCACTAATGCCTTTTATGGGAGAACCGTAACTTATTTAAAATTTCAGAGTTTTATTACTTTTATTTTTAACCATTTAACTGATTTCATTTTCTTTGTAAATAAAAACTGCACAGTAATATGAAAAATTAAAATATCACTAAAAACAAAAAATAATCTTGTTAGATAGAATAGTGGGTGATCATTTTGATAAATAAACCAACTCTACAGGGCATTTAGTTTTAGAGATATGACAATTTTTGTTTTTTCATTAATTGAAATGGTAATTTTCAGCTTCCAATAATTTTCTGTTTTGTTGCATTGCATTTGAAAAACAGGCATAGATGCCTGGCAAATGATTTAATAAAATCCATTTGTTATTAATATTAATGTATTTTGTTCATCAGTTACATATACTACAGTACAAAAAAACTACAATGCCATGAATTTTGCTGAATTTTGCTGCATTTTGCAAGCAATTTTATTAAACAAAAGCATGTTTTCCTTGGTAATTTATAGGAAACTGAAATATCAAGTCTGCATCAGATCTGTTGTAGCTTCATGTGTGCAAATCAGTTTTCAGAATATGTGACTTAAAGAAAAATTATTTTGCAGTAGTTTTTTTTTTTTTTAAATGTTATGGCCAGGTAAGAAACATAATAGTATACATGTCCAAAAATGAAGAGACATAAAAAGTGAGAATTAAAAATTTTTATACATGGGAGAAAGAAATAAGTGAAAGGGAATAATGGAACTTGGAAGTGATAGATTTAAGAACAAAAGTTTATGAATAAAAGTATAAAGTATTTAAACAAATCTACTCATTTTAAAAAAATAATGTGTACATGTATTTAACTTTTTAAGTGAGATCTTGTAATTGTATATATTTGTAATCTAAGCACATTCTACACAATCTATATGATAAAATACCACTTGACATTGAATGATTGATCATGATAAGTATTATTAAATTAAGTATGGAAACGAGTATACAAAACTAGCAAAATATCAATATATATGACTAGAATAGAAGTAGAGAAAATAATGATGTCAATTATACCAGTATATTCTGGAGGGCATCTGCGTATGTTTGTTTTCCAGTCGCACTGATTTTTGTGGCTAGTCAGTAGTCTATGTTGTAGTCTGATTTTCGCCGGCCAGACATGTTTGCAACGGACGCACGCACACAGCAAGAAGGCACCACCACCCCTCCCTTTCCACCCTCCCACCCAGCGCGAAAGCCCCCTTTCATTAAGAAGAACCTGCACATTTGCGCTTAACTTTTATTAGTTTTAATTGGAAAACGTTCAGGGCCACTTGCAAGAGCTCTTATTTTATGGTATGCTTCAGAAAAGTCTCATAACATCTCACTAGTACATTTATACTTATGTCCGCACAAACCCACAGTGAAAACATTTACAGTTATGAGTTATGGAAGATGAATTATATACATACATAGAAACTAACTCCCTTTGAGTAAAATATATTGGAAGGCAATACTTTCACACGAATCACTACACACACACACACACAGAACGTAAAGATTAGCTTACTGTTTTTACCTGAAAGATGCACAAAACCAAACAGTCCAAAAGTGATAAGCAAATCAAAGATGGAAGCTGCTTCTTTGTAATGCTTCAACTTCCAGGCGTTGCAGAAAAGCACAATACAGACAAAAGCTAGCTGACTGACTGGTTAAGATAGCGTATCTACTGAAATTAGTGTTATTATTTGTACAGTTGGTGTCGGGTCAATACTCGTAGTGGTCCTAGCAAATGCAAAGCGAAGATATTAAAAAAAAAAAGGCTGACTTCTGCAACACGGGGTTTGAAACAAAAGGCACAGTTTGATTGGTTACAGTCTATGTCTATGCGACTGTGGAAAAGTTTGAGAGCAGGCGGCAATTTCATTGGTTTAGAAAAAAATATTCAGCAACATTAATTTTCAAACAAAAAACAACAAAAAAAAGTCTTCTTCAATTGCATATTCAGCTTACAAATACATATTAAATTGTTAGTTTACAATCTTGATCAAAAATATCAATCCACCACAAACCACAAAACATCCGAGGCCGTAACTGTTAAGGGAAATCACTATTAGAGGCCTACTCCTTATCTTCGTACACTGTTTAAAAATGACCGGAACGGTTTTTATATATGGAAATAAAACAAATAGAAACAAACAAATGCACAGAATTTTAAATTTAATTTCACACACTACAGTAACTCATGGCCCTCACAATCAGCAGTCTGACCTAAGTCGTTATCAGTATCGGATATCTAACGTTTGCTACGTGTTCAGCCATTTTATAACAGGTACCATAGGATGCTTTATTCTGAACGCATTTCATTGAACGTCCACAGAAAGAAAATTTTCAAAACATTTTAAAAATTCAATATGTAATTCATTCGTGAAGCAAACATACTTTCAAAACAATATTTATATTCGTAATGATGTCTCAAATTATGTTAATTACTTAATTTATGGGGAAGGGTTATGGCCTCGGCCGATTTTTCGCTAAAATCATTAATTAAACAGCAACGCTGTCCTGTTAAAGAGTTCTATTGCAGAGACAATGTACATTGTACCTCTTGAAATCGCTGCTTTGTATTTTTGATCAAATACAAAATAATCAATCCCATTCCGTAAAAACGACAATGAAATACCTTTAGAGGGAAATAACTGCTAAAGTATACACTATACATATTTCATGTGCTCGCCGTTCCAAATTATAATAAGGTTTTGTATTATGCACAGTATCAGACGAACAACAAATAAACAACTAATAGTCTGAAGTTTAAATTACATTTCACAATTAATTTTCAGTTAAAACACTTTCAAGCAAGAAGAAAAAAATTGATGATGAATGAACACCGGTGTTTACTTAATCATTATTGTTCCCAAATTTTTTTTTTTTAAATCGTTCTCATATTTAATATTTATTACGAGAATAAAAATAGGTTGGTCAATTCCGTGGTGAGAAGACGCAAATATTATTCTTGATATGCGAAAAAAAAATGGAAAATGATTTATAAATATAAACACTATGAAACCTTAAGCGGGTGCAGACCAATCTTCTCTGTTGATTTCCAATTTGACCACAGGCTTGCAGGGGAACACACTGGTATGTAGTATAGGCCAATGAAAATGCTGCATTCGTTTCCAGTTTCTCCCACGTGTACATGGATCGTTCTGTCAACAGTTGTCTCCCTTACACAATTTTTACACGAAAAGTGGAAAAAACCCACAAAGAAAAATCTTCTCCTATCTTTGCATCGGGTGCAGCGCAATTTTCTCTGTTCATTTCCAATTTTACCACAATCTAGCATTATAATGCAGTAAATCCATCTTCAGTCGTATATATATATACAAAAAGAAGGTGTTCACTTATGTAAAAATTATCTATTATGTATACTTCTGTGCGTTCCAAACTGAAATTTCTAGGAAAATGTTAAAGAGATCTATTTTAGAGACAATGTACATAGCACCTCTTTAAATCGCTGCTTTGTATTTTTGATCAAATACAAAATAATCAATTCCATACAATAACCGACAATAGAATGACTGTAAAGGGAAATCACTGCTAAAGGATACTCCTTAATACATGTGCGCGCCTTTCCAAATTATAATAAGGGACGCAACCTATTTTTACAACAAATAATTTAATTCTCAGAATTTCGAAATACATTTCACACTTAATTCGGACTTAAAACACTTTCAGGGAAAGAAGAAAAAAATTGATTATGAATGAACTCGGTGTTTTGTAAATCGTTATTGTTCACAAAGTTAACTGTTAGAAAAATTAATCATTAGTCAATTCCCTGGTGTTTACAAGACGCAAATATTATTCTTGATATGCGAAAAAACAAGTAACTGATTAATATATTCAGATAAATACACACTCAAAAATTACAAAAATGTATTAACAATCTTGCTTGTTTTTCTACGGGTGTAGCCCAATCTACTCTGTTTATTACCAATTTTACCACAGGTTTGCATAACTATGTGCAACGACACCTCTTCAATTATATATATATATATATATATATATACCTAAAGAAACACATATATGAAACTTTAAGGTGTTCACTTGATGTAAAAAATATCTATTATGTATTAAACTTCTGTGTGCTCCAAAAAGAATTTTCTCAGGAAAATTTTAAAGATTTCTATAAATCGCTACTTTGTAATTTTGATCAAATACAAACTAACCATTTCCATTCATCTAAACTACAATAGAAGGACTGTAAAGGGAAATCACTGCTAAATGATACTCCCTAATTCATGTGCTCGCCTTTCCAAATTATAATAAGGGACGCAACCGATTTTGTATTATATAAAAACAAATAAACTAATTCTCACTATTTCAAAGTAAATTCACACTTAATTAGCAATTAAAACACTTTCAAGCAAGAAGAAAAAACATTGATGATGAATGAACTAGTAGATCGTATAGGCCAGGGGTCGGGAACCTATGGCTCGCGAGCCAGATGTGGCTCTATTGATGGCTGCATCTGGCTCGCAGACAAATATTCAGTTATATAAAAAAAATGTTTCTTTAGACTTCTTTACTCTACATATTAATTGCATATCAATATTTCATTCTACAAATGAGCTAAAGTCTAAAAGTCTCAACGCCTGCATGAAGCTTAACCTCATCACGTATCAACCAGACTACAAAGCCATCAGCAAAGCCAAGCAGCACCAGAAGTCGCATTAATGGTAAGAAATACTCATTATTGATTAGCAACAGCATAACAATGTTATTAAAAAGAATTCAGAGACATACTTATTGTACTTTTAGTGTTGAAATTACGCAAAATGCACACATTTACTTGAATTTTTAGTTTTAAACATAATGTATGGCTCTCACAGAATTACTTTTCAAAATATGTGGTGTCCATGGCTCTCTCAGACAAAAAGGTTACAGACCCCTGGTATAGGCCAATGGAAATGCTGCATTCGTTTCCAGTTCCTCCCACTTTACCAATATTAAGCCAATCAAAATGCTGCATTCTTTCCAATCTATATAGGGTGTAACCAATCGAATTGCTGCATTTCTCACAATCCTGTATTTTGAAACTTATCGCCATCTTTGTTGATGCTATTTTTGCTGTGTACATCATTTGAAATAATTTATTCTGTCATACCTGGTAAGTCTATAATTTATTTTGTATTTTGACTTATTGATGTGAAAGAATTGCTCTTCGTGTGGAGATTATTATGTTTTATTTATTTGTTTACACGTAGTTAGTTGTGAGATCGAATCATACTCGTAGGCTAAACCGGTCTGCTCAATTTTATTTTTGGATTGGTGTGTGGTATTGAAAATTTCAAATTTCAAATTTTAAAATTATAATTAGTATTATTAAAAATATTAGTAGAACGAGCAGGTAAATCGTAATTCGCTCGCAACTCGTAGTATAAAACCCACGTTGTAGTTAGCGATTGAGTGTTTTTGATGTATTTTTGTTTGTCCCTGTTTTTCTTGTGATGTTGGAGTTGGATGTGTGTGAGTATGTGTTTAATAATAATATAACTTAATTTAATTCTAAAAATTACAAGGAATGTTTTTAATTTAAGAAAACGATTAGTTTGTGTACATGTATTATTGTATTTTCTTTCTAGCCACCAAGTGTTTTTGATCTATTTTTGTTCGACCCTGCTGATCTCGTGATCTTGGATGTGCATGAGTATGTTTACTACTAGATACAAGTATTACAATTTAATTCTTAAAAATTACAAGGAATGTTGGGGTTTTTTTTAAAAAAAAGAATAGTTTGTGTACATGTATTCTTGTATTTTCTTTGATGAATTTGGTAAATGATAATTTAATCACGTAATTACTCATTACTGCCTGTTATTATTAGTGTAAAGCATCGCAAAACTAAATGTGTACTACTGCTACTTTGCTAGTCCTAGTCGATGTATCTTGTTCTGGTTAAAACTGGTGTTTACTAATATTTTCTATTACGTGTAATTTACATAAATTATCAACATTTATAGAACTGGTACTCGAAGTTGAATGCATGATCATAAGTACGACTGGGATCTATTTTCTGTTGTTGACATTGTATTTTACTTGTTAATCACAATGTTGATTATGTGTTCGCTAAGATAGTAATTAAATAAATGAACTACTTTATTACATGTTATTCTACATCTTATTTCTTTATTTCTTGTCCAGTATAAACTGCAAAATGATTTTTTTTAATTTACTAGTAGTAGTACTACAAGTACAAATAATATATTAATTAAGTTTGTAAGTTTGTAAAATACCAGGGAAAATGTCAAGTATAAATAAGTATTGAATAATATTTCTTTAAAATAAATACTAATTTGTGTAAAGAGAGTGGAGTGTGTTAAAGTGTTGTTAAAATATTAGGCATCTTATTTCTTTTTAGTTTTACTGCATCTTGACCAAGTATAACCTACGAACTCTATAGTATTAGTAAGTGTTTTATTTAGTACAAATAATATCAGTGAATACTGAATGAATAATATTTTTTATACTATTATGGACTGAGCTAGAATAAATAGAGATTAATTAAATGAAATTTTCCACTGTAGTTATTTATAGTTTTAATGTCTGGAATAAGCTCATGAAAATAAATAAATTAATGAAATGAAATTTTCCACTGTAGTTATTTATAGTTTTAATGTCTTGAATAAGCTAGTGAAAATAAATAGATTAATGAAATGAAATTTTCCACTGTAGTTATTTATAGTTTTAATGTCTGGAATAAGCTAGCGAAAATAAATATAGATTAATGAAATGAAATATTCCACTGTAGTTATTTATACTTTTAATGTACTTTACACCAAAGAACAAATATTCAATAAATTGGTGTTTTACCATTTTAGAAATGTCTGTTAAACCAAACTTTCGTCGGGGCGTTGATGGTCATGAGATCAAGGCCAGGAATAGTAAAAGCACAGAATTCTATCGCTGCATGTCTGCGAGAGATGTACGGAGACTGGCAGTAGCTGCAGTTGAGAGGCGTGGTGGCAGCTCTGGTGATGAAATGTCTGTGCTTTCCGAGCACACCATTCAGTTTGGATCGTACAGAGGACAGACATTTCTGTGGCTAGTAGAGAACTGCATGGGTTATGCAGCTTGGTTTGTGGACAGCATGAAGGGCGAAACCTGCAATGACAGTCCTCTAAGCACTAATAAATTCCTACTAAAGAAATTTCTACTCAGCTTTCCAGAGCTGCAAGAAGCTATGGATCTTCGAAAAAAGCTAGCTGCACGTCCCTCTACTCAGCCTCAGCTGAAGCCAGTCTCAAGTCTGGTCAACGCTGGACACTTGACACCAGCCACAGTAGTGAGTAGGATGAAGGCTGCAATGTCAGGAAAGCAGTTTATGCCCACTGTTGCCAGATCTCGCCAGTCTGCAACTTGTCAAAGGGAGGTGTCAGATGAAGAGCTTTGTGCAGAGGTGGCAAAAGCAGAGCAGTTGTTGGTTTCTTCAGGTATGCATTCAATAATGCCACTTTTCAAAAATGTTTTAATATGATAGGCCTATATATTAATTTTTTGTGTGCCTTTGTTGACAGTACAGTGACAACACTGATTTCAATTTCTGTACTTGTCCTTTGATTTTGTATTGTTTGCATCAGTAATGATTAAAGTTGATTTGTCACTTAAATTACTACTGTTATAAAATATTGAAAGCATAATAATTTCAAAGCATTTGTAACAGGTTTTGTAAACCATGTTTATTTCATTCAATAGAGTTCAAGCATTTGGTAAGTTTCTTTTGATAGTTGCTTGGCAATGATCTCCACCTCTTGCTTGCCTAATGATTTTTAAATAATGCTTGGTGTTGTGCCAGTGAGCTCATTGTCCTCTCTCTCATCACTCTTTCTGTATGCTTCCTCATCCTGTCAGCCTACTTGTCTTGACCGGCTTGTCTACTGTAATAACAAATGTCAGCTTTCTGTATCCTATTATATTATTTACTTATATAATAATTTATAATATTTTTTTTCTTAAATGTATCTTAGAAAGTAGTAGTGGTAGTTTGTGCATGTGCCAAATGTTAGTATTTATTTATTTATTTATTTAAAATGTATCTTAGAAAGTAGTAGTGGTAGTTTGTGCATGTGCCAAATGTTAGTATTTATTTATTTATTTATTTAAAATGTATCTTAGAAAGTAGTAGTGGTAGTTTGTGCATGTGCCAAATGTTAGTATTTATTTATTTAAAATGTATCTTAGAAAGTAGTAGTGGTAGTTTGTGCATGTATATGGGTGTTGTGCATTACATCACAGGAGATAGCAACCTTATGCAATTTACAGCTCCAAGATCCTGAATATTACAAACTGTATAATTAGACATTTTGCATGCAATTTGTGCTGTCAGTTGTAATTAGAAATCACAATCAGCATTTATTTGTAAGAAATATTTGTTTTTAGGAATAATTACCAATTTCTAGCATTAACTGAATAAGATTGTTTATAGCTATTAAAATCTTTTCCATATTTACATAAATATAATAATCTTATCAGAATGTTAGTTGAAATGATTCACTTAAGGATTAACTATACACTTTATTAATTATTTTATTTTTTGGCTCTGTATTTAATTGTTTATTGGTTAATGATGATTGTTTTAAATTCCTAACATTATCCCTGAATTTTCCTTTTACAGTTTCATTAGTATAATAGACAGAAATAACATTTCTATTTGTTTATAATTTTTTGTGCCTTTTGCTTTCTTTGAGCTTTATTTATTTATTGCTTGATTTATTGAAAAGTTGCAAGTGATTTAAAGAAACCAAGTGGGCCTGTACCTGTATCTTCTTCTTCTTCCTCAGCAACAGTGACATCTGCAGATTTGCAAAATGATGGTATCACTTTACAAATTTTATATTTATAATCTAATGAGTATTAAAATCACTGATGAAAAGAATTGTGACATGTATAGATTTTAATATTTACATTTTTATTTCAATAACTGTTTAATGACCTCATCACTTAATTGGCATTTTTGCATGATTGTAACTGTATTGCTTACACCTGTTTACATTTGCCCATTTGTTATTTTTTGTAGATTCTGGCATTCAGACGGCACAAGTTGCATTGAAAACACTGCCAAAGCAGCCTGCTGTGCGCATAAGAGCCCCTAGTCAAGGTATGTCATAGTGATATGCTTCCTCCAGTGGACTGCAGAAGAAAAGTGCTTGCTTTTCTCTTTTCTTTGATCCTCTTGTTTGAATGTAGCAACCATCCTTGCATCCTGTTTTTATTACTTTGTTTTTCTTAACAGATTATCCACTACCAGAAGGATGGAGAAGTACTCTGCCCAAGGCTGACCATGCTTGGGTATCCAGAGCTCTCTTCAAGTACTCAGCCAGTGGCAAGGTGCAGCTTGACGAGAGCAAAGTGGACCGGCTATGGTACAATCCAGTACAGCCTTCGCTCTCGTGCAACCTGCCCCCTCGTGTGGATAGATATTTCACGTCACGACTGCTGCTGTGGATGCCCAAGAGGCTGTGGGATTGTCAGCTCCACTGCCCACAACAGTCGTGTACGGAAGAGCCGTTGAATGCCTTTGGCATCTATCCACGCGTGAGGCAGGTGTTGGCTGTGAATGGCTTCTATAGCCTAGCAGTGGAATACCTTGAGTGCCCGCGCTGCAGACGGAAGGCAAGTTATGCACATTAAACTTATATTTCTTCTCTTGTCTTTCACTGAAAGGTAACTGCAGGGCACAGTGACATTTTACCTGCGATTTCGGTTGATATTTCCCTTTCGATTTATGCAGGTCATCAGCTGGAGTAGCGGCATCCTTCGCCATCTTGACGTAGGGCATCGCCAGCTGTTCACAGCTATACTTACATACCAGTACGCCTGCAACACCGATGTTGTGTGTCTCTTGCGTCAACGCGGCTTGGGCAACAGCGCTTCACAGCTGCAAAAGACGCTGTGTGAACTGCATGGCGAGGCGTGGCTGAAGAAGGTAAACCATTATCTAACCGACTGCGAGACCTTCCTGCACAAGCAGACCCTGGTAGTTAGCCCTAACTTTCCAGAACCACCTGTCCAGGTGCCCGTGCCCTCAGCTCATTGGCTTCAGGCAGTGTACGTGCAAGATGTCTTGCAGCAACTGGATGAGGTTAAGGCTGCCATCACCTCCACCTTTGGTCGCATTTTGAAGCTGGACTCGACCAAAAAGGTACACTTATTACATAGTTTTTAGTCTGTGCAAGATGCATGCTGCCTCATAATACAGTTGTATAATAATCTCTTGCAGGATTGAATGAAATGAGTATGTTTTACTACATATATCAATGTACTTGGGAGTAACAAATTTTAACATACTTTTGTTATGTTTGTAGATTGCCAGAAAGCTTGCAGGCTATGCTGCAGGGACCGCTGCCTGAGCCACCGATGTGGGCAATGAGTACGGGCAGGTGATGATGTGTGTCCTCACTGCCGGCGAAGGGTGTGGTCTGGACAAGATGCTGGCAGGCTTGGTGCAACGGTACCAATTAGCCCCGGAAGTACCACCTCCATTGCTTCTGTATGTCGACAGGGACTGTTGCACCACCAAGCAATGTCATGCCTTGGCGTCTTGGCCAGATTTACAAGGGCGTCTGGACATTTGACATTTCATGAGGCGGATTGCCAGCGGGTGTACCACCGATGCTCATCCGCTGTACATGTCCTTCATGGGGAAGCTGTCCCAGTGCATTTTCGAATGGGACAAGGAGGACTTGGACCGCCCTGTGGAGTCCAAACGTCGGGAGATGATGGACGCACACATCCCATACCCTTCGTAGTCATGTGATGCGCAACATCTCACGTATGGAACTGGCTCGACACTGTCGTCGGTCGACTCGTGGGGTGGAAGAAACCACTGCTCTCCTTTCCAGTCTGCTGGACATATACAGCCAAGATGCAGGGCGGGACACCTTGGGAGTTTCTCTCTTGGACAAGGACAGGATGGTGGACATCTGGGAATCCCAGAAGCGCCATGTACCCTGCATCCAAGACCCTGCAGGCATACAGTTGTACATTCAGACAGGCTCTCAGGTAAAAGGAGGGATCGCACTGCCGGTGTACCATTGTGCTCGGGGGTCCACCTCTCTGGTATCATTCCACCGGCACCTGAAAGATTTCATTCCAGGTACTTTTCATCCCCTTGCTCTTCTATTAGTGTACTTTTTCCACTTGTAGGTTCTTTTTCATGTGTGCACATGGAAGCCCATCTTTCCTCTCTTAACTAATTTTATACCTTTTCTTGTCTCTCTGCAGGTACAACTGCTAGCGACATTCACTTTCAGGCATACCTCTTGGAAGGTATTGTGCGGTGGAATGAGGACAGGTACAAGGACACTATCAAGAGCGACTTGACCAGGTCTGAGCCACACACCTACAGCAGTTTGCTACGACATACTGCAAACATGCTGAGCCAAGAGGTCTTTGGCACAGCTGTGTACAGCAATTTCGTTCAGCCTCGCAAGTACACTGGTAATTATGTTGCATGTTGACCCCTTTTGGCTCTTTAGTTTGCTTCTTTGATTGATTGCTTACATTGCTCAGTGTCTTGATGGCAACTCAAAGTAGGAAATTCACAATGTTATTTTGGTGCAGGCGAGCTCATAGGAGTCGAGTATCTGTACGAGCAGACTGGAGGCAGCCTGCAAAATGTGCAAGAGCTACCAGAAACTGAAGCAGAAGGAAGTGTTGTACCAGATGGAGTGGACAAGGAAATGATGAAAATGTACTGGAGGTAGTGGACATGACTATTTTTGTTCCTGATGACATGCCCTCTACTGCAGCCATAACCTCCATTTAACCTGCTTCTTCTCCGGCAGCCACGACCTCTACTCGTACATATACTCAGCATCCGGTGCCTTCGTGTACATACACGCCAACAAGTGCTCCACCATTACCCGCAGCACGGTTCCTTGGACCCCAACCACAAGATGCTTCTCTTCCTTCCTCTGCATCTCCTCAAGTGCACTGGCAGTTGCCATGTGAAGTCAATTTAATCATATCATTTACTCATATGTATGCATGCATGTATATATATATATATATATATATATTATTTTTCAAATGTATATGCACTGCATAACTTTAATGTTGATGTGAGTATTATTGTTTTATGCTTGCAGGGGGGGGGGCAGTGGGGCCTGACAATGTGCATGGTTATGAAAAGGTTGAAGCTTTGGCACAGTTTCTGGTATCGTTACATGACCAGAATGGGCCTTTAAACAATGAACAGGCGGAAAAAATTGTACACCTCTGGAACAACCTGGTTGACTACGACAAGGCACCAACCGTCTTTCCAGAGCGGTTCCGGTCAGGACATGGATGCAGACGTTTCAAGGCTCCAAAGAAAAGACAACAGTCTGAAGGAGTGCTGAGCTCTAAGAGGCATGTACAGTGTCCTCCGTTTTCATTTACATTCTCCCCGTGTCATGCAATATTTCAGTCTCACTTTAACAAAATTTGGGTATTGTTGGGTTGTTGTTTTTTTTAATTTTTTTTTTATTCATTCATTCATTCATTCATTCATTCATTCATTCACTAACCTCCTTTCATTATAACATTGTCTTTGCAGGTGTTTCCTAGGCGAGAACGCAGGGCCTGCTCAGTGGCTAGACTGCAACAGATATGTCAAATGTATAGTTCTAAAGCTGTGCAGTCTGTTTCCATCTCACAAGCGAGTCAAAAATGGCAGAATCTTGAGATGGACCCTGATTTCATCTGCCTACAAGAGGATCAGGGAGCTGATACTGAGCAATCCCCGTGTCATGCAGGACACCGCACTACAAATTGTGGAAATCAACAACACCACGCTTACACAGTGGTGAGTTTCAGTCCATTCTTCATATGACTTCTTTTGGGAGTTAAGCCAATATTTGGCTGAATTGTTTGTGTACTGTCTCCTTTTACTAGTGTTTCATGCATATATTCACTTCTCTCTTCTCTTTATTTTTTTCAGGCACAGCAGACGTGCCAATAAACAAGAGCAAGCTGTTCTTGACCAGGGTGTGGCCATCAGTCATTTACCCATCAACACTTGTAAGCCAATCACCACTTCTAAGCCAATTCCACCTGCTCTGCCCCCCATGCCAGTCATCAGAATACCTGCAGGTGTGTCGCAAGAGGTCCTCCACTCCTTCCAGATGCCCCCCAACACTGCTGGTCTAGCAACCACAACACACAAACCCATCACAATTTGGCCAGGTGCTACTCAGGAACCCCGAAGAATTCTTCCAGCTCCACCTGGCCCTTCTCTGCAGTCAAACCCTTATCATTTCCAACAGAAGTCTGTACCAAAATCAACTCTATGGTACCGAAAGAGAAGGGCAGAGGAAGAAAAGAAATTAGGGGTTCCTTTGAAGAGGAACAAACGGCATGTTGAAATATTCAGGTGTGGGCAGTGTGGCATGGACCGCAAACCAGTCTCACAAGCAATACTATGGACACGGGTTTTGCCAGGCTTCTGCCACACTTCCTTATGAGACCTGGTTGCTAGAACTCAAAAGCAGGAGGATGGAGCGACACACCTGTAAATGATCATTTGATTTTGATTGAAAATCTTTTTTTCATATCAAACATTTTACTGCTAAGATTATGATTGAAAATGATTATGTGCTTTTTCAAAACTTCACATCATATTATATATCTGCTCTCAAACATTTTTGTGCTAAAGACAGCTTGGTCTGCTTCACAGCTCAATCTAATAATAATAATGATTATGTGTTTTTCATATCAAACATTTTACTGCTAAGGACAGCTTGGATGTGTTTTATTTTCAATGGTCTGCTTCATAGCATGTTGGATGTGTTGTATTTTCATTGGAACTGTGCTAAAGACAGCTTGGTCTGCTTCATAGCATGTTGGATGTGTTGTATTTTCATTGGAACTGTGCTAAAGACAGCTTGGTCTGCTTCATAGCATGTTGGATGTGTTTTATTTTCAATGGAACTGCTCACACAAGTACTACACAGATGCTACATCCAACCACATCCAATCCATCAACCAAAAAAACCCTAATGCTGCCTATCATATTGATAGAAGGTCCCAAGCCCTTGTAAAAGCAGAGGGGGGAATCAACAAACTGGTAATGTATCTATTATACTAATACAGTGCTTCCAGTATGGTTTAAGTGTAATGTTACATTCAAGCAGTGTAGTGGTTATCACATTTGTCATTTCTAATGGTAAAAGACACAGGTTCAATTCCTGGAATCATACTGAAACCTTTACAGTTACTATCTAAATATTACACACACACACACATTTCAGGTACAGCACAAACATATATATTATAAGATATATATCATTTATATTTCATTTATTTCTTTTCAAATCTGTACATTATATTACAGCAAACAACCAATACTATATGGTATAATTTAAAAAAACAAAACAACACAATATACATTGTTTATTTTAACCTGGTTGCTAGACCTCAAAGGCAGAGGTGTTGGCATCAGGAAGAAGAAAGAAAAGGAGGAGGATGGAGCGACACACCTGTAAACACCGGTGTGATTATGTGCTTTTTCAAACCCTTTATGTGCTTAATCAAACATTTTTGTACTAGCTTTAATCTGCTTCATAATAGCTCAATCTAATACTTATTATTATAATAATAATAATTATGTGCTTTATTTTCATTGGAACTGTGCTAAAGACAGCTTGGTCTGCTTCACATCATATTATATATCTGCTCTCAAACATTTTTGTGCTAAAGACAGCTTTAATCTGCTTCATAGCTCAATCTAATAATAATAATAATAATTATGTGCTTTATTTTCAATGGAACTGTGCTAAAGACAGCTTGGTCTGCTTTACATCATGTTATATCTGCTCTCAAACATTTTTGTGCTAAAGACAGCTTTAATATGCTTCACAGCTCAATCTAATAATAATAATAATAATTATGTGCTTTTTTTCATCTGACAATATCAAACATTTTACTGCTATTTTCAATGGAACTGTGCTAAAGACAGCTTGGTCTGCTTCATAGCATGTTGGATGTGCTTTATTTTCAATGGAACTGCTCACACACACAAGTACTACACAGATGCTACATCCAACCACAGCCAGTCCATCAACCAAAAAACCCTAATGCTGCCTATCATATTGATAGAAGATCCCAAGCCCTTGTAAAAGCAGAGGGGGGAATCAACAAACTGGTAATGTATCTATTATACAAATACAGTGCTTCCAGTATGGTTTAAGTGTAATGTTACATTCCAGCTGTGTAGTGGTTATCATTTTTTTCATTTCTAATGGCAAAAGACCGGGTTGGAATCATAATACTGAAACCTTTACATTTACTATCTAAATATTACATACATACACACACTCACACACACACACACACATACATTCATGCACAGCACAAACATATATATTATATATCATTTATATTTCATTTATTTCTTTTCAAATCTGTACATTATATTACAGCAAACAACCAATAATACATGGTATAATTTATACATTGTTTATTTTAAATAAATTCAATAAGTATAAAGGGGGCGGGCTTGCAGTAACAACAATGATTAAAGGAACGTAACCCGGTGGTGTCCTGAAAAGTTGCCTCCCTTACATGGTGGATGGGTGGGTGCATGGATCGTTCAGCCAGCAGTTGTCTCTCTTACGCAGGAAAAATGGATAAAAGCCACAGAGAAGAATCTTCTCCATCCTATTGCAGTTACTGCCTGTTATTATTAGTGTAAAGCATCGCAAAACTAAATGTGTACTACTGCTACTTTGCTAGTCCTAGTCGATGTATCTTGTTCTGGTTAAAACTGGTGTTTACTAATATTTTCTATTACGTGTAATTTACATAAATTATCAAAATTTATAGAACTGGTACTCGAAGTTGAATGCATGATCTGGGATCTATTTTCTGTTGTTGACATTGTATTTTACTTGTTAATCACAATGTTGATTGTGTGTTCGTTTTCGATAGTAATTAAATAAATGAACTACTTTATTACACGTTATTCTGCATCTTATTTCTTGTCCAGTATAAACTACAAAATGATTTTTTAAAATTTACTAGTAGTAGTACTACAAGTACAAATAATATATTAATTAAGTTTGTAAGTTTGTAAAATACCAGGGAAAATGTCAAGTATAAATAAGTATTGAATAATATTTCTTTAAAATAAATACTAATTTGTGTAAAGAGAGTGGAGTGTGTTAAAGTGTTTTAAAATATTAGACATCTTATTTCTTTTTAGTTTTACTGCATCTTGACCAAGTATAACATACGAACTCTATAGTATTAGTAAGTGTTTTATTTAGTACAAATAATATCAGTGAATACTGAATGAATAATAATTTTTATACTATTATGGACTGAGCTAGAATAAATAGAGATTAATGAAATGAAATTTTCCACTGTAGTTATTTATAGTTTTAATGTCTGGAATAAGCTAGTGAAAATAAATAGATTAATGAAATGAAATTTTCAACTGTAGTTATTTATAGTTTTAATGTCTGGAATAAGCTAGCGAAAATAAATATAGATTAATGAAATGAAATATTCCACTGTAGTTATTTATACTTTTAATGTACTTTACACCAAAGAAAAATATTCAAAAAATTAAGTGTTTTACCATTTTAGAAAGGTTGGCCGTTATGAAGAAGAGAAGAGATGAGAAACGAAGTTATGAAGAAGTTAAGAGAAGAGATGAGAAACGAAGTTATGAAGAAGAGAAGAGATGAGATGAAATGAGCAGAAATTGAAGAGAAGAAGAGAGAAGAGAGAACGCAATGAGAGTTGAGAAATTAGGCCTAACGAGAGAAGTGCACAGGAGCGTGAAGTTGTAGTAGCCGTTGTAGCAGTGAAGGCAGCCAGGTCGAGACGTCGACAATGTTTTTATGTATCATCAAAACCCCCCAGCACCAAAGAAGAAAGTGTAACGATGTGAGCCCAGCACAAAGTAACGAATTATATGAGCAGAAAACAAGAGAAAGTAACGTTGATTATATGAGCAGAGAATAAGAGAAAGTAACGAACTATGTGAGCAGAAAACAAGGAGAAAATGACGACACATATGTGAGTAAAAGTAAATTCTAATTAGGGAAATCTCAGAGCACGTAGCACGTAAACGTAAATATAAACCTAAAACTAAAGCGTAGGAATCTTAAGCATTAAAAATTAAAATTAGAAATAAACCTCAAGTTTAAATCGTTGTAAATAAGCAAAAGGATGGTTTTAAGATTGATGGAACTGTGGAAGAAGACTTGCAAGTCAAATGACATTTGTTTATTATTGAACTTCGTTTATTATTGAACTTTGATACAGGAGCAGTGGCTCCAGGACTTATAAATAATGATTGCTATTTTATGAGAGATAATGCTTAAATGTATCTAGAAGTAGTACTGCATGGATAAATTGAATTTTGTATTTCTTTATTTTATTTCACCATTCATCATTTGTCATTTTTCTTTCTTCCCCCTTTCCCATGGGTGCGAGTGTGGATGGCTGACTGACTAACCAACGTGTGAGAAGAAACCCATAGACCAATAAATTTGAATATATACTCTGACATTGGGCCTTTCTCCTGTCTATGGTCTCGAAAGAGTGGTTGCTGTCGTTGCTATACGTTGTGTTGTCTGTGCTGTCTACACTTCCCCCCTACCCGTATGCAAGCACACATGCAAACACGTCGGCAATACGTAACCTACACGCAGAATTAAATTCGAGCCAAACAACCATCTTGGTATTATGTGTGTGGATTTTGCAATTCTCTCTATGCAAGTCCTACGTGGCGTCGAAAAAGCCACCATCCCTCCCCTCCGGCCAGAGAAGGGAGGGTGGGTGGTGACAATGTACTTTACACCAAAGAACAAATATTCAATAAATTGGTGTTTTACCATTTTAGAAATGTCTGTTAAACCAAACTTTCGTCGGGGCGTTGATGGACAGCTCCTCCTGAAGAACAGCGTTGATGGTCATAAGATCAAGGCCAGGAATAGTAAAAGCACAGAATTCTATCGCTGCATGTCTGCGAGAGATGTACGGAGACTGGCAGTAGCTGCAGTTGAGAGGCGTGGTGGCAGCTCTGGTGATGAAATGTCTGTGCTTTCCGAGCACACCATTCAGTTTGGATCGTACAGAGGACAGACATTTCTGTGGCTAGTAGAGAACTGCATGGGTTATGCAGCTTGGTTTGTGGACAGCGTGAAGGGCGAAACCTGCAATGACAGTCCTCTAAGCACTAATAAATTCCTACTAAAGAAATTTCTACTCAGCTTTCCAGAGCTGCAAAAAGCTATGGATCTTCGAAAAAAGCTAGTGGTAGTTTGTGCATGTGCCATTAGTATCATTGGCAGAGATGTTTGCACTACTTTCGTACATCCTGGGAAATACACGGGTAATTACATGGCATTTTTACTCTCTTTGGATATTTCTTTCAGTTTTTTGAAATACCAAATGCAAAGTATTACGTTCACTTTGTTCTTTGGCGCAGGTGAGCTGATTGGAATCGAATATTTGTATGACCAGATGGGTCGCACCCTACAAACTGTGCCTGAAGATGAAGCAGAAGGAAGGGTTGTAGTAGATGATGTGGACGAGGGGATCGAGTTGGATGCCATCCTCGACCCACAGTTGCTGGTGGTCGAGGATATGACGGTTTCTATTTTGAAGGACAACATCCCCTCTCCTGCACCTTCTCAGGTTGACTTGCAGGAATTAAAAAAGGTAATTATTCACCCATGTGTGTCTGTGATATATATATATATACACACACACTGTATATGCTGCACAGTACATTATTGTAATGTTTATGTAATTATACACTTTAGTCTGCTTTTTTTAAATTGTTTCCATTTAATATTTTTGTGTCTTTGTGTTTCTCCTTGCAGGAAACAGTGGGACCTGACAACATGCCTGGTTTTGACAAGGTGGACGCCTTGGCACAGTATCTGGTGTCGCTGAAGGACCAGAGCAGTCCTTTAGATAACCAGCAGGCGGACCTCATTATACACTTGTGGAACAATCTTGAGGCCTATGATAAAGCGCCGACTGTATTTGCTGAGAGGTTCCGGCCAGTAAATACAGGCGGGCGATTCAGGGCTCCAAAATCCAGCAAAATAAACGCAGGAGTGCTAAGCACTAAGAGGCATGTACAGTGTCCTCTATTTATGCATGTTTACACTGTCTGTTACATGGTGGTGCATTTTTATTTTCACTTTTAACAAGAGTCATGTTTTGGTGTGTACTTGTTTTGTTGATTTCTGTTTTGTTATTCTTATTAAGTGAGATCTTAACCTATTTTCATTTTAACCTTGTCTTTGCAGGTGTTTCATAGGCGAGAGCGCAGGACCGGCTCAGTGGCCAGACTGCAACAGATACGTAGAACGTGTGGTTCTAAAGCTGTGCAGTCTGTTTCCATCTCATGTACGATCCAAAGGAACGAGAACATTGAGATGGACCCTGATTGCTTCCGCCTACAAAAGAATCAGGGAGCTACTACTCAACAATGCCCGAGTCATGCGGAACACCTCAATTCAAATTGTTGAGATTAACCAGAGCACACTGACACAGTGGTGAGTTTCATTCCTTGCTTTCTGTCGTTATAACACTATTTTTACTACAATTGCACTTCTGCTGAATTGTTCTTTGTGGAAAAAATCTGCCTTCTCCCAATTTAGCTCTGCCTATTGTTCCATTCATATATTCACTTCTCTTTTCTATCATTTTTGTTTTACAGGCACAGCAGACGTCCAAAAAGTCAGGAGCAAGCAGTTCTGGTGCAGGGAAAGGCACCTGATCCTGCACAGATAAACACTTTGGTGACGCATACACCTACACTGACTGTGCCAGTCCTGATGATGCCTAAAGTGCTCCACTCCTACCATGTGCCCCCAAACACTGCTGATCTAGGGAAAAGCGGAAAAAGCCGCAGGCACGTTGACATTCTGCCACGTCCTCAGGAACCACAGAGGATACTGCCAGCTCCTGGTCCTTCCAGTCAGCAGCAGTCTAACCCTTTTCTTCCTCGGCCCTCTGTGCCTGCCACCACTCTGTACTACCGCAAGAGAAGGGCAGAGGAAGAACAAAAATTAGGAGTGCCATTTAAAAAATATAAACGTCACGTAGAATTCTACACCTGCAGGCAGTATGGCCTGCAATGGAAACAAGAGTCTCATAAGCAGTATTATGGGCATTGGTTTTGCCAGACCTCAGCCACTGTTCCTTATGAGACATGGTTGGAAGAACTGAAAAAAACAGGAATTGGCAGCAAAAAGAAGAAGGAGGAACAGCAGGATGGACAGGCTCGCCACTGTCGTCGGTCGACTCGTGGGGTGGAAGCAACTACTGCTCTCCTTTCCAGTCTGCTGGACATATACAGCCAAGACGCAGGGCGGGACACCTTGGGAGTTCCTCTCTTGGACAAGGACAGGATGGTGGACATCTGGGAATCCCAGAAGCACCATGTACCCTGCATCCAAGACCCTGCAGGCATACAGTTGTACATTCAGACAGGCTCTCAGGTGAAAGGAGGGATCGCACTGCCGGTGTACCATTGTGCTCGGGGGTCCACCTCTCTGGTATCATTCCACCGGCACCTGAAAGATTTCATTCCAGGTACTTTTCATCCCCTTGCTCTTCTATTAGTGTACTTTTTCCACTTGTAGGTTCTTTTTCATGTGTGCACATGGAAGCCCATCTTTCCTCTCTTAACTAATTTTACACCTTTTCTTGTCTCTCTGCAGGTACAACTGCTAGCGACATTCACTTTCAGGCATACCTCTTGGAAGGTATTGTGCGGTGGAATGAGGACAGGTACAAGGACACTATCAAGAGCGACTTGACCAGGTCTGAGCCACACACCTACAGCAGTTTGCTACGACATACTGCAAACATGCTGAGCCAAGAGGTCTTTGGCACAGCTGTGTACAGCAATTTCGTTCAGCCTCGCAAGTACACTGGTAATTATGTTGCATGTTGACCCCCTTTTGGCTCTTTAGTTTGCTTCTTTGATTGATTGATTGCTTACATTGCTCAGTGTCTTGATGGCAACTCAAAGTAGGAAATTCACAATGTTATTTTGGTGCAGGCGAGCTCATAGGAGTCGAGTATCTGTACGAGCAGACTGGACGCAGCCTGCAAAATGTGCAAGAGCTACCAGAAACTGAAGCAGAAGGAAGTGTTGTACCAGATGGAGTGGACAAGGAGATGATGGAAATTATTGATCAAAATGTACTGGAGGTAGTGGACATGACTATTTTTGTTCCTGATGACATGCCCTCTACTGCGGCCATACCCTCCATTTAACCTGCTTCTTCTCCGACAGCCACGACCTCTACTCGTACATATACTCAGCATCCGGTACCTTCGTGTACATACACGCCATCAAGTGCTCCACCATTAACCGCAGCACGTTTCCTTGGACCCCAACCACAAGATGCTTCGCTTCCTTTCTCTTCTGCTGCATCTCCTCAAGTGCACTGGCAGTTGCCATGTGAAGTCAAGGTAATCATATCATTCACTCATATGTATGCATGTAAAAAATAATATTTTTCAACTGTATATGCATAACTTTAATGTTGATGTGAGTATTTTAACTATTTATGTGTCTATTGTTTTATGCTTGCAGAGAAGTGAAGTGGAGCCTGACAATGTGCATGGTTATGAAAAGGTTGAGGCTTTGGCACAGTTTCTGATATCATTACAGGACCAGAGTCGGCCTTTAGACAATGAACAGGCGGAAAAAACTGTACACCTCTGGAACAACCTGGATGCCTACGACAAGGCACCAACTGTCTTTCCAGAGCGGTTCCGGTCAGGACATGGATGCAGACGTTTCAAGGCTCCAAAGAAAAGACAACAGTCTGAAGGAGTGCTGAGCTCTAAGAGGCATGTACAGTGTCCTCCGTTTTCATTTACATTCTCCCAGTGTGATGTAATATTTCAGTCTCACTTTAACAAAATTTGGGTTTTGGAGTGGGTTTTTTATTTTATTTTGTTATTGTCACTAACCTCCTTTCATCATGTCTTTGCAGGTGTTTCCTAGGCGAGAACACAGGGCCTGCTCAGTGGCCAGACTGCAACAGATATGTTGAATGTATAGTTCTAAAGCTGTGCAGTCTGTTTCCATCTCACAAGCGAGTCAAAAATGGCAGAATCTTGAGATGGACCCTGATTTCATCTGCCTACAAGAGGATCAGGGAGCTGATACTGAGCAATGCCCGTGTCATGCAGGACACCGCACTGCAAATTGTGGAAATCAACACCACCACACTTACACAGTGGTGAGTTTCAGCCCATTCTTCATATGACTTCTTTTGGGAGTTAAGTCAATATTTAGCTGAATTGTTTGTGTACTGTCTCCTTTTACTAGTGTTTCATGCATATATTCACTTCTCTCTTCTCTTTATTTTTTTCAGGCACAGCAGACATGCCAAAAAACAAGAACAAGCTGTTCTTGACCAGGGTGTGGCCATCAGTCATTTACCTATCACCACTTGTAAGCCAATTCACCTGCTCTGCCCCCCATGCCAGTGATCATAATACCTGCAGGTGTGTCGCAAGAGGTCCTCCACTCCTTCCAGATGCCCCCCAACACTGCTGGTCTAGCAACCACAACACACAAACCCATCACCATTCTGCCGGGTCTTCAGGAACCCCGAAGAATTCTTCCAGTTCCGCCTGGCCCTTCTCTGCAGTCAAACCCTTATCATTTGCAACAGAAGTCTGTACCAGCATCAATTATATTGTTTTATGCTTGCAGTTGGGGGCAGTGGAGCCTGACAATGTGCATGGTTATGAAAAGGTGGAGGCTTTGGCGCAGTTTCTGGTGTCATTACAGGACCAGAGTCGGCCTTTAGACAATGAACAGGCGGAAAAAACTGTACACCTCTGGAACAAAATGGATGCATACAACAAGGCACCAACTGTCTTTCCAGAGCGGTTCTGGACAGGACATGGATGCGGATGTTTCAAGGCTCCAAAGAAAAGACAACAGTCTGAAGGAGGTCTGAGCTCTAAGAGGCATGTACAGTGTCCTCCGTTTTCATTTATATTCTCGGATCGGACAAGTGCATTTTGCCCGCCCCAGAACTGATTACATATTATGTGACTCGCTTTTGTAGGACCGCTCGAGGAGTCTCTGGATCTCATAGGAATTGGTATCAGTCCAAGTTCCGTAGTGAGGGTATCATAGTCGTTTGCATAAAATGGTGTTGTGCGTAATATTGATACATCGTAACCAGCTATACAGACAGTAAAAGTACGACCGTTGATGCAAAATTTTTTCATGATAAATCATGGCAAACGGAATTGATAACTATCTTGTAGAGAGAGCTAACAACTATATCATTTGGATATGTAGCAAACAAATCTATTATAACGATATGCTTATGCAAATTCTTTTATGAACGCAGTGAGGTTGATACTGCTAGGAAATTCGGGTGTCGACACGTTATCTCGAAATGCAGTAAATTCAAGTGTGTAAATTACCGTGGAAACTACTTAGTGAAATAAACCTATTGCATTCTGTTTTATTTGATTTCCACTCTGTGAGCTCCAATCAAAATTTAAAAAGGGCTTGTCACAGGGATGGGGGGACTCAGAATTAATATTTTATTTCACTTAAAATCGCGCGTGTGCCACGTAAACAAAACGCGAAGTAAGGGACGTAATTCGCGTTCAAGGACACAATTTTGTGGTGCCTCACACCCTAACGCTTAGATAAACATTTAATTTCTAAACACTAGTTCATCCACGTAAATCTAGATAAGAAAGACTGTATGCAGACACAGTATGTGTATATTATTTTACGCAAATGCATATATGTTTAAGGAGGGTTTTTATATCTATATGTTAAATGAATAGGTTAATGTTTATATTTATAGATGCATGTGTGCATGCATACTTTTTTATGAAGGAGAAAGCTAATGCACATTAAAGTGACCAGTCACACGTTATTTACGAAGAAAACCAATGCATAGTAGAAGTGACCAGGGTCAATATTATTTATGAAAAAGAAAACCAATGCGTAGTAGAAGTGACCAAGGTCAATGTTGTTTACAACAAAGAAAGCCAATGCGTATTATAAGTGACAGTCGAGAGAGCGACCCACACAAATAAAAATAAACTTTCAAGGACAAAACCCGTCACATGACTGAAACTTCTAGGTTTTACAGTTCTCAAAATTGTATAAATAAGGAGGACTGAAGACTAAATCTGGGAGAGAGCAATAACATCAGCTATGGGAACACTTTGAGAAACTGGCCGCTGTTATGACCTCATGTCAAACAGTGTGGCCATCGGACAAAGACAAAGAAGCATTTCTCTCCATGTAACATCAAGCTTTTGTAACAGCAACTTTGTCCAAGAATGTAGTCTTTTTGCTAGAAGGAAGAAAGAAGAGTCTCTTATTTGTTTGATGAACATGGGAAACATATTCGAAGCTACTATCTTCAATGATGTGGTAAAGTCTCATTACGTATACGGAGATTTACTGAGGAGAGTTGGAAATATCTCTCTCCACCCATCTTTCATCTCGTCTAAAGCTGTTGCATGCGTTAATGATACGAGAGGCCATTTTTGTTCTCCCCTGTCTGAGTTACGTCTGAGTTCCCTATTCCGCAGTTGAGGGGCTAGCACCGAGGTAATCCTACGGATATCAAATCAAACCAGATAGCCATCTCAGGTTTTCAAAGACTCTGTCAAAGACCGTGGACAATCGATTATTTTCCATGCAGAAGGTAAATTCCTGGTGGAAGTCTAATGTTGTGGCGCTGGGAGATGTTACAGAACGAGATGTTACATAGTGGTAGTAACTATCGTTGGAAGCAGTAGCGGTCATGCATGAGGCATACCGCCGAGAACTGCAAAGGTTGGCCGTTATGAAGAAGAGAAGAGAAGAGATGAGAAACGAAGTTATGAAGAAGTTAAGAGAAGAGATGAGAAACGAAGTTATGAAGAAAAGAAGAGATGAGATGAAATGAGCAGAAATTGAAGAGAAGAAGAGAGAAGAGAGAACGCAATGAGAGTTGAGAAATTAGGCCTAACGAGAGAAGCGCACAGGAGCGTGAAGTTGTAGTAGCCGTTGTAGCAGTGAAGGCAGCCAGGTCGAGACGTCGACAATGTTTTTATGTATCATCAAAACCCCCCAGCACCAAAGAAGAAAGTGTAACGATGTGAGCCCAGCACAAAGTAACGAATTATATGAGCAGAAAACAAGAGAAAGTAACGTTGATTATATGAGCAGAGAACAAGAGAAAGTAACGAACTATGTGAGCAGAAAACAAGGAGAAAATGACGACACATATGTGAGTAAAAGTAAATTCTAATTAGGGAAATCTCAGAGCACGTAGCACGTAAACGTAAATATAAACCTAAAACTAAAGCGTAGGAATCTTAAGCATTAAAAATTAAAATTAGAAATAAACCTCAAGTTTAAATCGTTGTAAATAAGCAAAAGGATGGTTTTAAGATTGATGGAACTGTGGAAGAAGACTTGCAAGTCAAATGACATTTGTTTATTATTGAACTTTGTTTATTATTGAACTTTGATACAGGAGCAGTGGCTCCAGGACTTATAAATAATGATTGCTATTTTATGAGAGATAATGCTTAAATGTATCTAGAAGTAGTACTGCATGGATAAATTGAATTTTGTATTTCTTTATTTTATTTCACCATTCATCATTTGTCATTTTTCTTTCTTCCCGCTTTCCCATGGGTGCGAGTGTGGATGGCTGACTGACTAACCAACGTGTGAGAGGAAACCCATAGACCAATAAATTTGAATATATACTCTGACATTGGGCCTTTCTCCTGTCTATGGTCTCGAAAGAGTGGTTGCTGTTGTTGCTATACGTTGTGTTGTCTGTGCCGTCTACACTTCACCCCTACCCGTATGCAAGCACACATGCAAACACGTCGGCAATACGTAACCTACACGCAGAATTAAATTCGAGCCAAACAACCATCTTGGTATTCTGTGTGTGGATTTTGCAATTCTCTCTATGCAAGTCCTACGTGGCGTCGACAAAGCCACCATCCCTCCCCTCCGGCCAGAGAAGGGAGGGTGGGTGGTGACAATGTACTTTACACCAAAGAACAAATATTCAATAAATTGGTGTTTTACCATTTTAGAAATGTCTGTTAAACCAAACTTTCGTCGGGGCGTTGATGGACAGCTCCTCCTGAAGAACAGCGTTGATGGTCATAAGATCAAGGCCAGGAATAGTAAAAGCACAGAATTCTATCGCTGCATGTCTGCGAGAGATGTACGGAGACTGGCAGTAGCTGCAGTTGAGAGGCGTGGTGGCAGCTCTGGTGATGAAATGTCTGTGCTTTCCGAGCACACCATTCAGTTTGGATCGTACAGAGGACAGACATTTCTGTGGCTAGTAGAGAACTGCATGGGTTATGCAGCTTGGTTTGTGGACAGCATGAAGGGCGAAACCTGCAATGACAGTCCTCTAAGCACTAATAAATTCCTACTAAAGAAATTTCTACTCAGCTTTCCAGAGCTGCAAGAAGCTATGGATCTTCGAAAAAAGCTAGTGGTAGTTTGTGCATGTGCCATTAGTATCATTGGCAGAGATGTTTGCACTACTTTCGTACATCCTGGGAAATACACGGGTAATTACATGGCATTTTTACTCTCTTTGGATATTTCTTTCAGTTTTTTGAAATACCAAATGCAAAGTATTACGTTCACTTTGTTCTTTGGCGCAGGTGAGCTGATTGGAATCGAGTATTTGTATGACCAGATGGGTCGCACCCTACAAACTGTGCCTGAAGATGAAGCAGAAGGAAGGGTTGTAGTAGATGATGTGGACGAGGGGATCGAGTTGGATGCCATCCTTGACCCACAGTTGCTGGTGGTCGAGGATATGACGGTTTCTCTTTTGAAGGACAACATCCCCTCTCCTGCACCTCCTCAGGTTGACTTGCAGGAATTAAAAAAGGTAATTATTCACCCATGTGTGTCTGTGATATATATATATACACACACACACTGTATATGCTGCACAGTACATTATTGTAATGTTTATGTAATTATACACTTTAGTCTGCTTTTTTAAAATTGTTTCCATTTAATATTTTTGTGTCTTTGTGTTTCTCCTTGCAGGAAACAGTGGGGCCTGACAACATGCCTGGTTTTGACAAGGTGGACACCTTGGCACAGTATCTGGTGTCGCTGAAGGACCAGAGCAGTCCTTTAGATAACCAGCAGGCGGACCTCATTATACACTTGTGGAACAATCTTGAGGCCTATGATAAAGCGCCGACTGTATTTGCTGAGAGGTTCTGGCCAGTAAATACAGGCGGGCGATTCAGGGCTCCAAAATCCAGCAAAATAAACGCAGGAGTGCTAAGCACTAAGAGGCATGTACAGTGTCCTCTATTTATGCATGTTTACACTGTCTGTTACATGGTGGTGCATTTTTATTTTCACTTTTAACAAGAGTCATGTTTTGGTGTGTACTTGTTTTGTTGATTTCTGTTTTGTTATTCTTATTAAGTGAGATCTTAACCTATTTTCATTTTAACCTTGTCTTTGCAGGTGTTTCATAGGCGAGAGCGCAGGACCGGCTCAGTGGCCAGACTGCAACAGATACGTAGAACGTGTGGTTCTAAAGCTGTGCAGTCTGTTTCCATCTCATGTACGATCCAAAGGAACGAGAACATTGAGATGGACCCTGATTGCTTCCGCCTACAAAAGAATCAGGGAGCTACTACTCAACAATGCCCGAGTCATGCGGAACACCTCAATTCAAATTGTTGAGATTAACCAGAGCACACTGACACAGTGGTGAGTTTCATTCCTTGCTTTCTGTCGTTATAACACTTTTTACTACAATTGCACTTCTGCTGAATTGTTCTTTGTGGAAAAAATCTGCCTTCTCCCAATTTAGCTCTGCCTATTGTTCCATTCATATATTCACTTCTCTTTTCTATCATTTTTGTTTTACAGGCAGAGCAGACGTCCAAAAAGTCAGGAGCAAGCAGTTCTGGTGCAGGGAAAGGCACCTGATCCTGCACAGATAAACACTTTGGTGACGCATACACCTACACTGACTGTGCCAGTCCTGATGATGCCTAAAGTGCTCCACTCCTACCATGTGCCCCCAAACACTGCTGATCTAGGGAAAAGCGGAAAAAGCCGCAGGCACGTTGACATTCTGCCACGTCCTCAGGAACCACAGAGGATACTGCCAGCTCCTGGTCCTTCCAGTCAGCAGCAGTCTAACCCTTTTCTTCCTCGGCCCTCTGTGCCTGCCACCACTCTGTACTACCGCAAGAGAAGGGCAGAGGAAGAACAAAAATTAGGAGTGCCATTTAAAAAATATAAACGTCACGTAGAATTCTACACCTACAGGCAGTATGGCCTGCAACGGAAACAAGAGTCTCATAAGCAGTATTATGGGCATTGGTTTTGCCAGACCTCAGCCACTGTTCCTTATGAGACATGGTTGGAAGAACTGAAAAAAACAGGAATTGGCAGCAAAAAGAAGAAGGAGGAACAGCAGGATGGACAGGCTCGCCACTGTCGTCGGTCGACTCGTGGGGTGGAAGCAACTACTGCTCTCCTTTCCAGTCTGCTGGACATATACAGCCAAGACGCAGGGCGGGACACCTTGGGAGTTCCTCTCTTGGACAAGGACAGGATGGTGGACATCTGGGAATCCCAGAAGCACCATGTACCCTGCATCCAAGACCCTGCAGGCATACAGTTGTACATTCAGACAGGCTCTCAGGTGAAAGGAGGGATCGCACTGCCGGTGTACCATTGTGCTCGGGGGTCCACCTCTCTGGTATCATTCCACCGGCACCTGAAAGATTTCATTCCAGGTACTTTTCATCCCCTTGCTCTTCTATTAGTGTACTTTTTCCACTTGTAGGTTCTTTTTCATGTGTGCACATGGAAGCCCATCTTTCCTCTCTTAACTAATTTTATACCTTTTCTTGTCTCTCTGCAGGTACAACTGCTAGCGACATTCACTTTCAGGCATACCTCTTGGAAGGTATATTGCGGTGGAATGAGGACAGGTACAAGGACACTATCAAGAGCGACTTGACCAGGTCTGAGCCACACACCTACAGCAGTTTGCTACGACATACTGCAAACATGCTGAGCCAAGAGGTCTTTGGCACAGCTGTGTACAGCAATTTCGTTCAGCCTCGCAAGTACACTGGTAATTATGTTGCATGTTGACCCCCTTTTGGCTCTTTAGTTTGCTTCTTTGATTGATTGATTGCTTACATTGCTCAGTGTCTTGATGGCAACTCAAAGTAGGAAATTCACAATGTTATTTTGGTGCAGGCGAGCTCATAGGAGTCGAGTATCTGTACGAGCAGACTGGACGCAGCCTGCAAAATGTGCAAGAGCTACCAGAAACTGAAGCAGAAGGAAGTGTTGTACCAGATGGAGTGGACAAGGAGATGATGGAAATTATTGATCAAAATGTACTGGAGGTAGTGGACATGACTATTTTTGTTCCTGATGACATGCCCTCTACTGCGGCCATACCCTCCATTTAACCTGCTTCTTCTCCGACAGCCACGACCTCTACTCGTACATATACTCAGCATCCGGTACCTTCGTGTACATACACGCCATCAAGTGCTCCACCATTAACCGCAGCACGTTTCCTTGGACCCCAACCACAAGATGCTTCGCTTCCTTTCTCTTCTGCTGCATCTCCTCAAGTGCACTGGCAGTTGCCATGTGAAGTCAAGGTAATCATATCATTCACTCATATGTATGCATGTAAAAAATAATATTTTTCAACTGTATATGCATAACTTTAATGTTGATGTGAGTATTTTAACTATTTATGTGTCTATTGTTTTATGCTTGCAGAGAAGTGAAGTGGAGCCTGACAATGTGCATGGTTATGAAAAGGTTGAGGCTTTGGCACAGTTTCTGATATCATTACAGGACCAGAGTCGGCCTTTAGACAATGAACAGGCGGAAAAAACTGTACACCTCTGGAACAACCTGGATGCCTACGACAAGGCACCAACTGTCTTTCCAGAGCGGTTCCGGTCAGGACATGGATGCAGACGTTTCAAGGCTCCAAAGAAAAGACAACAGTCTGAAGGAGTGCTGAGCTCTAAGAGGCATGTACAGTGTCCTCCGTTTTCATTTACATTCTCCCAGTGTGATGTAATATTTCAGTCTCACTTTAACAAAATTTGGGTTTTGGAGTGGGTTTTTTATTTTATTTTGTTATTGTCACTAACCTCCTTTCATCATGTCTTTGCAGGTGTTTCCTAGGCGAGAACACAGGGCCTGCTCAGTGGCCAGACTGCAACAGATATGTTGAATGTATAGTTCTAAAGCTGTGCAGTCTGTTTCCATCTCACAAGCGAGTCAAAAATGGCAGAATCTTGAGATGGACCCTGATTTCATCTGCCTACAAGAGGATCAGGGAGCTGATACTGAGCAATGCCCGTGTCATGCAGGACACCGCACTGCAAATTGTGGAAATCAACACCACCACACTTACACAGTGGTGAGTTTCAGCCCATTCTTCATATGACTTCTTTTGGGAGTTAAGTCAATATTTAGCTGAATTGTTTGTGTACTGTCTCCTTTTACTAGTGTTTCATGCATATATTCACTTCTCTCTTCTCTTTATTTTTTTCAGGCACAGCAGACATGCCAAAAAACAAGAACAAGCTGTTCTTGACCAGGGTGTGGCCATCAGTCATTTACCTATCACCACTTGTAAGCCAATTCACCTGCTCTGCCCCCCATGCCAGTGATCATAATACCTGCAGGTGTGTCGCAAGAGGTCCTCCACTCCTTCCAGATGCCCCCCAACACTGCTGGTCTAGCAACCACAACACACAAACCCATCACCATTCTGCCGGGTCTTCAGGAACCCCGAAGAATTCTTCCAGTTCCGCCTGGCCCTTCTCTGCAGTCAAACCCTTATCATTTGCAACAGAAGTCTGTACCAGCATCAATTATATTGTTTTATGCTTGCAGTTGGGGGCAGTGGAGCCTGACAATGTGCATGGTTATGAAAAGGTGGAGGCTTTGGCGCAGTTTCTGGTGTCATTACAGGACCAGAGTCGGCCTTTAGACAATGAACAGGCGGAAAAAACTGTACACCTCTGGAACAAAATGGATGCATACAACAAGGCACCAACTGTCTTTCCAGAGCGGTTCTGGACAGGACATGGATGCGGATGTTTCAAGGCTCCAAAGAAAAGACAACAGTCTGAAGGAGGTCTGAGCTCTAAGAGGCATGTACAGTGTCCTCCGTTTTCATTTATATTCTCGGATCGGACAAGTGCATTTTGCCCGCCCCAGAACTGATTACATATTATGTGACTCGCTTTTGTAGGACCGCTCGAGGAGTCTCTGGATCTCATAGGAATTGGTATCAGTCCAAGTTCCGTAGTGAGGGTATCATAGTCGTTTGCATAAAATGGTGTTGTGCGTAATATTGATACATCGTAACCAGCTATACAGACAGTAAAAGTACGACCGTTGATGCAAAATTTTTTCATGATAAATCATGGCAAACGGAATTGATAACTATCTTGTAGAGAGAGCTAACAACTATATCATTTGGATATGTAGCAAACAAATCTATTATAACGATATGCTTATGCAAATTCTTTTATGAACGCAGTGAGGTTGATACTGCTAGGAAATTCGGGTGTCGACACGTTATCTCGAAATGCAGTAAATTCAAGTGTGTAAATTACCGTGGAAACTACTTAGTGAAATAAACCTATTGCATTCTGTTTTATTTGATTTCCACTCTGTGAGCTCCAATCAAAATTTAAAAAGGGCTTGTCACAGGGATGGGGGGACTCAGAATTAATATTTTATTTCACTTAAAATCGCGCGTGTGCCACGTAAACAAAACGCGAAGTAAGGGACGTAATTCGCGTTCAAGGACACAATTTTGTGGTGCCTCACACCCTAACGCTTAGATAAACATTTAATTTCTAAACACTAGTTCATCCACGTAAATCTAGATAAGAAAGACTGTATGCAGACACAGTATGTGTATATTATTTTACGCAAATGCATATATGTTTAAGGAGGGTTTTTATATCTATATGTTAAATGAATAGGTTAATGTTTATATTTATAGATGCATGTGTGCATGCATACTTTTTTATGAAGGAGAAAGCTAATGCACATTAAAGTGACCAGTCACACGTTATTTACGAAGAAAACCAATGCATAGTAGAAGTGACCAGGGTCAATATTATTTATGAAAAAGAAAACCAATGCGTAGTAGAAGTGACCAAGGTCAATGTTGTTTACAACAAAGAAAGCCAATGCGTATTATAAGTGACAGTCGAGAGAGCGACCCACACAAATAAAAATAAACTTTCAAGGACAAAACCCGTCACATGACTGAAACTTCTAGGTTTTACAGTTCTCAAAATTGTATAAATAAGGAGGACTGAAGACTAAATCTGGGAGAGAGCAATAACATCAGCTATGGGAACACTTTGAGAAACTGGCCGCTGTTATGACCTCATGTCAAACAGTGTGGCCATCGGACAAAGACAAAGAAGCATTTCTCTCCATGTAACATCAAGCTTTTGTAACAGCAACTTTGTCCAAGAATGTAGTCTTTTTGCTAGAAGGAAGAAAGAAGAGTCTCTTATTTGTTTGATGAACATGGGAAACATATTCGAAGCTACTATCTTCAATGATGTGGTAAAGTCTCATTACGTATACGGAGATTTACTGAGGAGAGTTGGAAATATCTCTCTCCACCCATCTTTCATCTCGTCTAAAGCTGTTGCATGCGTTAATGATACGAGAGGCCATTTTTGTTCTCCCCTGTCTGAGTTACGTCTGAGTTCCCTATTCCGCAGTTGAGGGGCTAGCACCGAGGTAATCCTACGGATATCAAATCAAACCAGATAGCCATCTCAGGTTTTCAAAGACTCTGTCAAAGACCGTGGACAATCGATTATTTTCCATGCAGAAGGTAAATTCCTGGTGGAAGTCTAATGTTGTGGCGCTGGGAGATGTTACAGAACGAGATGTTACATAGTGGTAGTAACTATCGTTGGAAGCAGTAGCGGTCATGCATGAGGCATACCGCCGAGAACTGCAAAGGTTGGCCGTTATGAAGAAGAGAAGAGAAGAGATGAGAAACGAAGTTATGAAGAAGTTAAGAGAAGAGATGAGAAACGAAGTTATGAAGAAAAGAAGAGATGAGATGAAATGAGCAGAAATTGAAGAGAAGAAGAGAGAAGAGAGAACGCAATGAGAGTTGAGAAATTAGGCCTAACGAGAGAAGCGCACAGGAGCGTGAAGTTGTAGTAGCCGTTGTAGCAGTGAAGGCAGCCAGGTCGAGACGTCGACAATGTTTTTATGTATCATCAAAACCCCCCAGCACCAAAGAAGAAAGTGTAACGATGTGAGCCCAGCACAAAGTAACGAATTATATGAGCAGAAAACAAGAGAAAGTAACGTTGATTATATGAGCAGAGAACAAGAGAAAGTAATGAACTATGTGAGCAGAAAACAAGGAGAAAATGACGACACATATGTGAGTAAAAGTAAATTCTAATTAGGGAAATCTCAGAGCACGTAGCACGTAAACGTAAATATAAACCTAAAACTAAAGCGTAGGAATCTTAAGCATTAAAAATTAAAATTAGAAATAAACCTCAAGTTTAAATCGTTGTAAATAAGCAAAAGGATGGTTTTAAGATTGATGGAACTGTGGAAGAAGACTTGCAAGTCAAATGACATTTGTTTATTATTGAACTTTGATACAGGAGCAGTGGCTCCAGGACTTATAAATAATGATTGCTATTTTATGAGAGATAATGCTTAACTCTTTATTGGGCGGATCGCCCAACTTCGCCCGTACATCGTGTAGGGCAGAACGCCCAAAAGCGCCCATAGCAACGATTTCACTTAGAGTTCTTTTTCCTTTCCATATTTACATCATATCCGGTCTCTACAGGAAGCATGACGTTTGTACAACGATTTCCCCGCCATTTTGAAGCATTTTCATGTGGCAGCATTTATTTTTTCATAAAGTTTTCTTTGATTTTTGCGCTTGGTGTTTCAAATGGATTTCTTAGAATCGTCGATCGTTAATGAGAAGTTTAATGGATTCAATTTATCAGATAATGAGGTAAGAGAAGTTTATTTTGAATTAGAAGATAGGATTAGAAGTGACATTAGTGTCAGTAGCGTGCACATGTAGTATCTTTCAAATTTTGGAGGAGAATGCGTCAGATTCTGAGGATATCGAAGAGGAGTAGGGGGAAGGGGTATCTGGAGACGCACATGGTTGGAATAATAGTACTTTAGCACTGAATATATCGGAATTTAAAACAAAAATGGGGTCGAATGTGACTGTAACTAATGATAGTACTCATCTGGCTTTCTTCTATCGGTTTTTTAAAGAAGAAACATTTGACAAGATAGTGGAATAAACGAACAAGTACGCACGTCCGAAATTTGCAAAAAAACAAAATGGCGACCTAAGTTGGAAGGAAACTAATGCCACTAAAATTAAGGCTTATTTTGGGCTTATGATTTTGATAGGAACTTATAATCTGCCGAAAAAAGAAATGTATTGGGTGTCTGATGACAGATTAGTGTTCCCGGCATCAACAAAGTGTGTGTACATAGTGTTTGTAGCGGACAATAACTGGACAATATATTTTTTGTGTAAATATATATTTTCATGCAAGGATTCAAATTTAACACCCGAAAGTATACTTCAATTAAGGATATTAATAAAGCTGCTTTCATTTCCTTTCATTTTGCATTTTATTTCATTGAAATATATGCACTAATACCTAAGATATGATGTTTTTACCGACGTACCCCTAAATCTCACTGACATCTTGAAAAATCTTGCCCGTTTAGAGCTAAGAAAAGGAAAAACGTCTGCTCAATAAAGAGTTAAATGTATCTAGAAGTAGTACTGCATGGATAAATTGAATTTTGTATTTCTTTATTTTACTTCACCATTCATCATTTGTCATTTTTCTTTCTTCCCGCTTTCCCATGGGTGCGAGTGTGGATGGCTGACTGACTAACCAACGTGTGAGAGGAAACCCATAGACCAATAAATTTGAATATATACTCTGACATTGGGCCTTTCTCCTGTCTATGGTCTCGAAAGAGTGGTTGCTGTTGTTGCTATACGTTGTGTTGTCTGTGCCGTCTACACTTCACCCCTACCCGTATGCAAGCACACATGCAAACACGTCGGCAATACGTAACCTACACGCAGAATTAAATTCGAGCCAAACAACCATCTTGGTATTCTGTGTGTGGATTTTGCAATTCTCTCTATGCAAGTCCTACGTGGCGTCGACAAAGCCACCATCCCTCCCCTCCGGCCAGAGAAGGGAGGGTGGGTGGTGACAATGTACTTTACACCAAAGAACAAATATTCAATAAATTGGTGTTTTACCATTTTAGAAATGTCTGTTAAACCAAACTTTCGTCGGGGCGTTGATGGACAGCTCCTCCTGAAGAACAGCGTTGATGGTCATAAGATCAAGGCCAGGAATAGTAAAAGCACAGAATTCTATCGCTGCATGTCTGCGAGAGATGTACGGAGACTGGCAGTAGCTGCAGTTGAGAGGCGTGGTGGCAGCTCTGGTGATGAAATGTCTGTGCTTTCCGAGCACACCATTCAGTTTGGATCGTACAGAGGACAGACATTTCTGTGGCTAGTAGAGAACTGCATGGGTTATGCAGCTTGGTTTGTGGACAGCATGAAGGGCGAAACCTGCAATGACAGTCCTCTAAGCACTAATAAATTCCTACTAAAGAAATTTCTACTCAGCTTTCCAGAGCTGCAAGAAGCTATGGATCTTCGAAAAAAGCTAGTGGTAGTTTGTGCATGTGCCATTAGTATCATTGGCAGAGATGTTTGCACTACTTTCGTACATCCTGGGAAATACACGGGTAATTACATGGCATTTTTACTCTCTTTGGATATTTCTTTCAGTTTTTTGAAATACCAAATGCAAAGTATTACGTTCACTTTGTTCTTTGGCGCAGGTGAGCTGATTGGAATCGAGTATTTGTATGACCAGATGGGTCGCACCCTACAAACTGTGCCTGAAGATGAAGCAGAAGGAAGGGTTGTAGTAGATGATGTGGACGAGGGGATCGAGTTGGATGCCATCCTTGACCCACAGTTGCTGGTGGTCGAGGATATGACGGTTTCTCTTTTGAAGGACAACATCCCCTCTCCTGCACCTCCTCAGGTTGACTTGCAGGAATTAAAAAAGGTAATTATTCACCCATGTGTGTCTGTGATATATATATATACACACACACACTGTATATGCTGCACAGTACATTATTGTAATGTTTATGTAATTATACACTTTAGTCTGCTCTTTTTAAATTGTTTCCATTTAATATTTTTGTGTCTTTGTGTTTCTCCTTGCAGGAAACAGTGGGGCCTGACAACGTGCCTGGTTTTGACAAGGTGGACGCCTTGGCACAGTATCTGGTGTCGCTGAAGGACCAGAGCAGTCCTTTAGATAACCAGCAGGCGGACCTCATTATACACTTGTGGAACAATCTTGAGGCCTATGATAAAGCGCCGACTCTATTTCGGCCAGTAAATACAGGCGGGCAATTCAGGGCTCCAAAATCCATCAAAATAAACGCAGGAGTGCTAAGCACTAAGAGGCATGTACAGTGTCCTCTATTTATGCATGTTTACACTGTCAGTTACATGGTGGTGCATTTTTATTTTCACTTTTAACAAGAGTCATGTTTTGCTGTGTACTTGTTTTGGTGATTTCTGTTTTGTTATTCTTATTAAGTGAGATCTTAACCTATTTTCATTTTAACCTTGTCTTTGCAGGTGTTTCATAGGCGAGAGCGCAGGACCGGCTCAGTGGCCAGACTGCAACAGATACGTAGAACGTGTGGTTCTAAAGCTGTGCAGTTTGTTTCCATCTCATGTACAATCCAAAGG
Source organism: Sinotaia quadrata (assembly GCA_028829895.1). Lineage (NCBI taxonomy): Eukaryota > Metazoa > Mollusca > Gastropoda > Architaenioglossa > Viviparidae > Sinotaia > Sinotaia quadrata. Next base: position 113,184,886 of record CM054180.1, read on the forward strand.
AACGAGAACATTGAGATGGACCCTGATTGCTTCCGCCTACAAAAGAATCAGGGAGCTACTACTCAACAATGCCCGAGTCATGCGGAACACCTCAATTCAAATTGTTGAGATTAACCAGAGCACACTGACACAGTGGTGAGTTTCATTCCATGCTTTCTGTCGTTATAACACTATTTTTACTACAAATGCACTTCTGCTGAATTGTTCTTTGTGGAAAAAATCTGCCTTCTCCCAATTTAGCTCTGCCTATTGTTCCATTCATATATTAACTTCTCTTTTCTATCATTTTTGTTTTACAGGCACAGCCGACGTTCAAAAAGTCAGGAGCAAGCAGTTCTGGTGCAGTGAAAGGCACATGATCCCGGACAGATAAACACTTTGGTCACACATACACCTACTCTGACTGTGCCAGTCCTGATGTTGCCTAAAGTGCTCCACTCCTACCACGTGCCCCCAAACACTGCTGGTTTAGGGAAAATCGGGAAAAGCCGCAGGCACGTTGACATTCTGCCACGTTCTCAGGAACCACAGAGGACACTGCCAGCTCCTGGTCCTTCCAGTCTGCAGCAGTTTCAGCTGGCTCCTGGCTTTTTCATTCAAGAGCAGTCTAACCCTTTTCTTCCTCGGCCCTCTGTGCCTGCCACCACTCTGTACTACCGCAAGAGAAGGGCAGAGGAAGAAAAAAAATTAGGAGTCCCACTAAAAAAATACAAACGCCATGTACAATTCTACACCTGCAGGCAGTGTGGCCTGCAACGGAAACCAGAGTCTCATAAGCAGTATTATGGGCACTGGTTTTGCCAGACCTCAGCCACTGTTCCTTATGAGACATGGTTGAAAGAACTGAAAGAAACAGGAATTGGCAGCAAAAAGAAGGAGAAGGAGCAGGAGCAGGATGGACAGGCAGGCCCTCAGTGATTTATCAGTGTGATGCCACTGTGATTTGTAACTCACTTTGAACAATACAAATTGACTTCAGTTTTCTGTTATGAACTACTAGTTTCAGTCATCAGCAGTCTAACCCTTCTTTCCTCGGCCCTCTGTGTCTGCCACTACTCTGTAGTACCGCAAGAGAAGGGCAGAGGAAGAAAAAAAATTAGGAGTCCCACTAAAAAAATACAAACGCCATGTACAATTCTACACCTGCAGGCAGTGTGGCCTGCAACAGAAACCAGAGTCTCATAAGCAGTATTATGGGAACTGGTTTTGCCAGACCTCAGCCACTGTTCCTTATGAGACATGGTTGAAAGAACTGAAAGAAACAGGAATTGGCAGCAAAAAGAAGAAGGAGAAGGAGGAGGAGCAGGATGGACAGGCAGGCCCTCAGTGATTTATCAGTGTGATGCCACTGTGATTTGTAAACTCACTTTGAACAATACAAATTGACTTCAGTTTTCTGTTATGAACTACTAGTTTCAGTCAGCAGCAGTCTAACCCTTTTTTTCCTCGGCCCTCTGTGTCTGCCACCACTCTGTACTACCGCAAGAGAAGGGCAGAGGAAGAAAAAAAATTAGGAGTCCCACTAAAAAAATACAAACGCCATGTACAATTCTACACCTGCAGGCAGTGTGGCCTGCAACGGAAACCAGAGTCTCATAAGCAGTATTATGGGCACTGGTTTTGCCAGACCTCAGCCACTGTTCCTTATGAGACATGGTTGAAAGAACTGAAAGAAACAGGAATTGGCAGCAAAAAGAAGAAGGAGAAGGAGGAGGAGCAGGATGGACAGGCAGGCCCTCAGTGATTTATCAGTGTGATGCCACTGTGATTTGTAACTCACTTTGAACAATACAAATTGACTTCAGTTTTCTGTTATGAACTACTAGTTTCAGTCAGCAGCAGTCTAACCCTTTTTTTCCTCGGCCCTCTGTGTCTGCCACCACTCTGTACTACCGCAAGAGAAGGGCAGAGGAAGAAAAAAAATTAGGAGTCCCACTAAAAAAATACAAACGCCATGTACAATTCTACACCTGCAGGCAGTGTGGCCTGCAACGGAAACCAGAGTCTCATAAGCAGTATTATGGGCACTGGTTTTGCCAGACCTCAGCCACTGTTCCTTATGAGACATGGTTGAAAGAACTGAAAGAAACAGGAATTGGCAGCAAAAAGAAGAAGGAGAAGGAGGAGGAGCAGGATGGACAGGCAGGCCCTCAGTGATTTATCAGTGTGATGCCACTGTGATTTGTAACTCACTTTGAACAATACAAATTGACTTCAGTTTTCTGTTATGAACTACTAGTTTCAGTCAGCAGCAGTCTAACCCTTTTTTTCCTCGGCCCTCTGTGTCTGCCACCACTCTGTACTACCGCAAGAGAAGGGCAGAGGAAGAAAAAAAATTAGGAGTCCCACTAAAAAAATACAAACGCCATGTACAATTCTACACCTGCAGGCAGTGTGGCCTGCAACGGAAACCAGAGTCTCATAAGCAGTATTATGGGCACTGGTTTTGCCAGACCTCAGCCACTGTTCCTTATGAGACATGGTTGAAAGAACTGAAAGAAACAGGAATTGGCAGCAAAAAGAAGAAGGAGAAGGAGGAGGAGCAGGATGGACAGGCAGGCCCTCAGTGATTTATCAGTGTGATGCCACTGTGATTTGTAACTCACTTTGAACAATACAAATTGACTTCAGTTTTCTGTTATGAACTACTAGTTTCAGTCAGCAGCAGTCTAACCCTTTTTTTCCTCGGCCCTCTGTGTCTGCCACCACTCTGTACTACCGCAAGAGAAGGGCAGAGGAAGAAAAAAAATTAGGAGTCCCACTAAAAAAATACAAACGCCATGTACAATTCTACACCTGCAGGCAGTGTGGCCTGCAACAGAAACCAGAGTCTCATAAGCAGTATTATAGGCACTGGTTTTGCCAGACCTCAGCCACTGTTCCTTATGAGACATGGTTGAAAGAACTGAAAGAAACAGGAATTGGCAGCAAAAAGAAGAAGGAGAAGGAGGAGGAGCAGGATGGACAGGCAGGACCTCAGTGATTTATCAGTGTGATGCCACTGTGATTTGTAACTCACTTTGAACAATACAAATTGACTTCAGTTTTCTGTTATGAACTACTAGTTTCAGTCAGCAGCAGTCTAACCCTTTTTTTCCTCGGCCCTCTGTGTCTGAGTTCCATTAAAAAAAATATAAACGTCACGTAGAATTCTACACCTGCAGGCAGTGTGGCCTGCAACAGAAACCAGAGTCTCATAAGCAGTATTATAGGCACTGGTTTTGCCAGACCTCAGCCACTGTTCCTTATGAGACATGGTTGAAAGAACTGAAAGAAACAGGAATTGGCAGCAAAAAGAAGAAGGAGAAGGAGGAGGAGCAGGATGGACAGGCAGGACCTCAGTGATTTATCAGTGTGATGCCACTGTGATTTGTAACTCACTTTGAACAATACAAATTGACTTCAGTTTTCTGTTATGAACTACTAGTTTCAGTCAGCAGCAGTCTAACCCTTTTTTTCCTCGGCCCTCTGTGTCTGAGTTCCATTAAAAAAAATATAAACGTCACGTAGAATTCTACACCTGCAGGCAGTGTGGCCTGCAACGGAAGCCCATCTTTCCTCTCTTAACTAATTTTATAGCTTTTCTTGTCTCTCTGCAGGTACAACTGCTAGCGACATTCACTTTCAGGCATACCTCTTGGAAGGTATTGTGCGGTGGAATGAGGACAGGTACAAGGACACTATCAAGAGCGACTTGACCAGGTCTGAGCCACACACCTACAGCAGTTTGCTACGACATACTGCAAACATGCTGAGCCAAGAGGTCTTTAGCACAGCTGTGTACAGCAATTTCGCTCAGCCTCGCAAGTACACTGGTAATTATGTTGCATGTTGACCCCTTTTGGCTCTTTAGTTTGCTTCTTTGATTGATTGCTTACATTGCTCAGTGTCTTGATGGCAACTCAAAGTAGGAAATTCACAATGTTATTTTGGAGCAGGCGAGCTCATAGGAGTCGAGTATCTGTACGAGCAGACTGGAGGCAGCCTGCAAAATGTGCAAGAGCTACCAGAAACTGAAGCAGAAGGAAGTGTTGTACCAGATGGAGTGGACAAGGTGATGATGGAAATTATTGATCAAAATGTACTGGAGGTAGTGGACATGACTATTTTTGTTCCTGATGACATGCCCTCTACTCGTACATATACTCAGCATCCGGTGCCTTCGTGTACATACACGCCATCAAGTGCTCCACCATTAACTGCAGCACGTTTCCTTGGATCCCAACCAAAAGATGCTTCGCTTCCTTTCTCTTCTGCTGCATCTCCTCAAGTGCACTGGCAGTTGCCATGTTAAGTCAAGGTAATCATATCATTCACTCATATGTATGCATGTAAAAAATATAATATTTTTCAACTGTATATGCATAACTTTAATGTTGATGTGAGTATTTTAACTATTTATGTGTCTATTGTTTTATGTTTGTAGAGAAGTGAAGTGGAGCCTGACAATGTGCATGGTTATGAAAAGGTTGAGGCTTTGGCACAGTTTCTGATATCATTACAGGACCAGAGTCGGCCTTTAGACAATGAACAGGCGGAAAAAATTGTACACCTCTGGAACAACCTGGATGCCTACGACAAGGCACCAACTGTCTTTCCAGAGCGGTTCCGGTCAGGACATGAATGCAGACGTTTCAAGGCTCCAAAGAAAAGACAACAGTCTGAAGGAGTGCTGAGCTCTAAGAGGCATGTACAGTGTCCTCTGTTTTCATTTACATTCTCCCTGTGTGATGCAATATTTCAGTCTCACTTTAACAAAATTTGGGTTTTGGAGTGGGTTTTTTATTTTATTTTGTTATTGTCACTAACTTCCTTTCATCATGTCTTTGCAGGTGTTTCCTAGGCGAGAACACAGGGCCTGCTCAGTGGCCAGACTGCAACAGATATGTTGAATGTATAGTTCTAAAGCTGTGCAGTCTGTTTCCATCTCACAAGCGAGTCAAAAATGGCCGAATCTTGAGATGGACCCTGATTTCATCTGCCTACAAGAGGATCAGGGAGCTGATACTGAGCAATGCCCGTGTCATGCAGGACACCGCACTGCACTGCAAATTGTGGAAATCAACAACACCAATCTTACACAGTGGTGAGTTTCAGTCCATTCTTCACATGACTTCTTTTGGGAGTTAAGTCAATATTTGGCTGAATTTTTTGTGTACTGTCTCCTTTTACTAGTGTTTCATGCATATATTCACTTCTCTCTTCTCTTTATTTTTTTCAGGCACAGCAGACATGCCAAAAAACAAGAACAAGCTGTTCTTGACCAGGGTGTGGCCATCAGTCATTTACCTATCACCACTTCTAAGCCAATCACCACTTCTAAGCCAATTACACCTGCTCTGCCCCCCATACCAGTCATCATAATACCTGCAGGTGTGTCGCAAGAGGTCCTCCACTCCTTCCAGATGCCCCCCAACACTGCTGGTCTAGCAACCACAACACACAAACCCATCACCATTCTGCCGGGTCTGCCGAAGAATTCTTCCAGCTCCGCCTGGCCCTTCTCTGCAGTCAAACCCTTATCATTTGCAACAGAAGTCTGTACCAGCAGTGTCCTCCGTTTTCATTTACATTCTCGGATCGGACAAGTGCTCCCTAAGTGTCAACAAATTTCTTCTCAGGAAATTTGCCCTCAGCTTTCCTGAGCTGCAAGAGGCCAAGTACCTACGGCGAATGCTACTTGCCAGGCCTGCTACATGTCCTCCTCTGCAGACTCAACTTAATTAAGCCTGTTGCAACACTGGTCAATGCCACACACTTGACACCAGCAAGGGTCATGGGCAAGGTAAAGGCTGCGATGAGTGTGAAGCAGTTTGTGCCCAATCTTGCCGGATCTCGCCAGTGCCAGTGTGCAAGGGAGGAGGAGTCAGATGAAGTGTTGTATGCTGAGGCACCAAAAGCTGAGAGGCAGCTGGTTTCATCAGGTATGCGTTCTATAATGCCACTTTTCCAAAAAGTTTAAAATTATTTGTGCAGAAGTAAATGGCGCATCATGTACTTTTAGGTTTGTGTTTGTAATGGGTGCACTTCTAAGATGTCACTTATGTAATAAAAATAATATTTATGTATTAATATTTTTTGTGCCATCATGTACTTATCAATTTCTTTTCATTACAGACTGGTGGAGAGGCACTCTGCCCAAAGCAGACAGTGTCTGGGTGTCCAGAGCTCTGTTCAATTTCTCCCCCACTGGCAAGGTGGAGATTGTCGACAGGAAACTGGACCGGATATGGTACCATCCACCACAGTCTTCACTGTCTTGTAACCAGCCCCCACGTATGGATAGATATTTTGCATCAAAACTGCTGGTGTGGATGCACAAGCGACTGTGGAATTGTCAGCTGTACTGCGCACTCCAGTCGTGCCCTGGTTCTGAAAAGGAGCTTATTGCCTGTGGAATTTATCCACGCATGAGGCAGGTCCTGGATGTGGATGGCCTCTACAGCCTAGCAGGAGAATACCTCGAATGTTGGAATTCGCAAGCGGAAGGTGAATTGTGCAGAATTTCTGCTAGGAGACTTTGTTCTCTCATTTAAGGGTATTGCAGTGCACAATTTATAATGTCATTGTCACGAGCATGGGGGGACTCAGAATTAATATTTTATTTCACTTAAAATCGCGTATGTGCCATGTAAACAAAACACGAAGGGAGGTAATTCGCGTTAAGGATGCAATTTTGTGGTGCCTCACACTCTAACGCTTAGATAACTTTTAATTTCTAAACACCAGTTCATCCACGTATATCATCAAGATCAGACTGTATGTAGACATAGTATGTGTATATTATTTTACGCAAATGCATATATATGTTTAAGGAGGGTTTTTATATCTATAGGTTAATGTTTATATTTATAGATGCGTGTGTGCATGCATACTTTTTTATGAAGGAGAAAGCTAATGCACATTAAAGTGACCAGTCACATGTTATTTACGAAGAAAACCAATGCGTAGTAGAAGTGACCAGGGTCAATGTTATTTATGAAAAAGAAAACCAATGCGTAGTAGAAGTGACCAAGGTCAATGTTGTTTACAACGAAGAAAGCCAATGTTGTATTAGAAGTGATGGTCGAGAGAGCGACCCACACGAATAAAAATAAACTTTCAAGGACAAAACCCGTCTCATGACTGAAACTTTTAGGTTTTACAGTTTTCAAAATTGTATAAATAAGGAGGACTGAAGGCTAAATCTGGGAGAGAGCAATAACATCAGAGAGAAAATTAACACCTTTATCATCAGCTATGGGAACACTTTGAGAAACATGGCCGCTGTTATGACCTCATGTCAAACAGTGTGGCCATCAGACAAAGACAAAGAAGCATTTCTCTCCATGTAACATCAAGCTTTTGTAACAGCAACTTTGTCCAAGAATGCAGTCTTTTTGCTAGAAGGAAGAAAGAAGAGTCTCTATTTGTTTGATGAACATGGAAAACATATTCGAAGCTACTATCTTCAATGATGTGGTAAAGTCTCATTACATATACGGAGATTTACTGAGGAGAGTTGGAAATATCTCTCTCCACCCATCTTTCATTTCGTCTACCGCCTTGTATTAAGCGTTGAGGTAATTTGCTTAATGACTACCTGGCAAGTGAGTAAGTTCGGACGTCTAGACAGCTCAAGTATGCAATGGGGTTGCATGCGTTAATGATACAAGAGGCCATTTTTGTTCTCCCCTGTCTGAGTTACGTCTGAGTTCCCTATTCCGCAGTTGAGGGGCTAGCACCGAGGTAATCCTACGGATATCTGGATTTCTATACTCAATAGGATGCGATGACACATTTCACTAGACGAATCATCCTATAATGCCAAACGTCATTGGGGTGTCTGTTGCCATGAAAACCGGGAAACACGATAATTATCAAGGTTGACAGCAGTCAACTAAATATCAGATTACGATAATCTGAGTGGTGCCTAGATTCTGCAGAGTCTTCACCTACCAAGACGCTACAAGGCGTCTATATCTTCTCAACTAAGTATCCAAGTGCAGCGATGTGTCATCTTCCCTTCGGAGCACATCTGAGTGAAACAACAGTGAAAGTCACCTCACCTCTTCAGAGCATTCTTATGAACGACGCTACGAGGCGCCATCTATCATCAACTCCTCTCAAGCATCACTTGTGAGTGACGCGACAGATTACGTCATCTTCACTTCGAAGCATCTTATAAGTATGAGCCAGGCTACAATGCACCATCTTCTCTTCAAAACATCTCTATGAATAACGTCAACTCTTCAAAACATCCCTTATAAGTGACACGTGAGATTATGTCACTGACCTTCGAACTTTGACAGTACTGTGAGTAGTTAATAAAATTAGAAGGCAAAAGCGCACCAAGAACTGATAAGAATGAGAACATTTAAAAGCTTAGCACACCTAGAACTTTAGGAAATAGAAATTTTAAATTGTACTTTTTGATCGATCAGAAATATTATTATTATTACTATCATTTTTGTGAATAGAAATTCACTCTTCATTTTGGATATTTGTATACAATATGGATTTTAATATGATGGCAAATGTAGGCCTATTTTTGTATACGAATTGATGATTAACTTTTATTTGACATTTTTGAATTTTATCATTTTCATCTCACCTTATTTCCCACAGAGTGTATAACATAAGTTGAATGTATGACTAATCACTGTGCAAAAGATTTGTGCCCCTTTAAATCAGGAAATAAATGACCTGATTTGAACATCTTTCAACTCTCTTGTTATTCTTAGACTTTGAGAGGGGCGAAAGAATTTGTATTTGTATTGTTTGGTACCGTTCGTCCATTTATTCACTTCATGATACGCACTCACAACACACAGCCAATAAAACGTTCCTTGGCATGACATAATAAAACTGGGCCCCACCCAAACAACAATGGTGTATGTCATGTGTGTCTATGTAACAACCTGACACGACGTATTACTGGCACGTCACACGGGCATTTGTTGGAGTATGCACCGGAGTGGGCCAAAACAGGCCTCACCCCTTGCATCTCTGACATCAGTTCGTAGCCGGCTTAATAGTCGACCTGTTTTGTGACAGTCATGGCAAGCCCGTGTTGTGCTAAGATTGTGTTCGATATGTGTAGGTCAATAGCTGGAGCAACGGCATCCTTTGCCAGCTGGACGTCTCGCAACACAGTTTGTTCCAACCCATACTGACCTACAGGTATGCATGGGACATCCGAGTCGCGTGTCTCTTGCGAAACCGCGGCTTGGGCAGCAGCATATCGCAGCTGCGGACAACATTGTCTGAACTGCATGGCGAGGCTTGGCTGAAGAGAGTTGTGCTGACTTCGCAATGCGAAACTGGTAGTGAAACCAGACTTCCCAGAACCCCCTGACCGAGTGCCTGTGCTGACAGCTCAGTGGCTTAATGCGGTGTACCTGCAAGATGTCCTGCAGCGACTGGACATGGTGAAGGCTGCCATCACCTCCATGTTTCGTCGAGTTTTGAAACAACTCAACCAAAAAGGTACATTTATCATATATCACTTTTGTCCATTCTATACATTTTGTTGGATTGATTCATTTTTTAATATTGTGTGGCGTTTTTCTTTTTCTTTTCAAACAAGGTTCGTACAATTTTTGTATTTGAATCACTGCAGATTGTCAGAAAGCTTGCAGGACATGCAGCAGGAACCGCAGGCAGTCTGGGCCACTGATGTTGGCAATAAGTACGGACAGGTGCTGATATGTGTCTCACTGCCAGCAAAGGGTGCGGGCTGGACAAGATGTTGGCCGGTCTGGTGCAACGGTACAAAGACTCTGAAATACCACCACTGGAGATCCTCTACTTGGACCGGGATTGTTGCACCACCAAGCAAAGTCGAGCCTTGGCGTCTTGGCCAGATTTGCACGAGCGTCTCGACGTGTGGCATTTCATGAGGCGGATTGCAAGCGGCTGCACCACCAATGCCCACCCTCTATACCAGTCTGTAGCGCGAAAAATGCAAAACAATACATTTAAAATTTATTAAAAGTAATTTTAAGGTTTCTAAAATGTAACTTGTCGCTGGACAGGAAATGCCTGTCAGCCGCTCTAAAGCGAACATGGTTTATCGTAAAAGAGAGCCTTTGAAATGCGTATCGGTCGGTCAAAACAATCGAAGGAGACGTGGTTTATCGTGAGAAGAGCGTCTTTGAAACACCGGTCAGTCGTTTCAACAATCAAAGGAAACGTGACTTATCGCAAGAAGAGTGTCTTTGAGTACCGCCGCCCAGCGCGCCCATCTCGGACAGGGCTGGAAGGGGGACATAAATCAGCTGATCACCGGCTCTTGACCTTAACCATATATATAGGCCATGCGGGCAGACAACTATTACTTTTATTATCTGAAGTCCTGCGTTGTCCCTCCGCAGTATAGAAAAGAGCTACAGAACCGTCTGATATGGTAAATACGATTTTTGTAAATAATGAATTTTTGAAACTTACTTTATTACAAATTGTATTTTCTTTCATTTGAAAATTGTAATGTAAATACTTTAGAAAAACCATAGTAATTTTTATTCTTGGTGGAAGAAGAGAAATTAAATGACTTATGTAAAAGGAATTTAAGAATGAGAACCAAGGATGAAATTACAGGTTTTAGATATGTTGTAACTTGAGGCTGATGCACGGAAATCATTTATGTTTCACAGCTTCGAGGGATATAAAACAAGATACAATATAACAACAGAAGGAAACTGACGACAGAAGGAACATAACGAAACAGGTAGAGCAGCTACAAGTTCAGCAAGAACACATGTGCAATACCAGTCCAAATTTGACGTGGGGATCGTGGTCTGACATTACTTTGGATCCCATGTCTATAGTCTGTTCGTAGTACTACGCCAGGGCTACGGGAATAGACGCCAAGGTTGGATTATATGGGCCGTAAGTTGGAATTACAACAATGAGGTTGTTTCCCAAGGAGCGCGCTGTGACGTGTTAGCAGGTGCTGCGGGCATGTCCATGTAATTAGGCGTATCTATCCAGTGAGAAGGCTACTTTGGGCATACCGACAGTGGAAGTGACTGGGCATTTGATTGAGGTGTTCTAAGTGCATGAAAGTGGGAATTGTAGGCTGGAATTCGGATATTCAAATAAGAAGAGTGCACCGGACCATACGTGTTATGTTAGATCAGTGTTAGTAGAGCAATAACTGTGTTAGTTAATAATTATGCTTATGAATCATAGGACAGAATTCAATTGAACATTTCATCAGGGTGGAAAGCGAACTGTCGATCTAAGCAACCAGTGACTGATGCAACAACCACCACGCAAGCTAAGGGAACAAGACCTGTACATCATACACCAGGTGACTTTGTGTCCATATTCATGTCACGTAACCTGTAATTGTTCAATGATTAAATGTCAATTTCTATTCTAAATTTCTGATTCTTCTACATAGATTTTTGTTGACTAGAAGTACTAATGTCTGTTATCTAGTAACTGTCCTAGGGAGGGCATTGTGTTAATTCATCTACATTTACAGTCCTAGTAATTTTCTAAGGACTAATTGATAACAAAACTTATCGTTTTTCTCAATTAATAATAGCTGAGAGATCTGCGATTTCTACACATTACTTTGAGGGTGATTTTGAAATACCTATTAACTGTAAATTTGAATTTTTATTTTTTTCTTTTAATAAATTTATTAACTTTTCGCTTGTCTACTCTTGATTCTTGGAAAGAGGTAAATGTGCAGGGGGACGGGTGGGGGCAGCCAATGACAGCAAGCTGGTCGATTCACATTTTTTGAGACAAGTCCCATCCCCGACATAGGGAGCATTTGTGGAAGGGCTAGACAAAGGATAGACTGACAAGGTAGTTCAGTTGAGGGCTGTTGACTAGACGAATAACACCTGAGATGGGGGAACCAGATACCACAGACTTTCAGGACTCCAGGACCGCAAGGAAAAGACCCTTTGGGTGAGTGTGGGGTGTTTGTGAAAGCGAATTATTGATGTGGATTAATTATAAGTATAACGTCACATAATTAGTTAAGAATACAAGGTAACCACAGGAACCCTCGCCACAGTCCTTCATGGGGAAGTTGTCGGAGTGCATTTTTCAATGGGACAAGGAGGACGTGGACCATCTCATGGAGGCCAATCGTCGTGAGATGGTGGCCGCACACATCCCTAACCCTTCAGGTGCAACATTACCCGACTGGAATTGGCTCGCCGCAAATAGGATGGCAACCTCCCCTAGACTGCAAACCTGGTTACATTGCCTGAACGCCTCCATCCACCCTCTCCTTAGTATTTATAATTGTGTATTTACATTTTATCAGAACGTTACACTGAATGCATTTAATCATTAAATATTTTTCTTACTTGTATTAATCATTAAATATTTTTCTTACTTGTATTTTAATCATTAAATATTTTTCTTACTTGTATTAATCATTAAATATTTTTCTTACTTGTATTTATAATTGTGTGTATTAAGAAAATTATGAAAGCATATTAAATAAATAAATCGATCAAACTTGCTGTTGATAATTGTTTGTACTTGTAGTATGATGTGTTTGTGTGTGTGTGTGTGTGTGTGTATGTATGTATGAATGAATGAATGAAGAAACTTATGAATGCATTAATCTTGAAATGAAAGAAAGAAATCAAACTTGCATGCTTGTGTTGATAATTGTGTGCATTATGGTGTGTGTTTGTTTATGTGTCTGTATGTGTCTGTTTTATTCTATTAAAAATTATAAATATGTTAACAACTTCAATACTGGAATTGAACAGTGCACTACAAATATTTGCACAAAATAGAGTAAATTACCTGTTTGTTTTTGCTTTTTTGACTTTTCACCATATACGTTAATGTCGTCTATGGCCTTAAGCAACCCACCCTCTGCTTTTACAAGGGCATGGGACCTTCTATCAATATGATAGGAAGCATTAGGGTTTTTGGTTGATGGATTGGATGTGGTTGGATGAATCATAAATGTAATTTTTAGAGTGGAGATAAATTGTTCTGAAGCACATCTTTTTCTAGAGTGGAGATAAATTGTTCTGAAGCACATCCCAAGTGTCTTAAGCACAAAATTGAGCAATGAAGTCCCCTGAATCATAAAAGTAATTTTTAGAGTGGAAATAAATTGTTCCGAAGCACATCCCAAGTGTCTTAAGCACAAAATTGAGCAATGAAGTCCCCTGAATCTTAAAAGTAATTTTTAGAGTGGAAATAAATTGTTCTGAAGCACATCCCAAGTGTCTTAAGCACAAAATTGAGCAATGAAGTCCCCTGAATCATAAAAGTAATTTTTAGAGTGGAAATAAATTGTTCTGAAGCGAATCCCAAGTGTCTTAAGCATAAAATTGAGCAATGAATTCCCATGAATCATAAATGTAATTTTTAGAGTGGTACTCAAGTGATCAGCAGCACATAAATGTAATGTTTTGATTGATATAAACATGTAACACAAAATGATAATTAGTATAGTTCATAATAGAAAACTTAAGTCAATTTGCATTGTTCATAAAGTGAGTTACAAATCACAGTGGCATCACACAGATACATCACTGAGGGCCTGCCTGTCCATCCTGCTGCTCCTCCTTCTTTCTGCTGCCAATTCCTGTTTTTTTCAGTTCTTCCAACCACGTCTCATAAGGAACAGTGGCTGAGATCTGGCAAAACCAGTGTCCATAATACTGCTTATGAGACTCTTGTTTCTGTTGCAGGCCACACTGCCTGCAGGTGTAGAATTCTATGTGACGTTTATATTTTTTTAATGGAACTCCTCATTTCTTTTCTTCCTCTGCCCTTCTCTTGCGGCAGTACAGAGTGGTGGCCGAGGAAGAAAAGGGTATGACTGCTGCTGACTGAAAGGGCCAGGAGCCAACTGAAACTGCTTCAGACTGGAAGGACCAGGAGCTGACAGTATCCTCCGTGGTTCCTGAGCACGTGGCAGAATGTCAACGAGTCTGTGCCTGCGGCTTTTTCCGCTTTTCCCTAGACCAGCAGTGTTTGGGGGCACATGGTAGGAGTGGAGCACTTTAAGCATCATCATGACTGGCACAGTCAGAGTAGGTGTATGTGTGACCAAAGTGTTTATCTGTGCAGGATTGTGCCTTTCCCTGCACCAGAACTGCTTGCTCCTGGCTTTTTGAACGTCTGCTGTGCCTGTAAAACAAAAATGATAGAAAAGAGAAGTGAATATATGAATGGAACAATAGGCAGAGCTAAATTGGAAGAAGGCAGATTTTTTCCACAAAGAACAATTCAGCAGAAGTGCAATTGTAGTAAAAATAGTGTTATAACGACAGAAAACATGGAATGAAACTCACCACTGTGTAAGTGTGATCTGGTTAATCTCAACAATTTGAATTGAGGTGTTCCGCATGACTCGGGCATTGTTGAGTAGTAGCCCCCTGATTCTTTTGTATTAATAAAAACACGGAGGGGAGCACATTATAAATTGTACACTGCAGTACTTTTAAGTGAGAGAACAAAGTCACTCTCTCCTAGCAAGTAATTATCATAACTCACCTTCTGTTTGCATCTTTGGCACTCGAGGTACTCTGTTGATAGGCTGTAGAAGCCTTCCATATCTAGCAACTGCCTCACGCATGGATAAATGCCGCAGGCAATCAGCTCCTCTTGCGTGCACGACAGGTGTGGGCAGTAGAGCTGACAGCACCAGTCTCTTGGGCATCCAAAACAGAAAGTTTCGACGCAAAATATCTATCTACACATGGGGGCTGATTACAAGTGAGTGAAGGCTGTGGTGGACGGTACCATAGCCGGTCCAGTTTGCTCTCGTCAATCTCCACCCTGCCACTAGTGGAGTACTTGAAGAGAGCTCTGGATACCCATGCATGGTCAGCCTTGGGCAGAGTACCTCTCCATCCGTCAGGAAGTGGATAGTCTGTAATGAAAACATATTAATAAGAACATGATGCAAGGATCATTGGATGATGCAAGGACAATTGCTAAATTCAAAATACAAGACAAGACAAAAGAAAACAGCACTGCAAGTTCACTAGAGGAAGCATATGACTGTAATTTCTGTTGTTGTCCTCTGAATGCCAAAATCTAAAATTAACAAAAGTGCAAAATTTAAACAGATCTTCTTTAAATATATTTTCAAACTAATCAAATAACACTGCTAAGAGGTGATGATGTAATGAATATTTCACAGAACACAAATGAAACATGTAAATGTAATAATTTATTTATCAGCAGGGTCTACTTGGGCATCCATCAGAAAGTGGATGATCTGTATAACAAAATTAAATTAACCCGTTCGCGGTCTTCGTGTCAAGTTATGTCACTACCGGAAGTGCGTGAGCCTGTGACTGCGTTCCGCGTTGTGTCACAGGCTTACGGATACGTGCGTTCAGTTTTAAACTATTTATTAAAAATAAACCAATCAGAAAAATTGAAAGTATGTTTGGCTTCCGCACCCAATCTGTTATAAATTTTATAATTGGATACTTATAATCAGTATGCTAATGCACTTGAATTGGCGCCTTTTCCCGTATAACCCACTGTCTTTGTCGAAGACGTGCAGACATTTTATGTTGGATTTATCACGATGGCAAGTTTGGATGTTTTCGATGGCGAATTTGAAGCTACAGCTGGATCTGAATATGATTCATTAGATGAATCTGACTTATCATCAGAAGATGAAAATTTTGAACCGGCCCCTATTGACATTTTAGTTGCAGGTGACCACGATGCCAGTATCAGTAACACAAAAACCGGTCGTGATCGTGATCGAAGCGTCGCTTGGCTTGCATTGTCTGCTACGCACATGGAAAAACCACATGCTTTTGAAGGAATTAGTGGAATACAAATTCTATTTGCAGAAAATGCTAGAGAACTCGATATTTTGGAAGCATTTTTACCAGTGAATTTTGTGCAGAAAATTGTCGAGTTCACGAATATTTATGCCGCAGATCTACTATCGCGTGCAAATCTTTCTACTTCGTCTCGTATCAAACAGTGGCGTGATACAGAGGTAACTGAAATGTATCAATTTTGGAGGCTTATTTTATTGATGGGAATAGTTAAAAATCCTAGTATTGAAAGTTATTTTTCAAATGATGAACTTACTCAACATCAGTTTTTTCGCAAAGTTATGT
This sequence comes from Sinotaia quadrata, assembly GCA_028829895.1. Classification (NCBI taxonomy): domain Eukaryota; kingdom Metazoa; phylum Mollusca; class Gastropoda; order Architaenioglossa; family Viviparidae; genus Sinotaia; species Sinotaia quadrata. The sequence goes on from CM054180.1 coordinate 113,200,959, forward strand.
CAGGTCGCAGATTTCGTTTATTATTGAGTTGTTTACATTTTTCGAATAACAACGTCCCTGGAGCTGGAGATCGTATCCAGAAAGTCAGATTGGTTGTTGATCATATCGGACAGGTATTTTCATCAGTTTATGTGCCTGGTGAAAATATTTGTGCGGATGAATCCCTGATGCTCTGGAAGGGCCGTTTAGGTTTTAGACAGTACATAAAATCTAAACGTGCTAGATTTGGAATCAAATCATACGAAATCTGCGAAAGTACAACAGGGTATGTTTTCGATTTTCTTATGTACACTGGGAAAGACACAGAGTACACTTGTACTGATGGAAATCAGGGTGAGAAAGTGGTTTTAACACTTAGAACCACTGCTAGGGAAATATTACAAACTGTACACAGATCGCTTTTTCACTAGCCCCACTCTAGCACACACTCTTTTGGCAAACAACACATACATATGTGGAACTGTTATGGGAAACAGAAAATACATGCCAAAGAACTTTCCAGGCACAAAACTCACTCAAGGACAAATTTCAATTGTCCATAATGATGGCATTTCTTGTTTTGCATGGCAAGATAAGAAACAGATTCTCATGCTCAGTACAATGCATCATGACAGCACAATGACAAATACAGGCAAAATTAATTTCAAAACAAAACAACCAATTTTGAAACCAGAACAAATATATGGGAGGGGAGGATTTGTGTGACAGTGTCACAACTGCATATCCAAGCATAAGAAAAACAATAAAGTGGTACAAGAAAGTTTTCCTTCATATTCTTGATATTACACTTTTCAATGCCTGTGTTGTTTACAAGAAACTCATAGGTAAATCAATTCCACTACTAAACTTCAGACTTGAAGTAGCCAGGCAAATATTTGAAAAATATCCTGAAGCGCATGTTTTCAAAATGTTCCTTCTTCCCAATTTCTACGATCTAGGCTGATTGGCAAACATCATATTGCACTTATTCCTCACCTTGATCCAACTAAACAAGCCCCAAGGAAAAGATGTCGCATTTGTGCAAGAAATAAAATTGAGAAAAAGACACGTCACGAGTGTCCAACATGTGAGGTTGGTCTGTCTAACCCCCTGCTTTGAAATATTTCATTCAAAGCAGACTTTGTAAATTCTTTTCTTCTAATTCTTCTTTCCTCTTGTCTATTTTCTTCTTTGTATTATATGAGCAGTTTGGGTGAACATTTATTTTCATATTTCATAACAGATTTTAATTCAGCAACATAATATTTTCAATTTATTTTCTGCTCATTTACATTATAACATCATACATTTAGGCCTAATTTTACATTTTCTTCTTTTACTCCTGAAGAAATTGAACACATACTCAGTACTTATTATTTTTACCTGACAAGTTACCCCTGTATTCACTGTACAATACATATTAGTAGATTATTCAAAATTTCAAAATTTTACTGATAGGCATATTGATTTTTATAATAATTTTTTCTGCATCTGGATTTGTGTTTGACCTCACCACAATTATATATAATTTCATTATATATTCTCTTGAACTGGACATATGTGGAACATTTTTCTTCACTTCAATTGGTGTGTAGAACAATTTGATCTTGAACTCGGTTTACTTCAGTTTTTATGTGTAAAAAAAAAATATTGAACTATACATATGTGGAACATTTTTCTTCACTTCAATTGGTGTGTAGAACAATTTGATCTTGAACTCGGTTTCCTTCAGTTTTTATGTGTAAAAAAAATATTGAACTATACATATGTGGAACATTTTTCTTCACTTCAGTTGGTGTGTAGAACTATTCATTTGTGGAACATTTTTCTTCACTCCAGTGGGAATATAATATCTTCATGGATGCGGTCAATTTTTCTAGATCTATATTCTACGTTCATCAAACACATCCCGGGCGCAGTAACCATTGAGTAAAAGTACTTGGTGGTGTGTGCTTGATTTTAAAAAAAAACTAATTGACTAAAATTTGGATTAATAATCAAAAATATATTGCCAACACATCTCCACACAATTTGGACTATTAAATACACTTATTTTCAAAGAAAAGCCCTCCAGGAATACGACAACAGATGATGAAAATCGCAAGTTCAACAAAAAAGGTAAAAAAACTTTTTATTATTTATATATTTTTAAATTTTAAAAAAAATTTTCATAAAACTTCACATATTTTATAATATGTGTATAATAGTTTACAATTAACGTTTTTAAAATTCATTTAGTATTAGCTTCACTTTTAATGTTTTAGTATACCAACCCAGTGAAATTATCAATTAGCGGCAAAAGTGCCTGACACAGCGCTGCCGACGCGCGTTTTTTCGCATGACAGGGATCGGGTTAAGACAACCAAGATACTTTAGTAATCATGAAATAATAATGTTTTATTTCACAATTCACTAGAGAAAATATTTGACTGCAAGTCCTACCCTGAGTGGGAGCTTGTGGAACAAAGGCACACTGTTTGGTCGTGTTCTGACTGCTGCCACATATTCTGTCACCCTTGGAACGACAAAAGTGTCTGAATCTAAAAATTACAAGTGCAAATTTAAACACATCTCCCTCAAATATAATTTCACATTATTCAATCAATAATGATGAAGTAATTACATATTTCTTTTACAAAACACAACTGAATAATAATAATAATTTTTCTATCAGCATATATACTACTTAACTACTGTAAAACATACAAGACAAACAGCTCATTCTCTGGACAAGTATACCATTTTTTACAAGGAAGTGCAAAAGATAAAGTGGATTACATTTAATTACTTTACATGTTAAGTATACAACAGAGCCTAATGCTCAGATGAAAACATAAGAACAATAAAAATTATAAAAATGTTCTTATAGGAGATTGAAATATATAAAATGCACGTTTGTGTTGAAAACTAATCTGGATACATTTTACTCAACCTATAAAGATGCAATTGCCATGTTGCTTTCTTTAATTTGCATTTGAAGAGATACTTTCTGCACAACACACCTCAGACTTCTACTCCACTCCTGATAACAATAAATGTGTCCGCTCCTACAGATTCATTTATGTGGTGGGCAACGATTATTCCATTTAACTGATTTCAGCATTGCATTTTAAAAAAACTAAAAATATATATCTGACTGCTTCAATGACCCATACTATGCCCAAGATTTTAATTTTTAAGAAGTTATAGAAGTGGGTGACAATTAAAAGACTTAATGATTTAATTGAAGGCAAAATGAAAAATAATTGAACCTAAAATCTTCTATTTGAAGCCTTAATTTAAATTGCTCATAGCGTACTTCAACTCCATCCATTCAGAAAAAACTTTAAAATTTTGATAGCATTTTCACTTTCAATAATAACGCCAAGCAAGTCTCACTATTTCATTATTGCTGTACGACTGAAATTCTGTCCCAACAAGATGCTGCATTAGATCAAGAATATGACAATTCTTGCCAACAATATTGTTGGTAGAATCCAATCTTTCATGCAAATAATTGTACATATTTTGAATGTATTATGCAGCATTTGATAGTGTTCTTTTCCTTATGTAACAAGTTTCAAATTTAAGCGTTCCAACTTGATCTTAGTTATGGTGTTTATAAATGAGCTTCAATAGAAAACATTGTTATTTACCAGCCCTCATTATCAATTAGCACCTCTACAGCAACACAAATTTTATTTCTTATTTGTGATAAGTTCATATTTTTTTAAGGAACTTGCATACTGGGTAAAGCGAAATATAAATCTATAAGATGTATCTGAAGCATAGGTTTCTAGGTGGTTTACCAAAACGGAAAGAAAATGTCTGTTCAAAGTGCATATTGCTTCACTTTTACTGGACAACCATCATATTGAATGGATGTGAAGAAGCTTCACAATCTCTATCTCCAAAACTTATTCTGTTTGGTCCTCAGTAAAAATGGAAAACATTAGAACGAGTATCACATTTTCTTTAGAAACAAAAACGATAGCTGTTTCATTGTCTCTTATGTTCAAAGTTTCAATTATTTATCTATTTATAAGCATTTATTATGTTAACTCTCATTTTAGGACTTTTTTAAAAAATAAATATTTATTTTTTAATTAAAATTACTGAATTTTTTTTAGTTACTACTTCAATGGTTTGATTATGGGCCAGTCTTTGCATAACTTTTGAGAAAGTTGGGAGTGTGCTATTTTTTCAAGTAATTAGTTTGAAAGATGTAGATTATATTTTTGATTATTATTTTTTTATACAATTTATATTTAGTCGGGGATATATATATTTTTTTTATTTAAGAAAAAAATAGTTTTCAAATTGATAATTTCAACAAGCTAAAGAAAGATAACTCTTGATGGTAAAAAAAGTAAACATTAGAAAATCTTAAGATGTGAAGTGTTTCAATTATTTCAAATATTTCATTTACTATAGCACAAGGATATTGTTTATTTTACAGTTTTCTAGCATACATGGTTTTTTTTTAAAAATAATATTTGCTGTATTGTTTTTATTTTGAACATTATTCTTTTTACTTAACTTTTAAATTAATTTTTAACTTTTGCCTTTTTGTTGTACATGTACTTGTCTGTTTAACAATCTTTTCAATAGTGTTTCTTTAAATCATGTACACCTGTGTAGAGCACTGTTTTAACAAAATGTTTCCATGTGCATTTACAGTGATTTAACTCTTGGTCAAAAAACCTTCAGAATACAAAGATATGTCTTGATAGTAATAGCATGTGTTCAACATATTAATAGATCTTTGATATTATATACATATATATAGAGTGCATTTATAGCAAGCATACAGTTTTAATAAGGTTTTAATACTTTAAATATTAAAACAAATAAAATGTTAAGTAAATCTGTTAGTTACATGTATAACATTGTGATTATCATTTGAACAGGTTATGTTTAGTTTAGGAGATGTAATAAATTGTTTTCATTCTCATTCTCTGTTTTCATTGTAAGCATTGTATAATAAATAAAAAATGTAAATTAAATAAATGATTAAACAAAAATTATCTCATATCTTTAGAAAAATTTACTGGATATTTTGATAAGTAAACAAATCTATATGTTTAGAGATATGACAATTTGCTTTTTTAAATTTTCTTGGTTACTGCTCTTTGGGGGGTTAAAATTTGTTGAAATGGTCATTTTCAACTTCAAATAATTGCCTCAATGTTGAGGGTATGTCTTTGAAAACAATAGACATTAACTACATAGCAAATGATCTAATAATAATTAATATGCATTATGGATATACTTTGCATATGCTATGATGCCATGAATATTCCTGTTTGATGTATTTATTAAGCAATTTTATAAAACAAAAGTTTTCCTTTGTAATTTATAATAAACTAAAATTTTAATTCTTTCTTGTTGTCTGTTAAAATTTTAGACTGTTGACCACTGTGGTTTATATTTAACTTGTACTGAACTTAACAAATTGAACATTCATTACATCTAGTTTGTGAAGTAATTATTCCAAGATTTCAGAAATGAAATATTTCAACCTTTGAATTTGAAAGCTTACAGTAATCACCAAGTTTAGTTAAATTTTGTTTAATACTGCAACGAAAAGAAGTTGTGGAATCTTTCTAAAATGGAAATGACTAACAGAGGTAATTGCTGTTTACATTCAGCTATTGACAGACATCCAATATCGTCTATTGTCATTTGTTCTCTATTGACCACCTTCAAACATTTGTATCAGCAGTGACTTAAAGCTCAAGAAAAGAGGAAATTCCACTCCAGAGAAAGAAAACGTTACCCAAACTAAAATAAGCTTAAATCTAAACAAAAATCCCAAACAAGCAAGTGAAGCAATATCTTTCTTCGGCGTACCTAAGAGGAGTAGCCACTAGTTGGACACCTGCGATACTGAATCCAACTTGTATTGTGAATGTATTTCATTTTGACTCACTTTACAGCAAGAATACTTTGGACTCTAGATATTGATTATAGTTTCTAGTTTATTTTTATCCTTGCTTTATAGTATGCTGTATTGTACTGGAAAGCAATGTGCATGTCAGTTGTTAACAAATTAGCATCCACGACAGTGACACACATTCCTATTTCTAATAGTCTGTAAACAAATTGGCATCCACGACAGTGACACATACTGTTTCTAATAGTCTGTGGACAAAAGTTGACAGTTGTATAGAGAAAAAATTTAGACAAATAATTTATAATACAGTAAATGTAAATATAAATAAAATACATAGGAATTGTACGGTTTACATTTTGCTCTCTACACATACATATTTCTTGCTAAAATTACCAAGCAAATATATATATAAATTATAATCATAATGGCAGATCTAGGTACATTTCATATAAATTCCATATAAAAGTAAGTATTTCAGATTTTTAATATGTCTTCAATGCAGATCTCTGAAGCTCATAATGTGTAAAAAGATATGTACACTGCTAGTAAATTGTGAAAGTTCACACAAATATGTTCATAACTTTTAACTACTGTATTATAAAATAATTATTTTACAAATTATTTATAGCATAAATCATAGATAGCTAAATAAATAAATGAAATTGTGTTTGTGCCTGTATGTGTTTCTGTAAAATGTATAACATACAAACTTTTCTAAGTATCAATATTAGATTTCTCAGAAAAATGTATATACACATGCAAAATCTGTATATACTGTAACAGGCAATACAAAATAAACATACAACAATTAAGATCATATTTACATCTGTAACAAGATTAGACAAAAATGGACCATCTTTTATAATACAGTACTTTTACATATTATTAATATTACGTTATACTTTATACCGACACATTCTAATTCTGTACTGTCATGTTTTGCTGTAGTCAGTATTTTTACTCCCCGCAATACTGGAAACATTTTTTTTTCAATAAAAAATTGTACGTAAGATAATTGAAAAAATCAAGACAAACGATATATATACAAAATTGTTTAGCTCCCTCTCAGAGCAAGTGTACCATTTTGTTACACTAACTGACTAAGTGCAAAAAATAAAGTGGATTCAATCAAATTATTTTACTGTTAAAGTTAATAACAGATCGTAATGTCACAAAAGAACAAAAAATTATAAAAATGTTGATGGAGTCTGAAATATGTTAAAAGCATATGTTTCTTTTTAAAAACTAAGAAAGCAAACTTTTAACAGTCAAAAAAATTTACCAGCAAAATTTAAAAAAAAATAATCAGTATTATTATCTCATTACAACAAATAGATTTTCTTTAATAAAATAAGTTAAATTTTAATTTAAAATAGGGTATAAAACTGTAAGTTTGTCATGGGCGAACCATATTATTATTAATAAAATTATCAGCCATCATAAAAGCTCTATTTTCTCAACTAAATATAAAATGGGCTAAGTTATTATACTTCATTGATAATTTTAAGTAATAAACAAAGTATCTATTTAAATATAATGCTTTTTAATATATATATATAAGCCTCATCACAATATTTCCATTTTTGAATGTAATTCACATGTTTTACCCATACTAGCTCAGTTTTAAAACATTCCCACAGTAATGTAAAAATTTAAATGCAAAGGAAACCATATGGATATGTACAAAAATATAAACTATTTGCAATATTAATCAAAATACACCAAGATTATCAGAAATCTTAAGAGTTTTGAAACATCGATATAACATAATATTTAATGTTTTATTTTTAAGAAAACACATTTCAAATAGACCCACCCTGTGAGGTACACTTCCCCAGAAAATGAGTCATATACACACATAAAACTAAGAAAGGTTTTGCTATTTTCACACGGTTTACAAATTAACAATAAGATTTCAAAAGTGTCATAATTTCTTTCAGATTAGAATTGCATAAATATCAGAGTAATAATTAATAATGATTTAAAAACATAACTGTCATGATAAAATCAGTATTATATTAGCTTATAAGCTTTATATGTTTATTTTGTTGTATACTGTTTATTTTAGGGATGAAATAGCACTTTTATTACTCTTAGTCTTAGCCACAAAATAATTAACAAAAGCTATTGATATTTTACAGATAAGATATGCAAGTAAAATCTAACTTAACTCAATTTCATTATTCCTTCTTGCACAATATCTGTCTAATACACAATGATAGACGAAGATATATTAGTAATTCATTTCAACTTGGTATGAAATTTTTTAAAATTTTATTAGATGTAAGCATTCATTTTCTTTCATTTGAACATCAATACTTATACAGTTATAGTCAGATTTCTTAATAAATATTACTAATGTGTATACTGTTCTTGATTAAAATTATTCAACACCATATTGCTTCCTCTGCAGAATCAAAGCTGAGTCAAAAATATGACTTATTTACAATCATACTGAATACAGTTCACAAATGAGATGTCATATATTACCTCAACAAAAGTATACTAAAAATACTTTTGCTTTTGATTACTCTTCATGTTAATTTTACTTTTCAATGTGTTTATTATTTCTCTCTTGCATCAATTAAGGCAAAAGAAGCATAAGAGTGAGCACTTCATTGTAAAATCATTCACTAATCAGAATAAAAAACTCTACAATTTTATTTTAACCAAGGTGTGCTTATGTGTGTATTTTTCTTCTCTTATGGGTATAGATATACTGCTTACAAACATTTCATTTCAGGGGCATACCAATTTTGGCTCTCAGATCTGTGTGCCAATAGTAGCTTGTGTTGTAAATGCAATTTGCCAATACCCTAAAGGTGTGCTTACTGGATTTCAGTATCTCAAGATATAATAAAGCTATTAACAAAGGACTTGCTCAGTTTATACTATTTTGTTATTATTCTTGTAAATATAGCTCTAGTACATAGTATATGTGAGATGTTTTATTAAAATATTTTAACAGCCTTTGTTATAACTCTACAAACTAAGTCTTACTCAACTTAATGCAGTATTATCATTATTTCTAATTAGTTCCAAAATTATTTTTGGGTTGTAATATTTACCTTAGCAAACTTATTCAGAGTTTGATCAAAATTCACATACATGTGTGTGTGTGTGTTAAGTTTTTATAGATATTTACCTCTAATGATTTTTTTTAAAAATACGTTAAGTTTCTCCTTAAAATTGTAGGCAAGACCGTTTAATTTATAGAGGTATTACTATTAGTAATAGAAAATTTATACATTATAGAGAAAAAACACTTTTTATAACCACAGTAGATTCTTAAACTAGCAGACACTTAATTCAGTAATATGGAAAATCAAACCTTTTGGTTTTGGCCCATTGACTAACAAGGTTTGTGCTTAAACCGTTTGAGCAAATTGAATTAATACATTCAACATGCTAATTTGTTACTATATATTTTACTTAATTTAGGATTTCATAATATGATAGTGTTCATAAAAAACAAAGTTTATGTGAAAAATCATTTGAATACAGTGGAAATAATCAGAAATAAGGCTTTACAAACTTGCATAATGTTCAATAAAACTGTTTGGATAGTCTTTTATTTGACAAGAAATGAGTATATGCAGACATGAAAGAAGAAATTCATCACAAAAATGGTGTTTGTAACATACTTTACTGTTATTCAAGCACCCAAAAGCAAAGCATTCGTTACATTTAGCTAGGCTAGGATCATTTTCCTGAAAGTATGCCATGCTGCAACCTGGATTTATTTGAAGGGAAATTTTGACCTTAATGCTCAAGGTCGCATTTTTAGCATTTTCTAAACAAATAGATAGTGATGTAAGCATTTATTCACAAATATAAAACTATGTAAGAAATGTTCTAACTATCATCTACATCACTGTTTTAATAACAAAGAAATTTGTTTAATGAGAAGATATGCTTTAAAAACTATAATTAACTGAGTATGGATCATAATGTTTTCCACAACTTATTTTATTAAAACACATATCTTGAGCATATATCTGTACAATATCAAGTAAGAAAAAATGACTGGGACTCAGACCTGCCTACCCCCCACCTTAGGAAACCAGAAGATCACTGGTCCAAAACCAGAAGATTTTGAATGGAAACCAGAAGATTTTATGCGGAGTCTGGCTTTTTAATAGAAATACCAATAATAGAAAATAAATGCAAAATAAAAAAAATAATGTTAATACAATATTTGTAAATAAACTTACCAATAATGTAATGATTAATGCAAAGCACAACAATTTGTCTACATTTTGTCTAGTCTCCATTCCACTGTTTATTTTAGATGATTTTTGTCAAGCACACCAAGTGTTAGGCAGTTTTATTTAGATATTTCTTTAGACTTCATTTGAAGAAGGATCTTCACATTTCAGAATAATGGGCCATTGAAGTACCGCATCATGATTTTCACTATTACAGAAATTCATTAAATATTTCATAATGGATTTTTAAAAAAATATATATTTAACTTTTTATTATCTAATGTACAAGACACAAAAAGGAACATGTGCCTATTGAAAAATTTTAAGAAAAAAGTATTGATTTTTTTTTATTGTACCCATCTAAAATATATATTTTTGGAGAACATGTAGAATTTAAAAAAATAAAATTTACTTAAACCTAAAGCATATAGGCTTTCATCCATGCACAACGTTTTAATTTTATGTATGAGAAACTAGTAAACCAAATTTCAGGGACATGGAATAATTACAACTATTCAAAAGGGGTCTTAGCATTTAGTTCAACAGAGGAAAAAAGTCATTTTGATAAAAACACATTTAAAGTAAAATAAAGACTACAGAACTTTAAAAGTGTTCAAGTGGTTTATTTTTTTAAAATAAATATACCCTATCCATACTACATTGGACTGCTCTTAGTCATTTAGCTCTCTCAGAATTAAATATACTAATAGTAGTAATACTATATATTACTATCCTTTACATCCTCAGTGTACAGTCTTTTTATTTTCTAATACTACATAGAACCAGAATATTGCAAAGAAATTTTTAAAAAAATATATTTATCAATCCACATTAATAAAATTTGGAATATATGTTGTCTTTGTTATGAGAAAGCAATACCAGTTATTAGTTTTAGAATATCTGGTTCAGATTTTAATTTATAAATGATTTAAATATATAAAACACCTGTATTTTTCTAAATTTACATGTCCATTAAACTAGAGAAAAAACAGTGAAAGTCTTCCTGTAACATTTAAAATGTTATTAAAAAGACATTATTCTTCAATAAGCATGCTTTGTTAATTAAGAATTGGATATGATTAATATTATTACATGTATTTTTAATGTTTTAACTTTTATGCATTTCTTTTGTCTTCAATGTATGTGTATTTATTATCATGCCTTCTAAAATTCTATTATAATAATGTGTGTACTGCGTAATCACAAAATATCAACGGCTAATTTACAAATACATGTATATATATAGGCCTATATATATTTCTAATTTTTTATTATTTTTTTTAGCAGAAATGATTAAAATAAAAAATTCGACTAAATCAAAATGTTCACAATTCCGTAAATTACTTTCAAACAAATTTGACTCAGGATCACTTCTTTATCGCCGATGATCTTTTGTTTTAAAACTTGTGTCACTTTGTTTTAAAAAATAAATTTTGAAGCCTTACATATTATATAAGAATAATTACAACGGATTCTAGAAAAATGATTATTTGAACCTCAATGCGGTTTCAAACATAGGCCTACCGTTATTGAAAACGCCAATCTTTTTCCTAGCATTGCAATATAATTCGTCAAAGTAGCTCGTTTTAGACGGATAATTTCTGAAGAAAATTGCATAGACTGTCTTAAATGTAAGTTGAATGTTATTTATTAAAGTAAATATTTCGTAATTGTCACGCATATACTATCGGTACGTGGCCGCCATTTTGAAAAAGCGAACTTCGTCTATCGGTCGAACGGGCAGTAAAAATGTTATGAACCGAATTTGCTTATCCCGCTAAGCTCTGACTTCTCAACATAAAAAATATTTAAAGAAAATGTTTATTTCACGAGCGAAATTCTGTTTTGTCAACTAAAATTAATAACGGCTGACGAATAAGATTCCGGAAGTGTTAGAAAAGGACTCGTATGCTGAAGAGCTCATAGCAGACGACAGAGAAGCAGTTAGAGTTACGCCGCCGTTAGCTCTATTGAACGCACGCTAAGTTTTTCGTCCTGTCATAATCGATCGTGAAAAAAAAATTGAAAATGAAAATGAAAGCGGAAGATTTCTTTTGGAAGCAGAAGAGCGGGAGATTCGAGGTAAAAGCGGGAGATTCTTCCGCTAAAAGCGGAAGGTAGGCAGGTATGGGGACTACCCTACACACACACACAAGCAATACTTACACTTACACTTTACAGCATTCATAAGTACAAAAGTAATTTTTAATTTTATGATCTTCTACAAGAACACATACAACTATGGAATGTGCACAGCTTTTATAAATGTCTGTTTTTCCTGTAATACTAATAATGTAAATAAGTGATTGTCTCATATGAACCATGAACACACACACATACACATAACCATGCCACTAATTTAAGCAATGAAATAACTACTGATGCACATCCATAATAAAGAACAAGACTATTAAATAATAATAAGTCATAACGAAGACAATTAAAAGTACTTGATTTCAGAAAAGAAATCAGTCATGATAAATAGGACTAGAGAAGGAAACATTCACAAAATGAAAAAGCATACAGTGATAGTGATACAAGACAATAAGCTCACTAAGCACTATTTAGAAATCATAAGCAGGCAATAGGTGAAGACCATTATCGAAGCAGCTGTCAAAAGGAACTTACCAAATGCTTGCCCACTATTCAATGAAATAAACAAGGTAAACAAAACTAGTTAAAATATATTATATTAATTATTATGTACAACTACAAGATATAATGTGATTCAATTATGTACTATTTATTATTAATAATTATTGCACTATACTAATTAATAATGAAAACAATCAAATTTAAATGGAAATTAAACTAAATTAAAACACTGATGTGCTCAGCAATGAAATGCATCGTTATATAATGATTGAAAAATATATACTATTAGGTAGTCCCACGGCCACCGCTTTAGAGGCAAAAACTCGCAAACGCACACAAATTTGCTAAACTTTACCTCAGAGCGGTTTTCTTCACATTAAACCTCAACTAACCATTTTTATATGAAAATAAAGATCGATGTTTTGTCTTTCGAACTGTTTTATTGTTTTTTTTCCTGAATTTTATTATAGTATCCATAAACTTTGACGAAAGTACCTTAGGGTTGCAAGAAAAATGGGTCAAAAGTCGCCTCACGGCCGAAAAAGTAACATTCACGTTTTCGGGTACCAATTTTTAAAAAGATAGTGCGACTGGCAGCGTTTTGTAACCCTAAAACTGATTGGTCCTTTAAATAGAGGACATATAACTCTTTACAATCATATAAATTTTGATTTTGTTTTATGCGAATAACCAAATAAAGTTTCAAACTAAAAAGTTCATGATAAAATTTTCGGAAGAAATATTTATCACAAAATAGTTTGACCTATATCATTTTCTGCGGAATTTCAATATCTCTCTAATGATATGCTGTAGCCCTTGATTAGTGACCCCTGCCAGATACACTTAATTGAAAACCCAGTAGTACTAGGTAGTCCCACGGCCACCGCTTTACAGGCAAAAACTCGCAAACGCACACAAATTTGCTAAACTTTACTCCAGAGCGGTTTTCTTCACATTAAACCTCAACTAACCATTTTTATATGAAAATAAAGATTGATGTTTTGTCTTTCGAACTGTTTTGTTGTTTTTTTCTGAATTTTATTATAGTATCCATAAACTTCGACGAAAGTACCTTAGGGTTGCAAGAAAAATGGGTCAAAAGTCGCCTCACGGCCGAAAAAGTAAAATTCACGTTTTCGGGTACCAATTTTTAAAAAGATTGCAGAGCATCCAGCGTGTTGTAACCCTAAAACTGATTGGTCCTTTAAATAGAGGACATATAACTCTTTACAATCATATAAATTTCACTTTTGTTTGATGCGAATAACCAAATAAATTTTCAAACTAAAAAGTTCACGATAAAATTTTCGGAAGAAATATTTATCACAAAATAGTGAAAAATATATCATTTTCTGCGGAATTTCAATATCTCTCTAATGATATGCTGTAGCCCTTGATTAGTGACCCCTGGAAGAGCATCCACTAAATTGAAAACCCCGTAGTACGCATCCTGTTTCACTTTCAGTCATGGCTTCCACGTGCGAAACACGCGTTGACGCTACCGCTGATTTTTCTCACATTTTATGTGAACAATTAAAACCTCTTATCAGTAAGATCTTTTGTAAGCATTTAATAATGATTACTTTACTCTGTGATTAGCTTATTTGTAAACATATCTCTATTTTTAAAGCAGAATTATTCATTTTGTCCTCACCATCACTACCAATTCCGTAGTTTGAAAATAGGTTAGTCGGTGCGTCATTCTATCGCGAAAGTTTGATTGCTATTTCCTTGCAATATATATTTTGAAGTCGCAGATCGTATTTAAATATATTATTTTATTTATTTATTTAATTTTAGTCAAGATGGTTATCTTATTATTTAGAAAAATCGTTTTCTTACGACGATAATTTAAAAAAGAAAAGATAACTCTTGATGCAAAAATAGTAAACAACCGAAACACTTGGGTCTGTGAAATGTTCTTTTCAAGCAGTGGATTTACAATAACGCTAATAAGATATTTATTTAGTGAATGCTTTTATATTCACACCACCAGCAGTGCTAAGATTATATTTATGGAACAGTATAGAAATAAGAATATTTTTAAGTGGGGTGATACCTTGGACTGTGATGATGTGGATGCCAAGTTTGTTTTTAAATGGGGTTTAAGAATGGAGACAACCAACGGAAGAACCTGGACAGCCGTTGACTATAGTGCATTACAGGAAGAATTTTCTATTTATAAAAATATGTACTGTGATTAATATTTGAATCTATGTTGTGCACATTCATTGTTGGAAATAAATATCACAGAATTGAATTATTATTATATTAAATATCATGTCACTAATGTACATGTTCACAGAGTTTTAGTAATTCATTAACATACATATTTTCAATGCTTTAATGCCTGTCACAAATCTTTCAAAACATAAGGATATGTATTAATCTATTACTTATTATTTTGTTATAATTAATAATATTATTGTCAAACATGTTTTTATATCTATGAATTATGCATAAAGAATACCATGTATACAGTTTTAAAGATTTTTTTTTAATGTGAAAGTTTCTATTGTGTAAAAAGTACTAATTCAGATAAAAGGTTATAAATAAATTTTCTGTCTTTAGATAAATAGATAACTTCATGCTGATCATTTTAATAGGTGAACCAAAACTGTATGATGTATACTTTCAGAGATGTGACTGTTTATCCGTTTTAATTTTATTTGTAAATAAAAATTGCATGATAAAATGAAAAATGTAACTTAATATGTGATTAAACAGAAATTATCTTTATACATATTGATCAAGTATAGTTTACTGATCATTTTGATATGTGAACCAACTCTGTATGATGTATACTTTCAGAGATGTGACTGTTTATTCGTTTTAATTTTATTTGTAAATATAAATTGTACAGTCAAATGATAAATGTAACTTAATATGCGATTAAACAGAAAGTGTCTTTATAGATATAGGTAGAGTATAGTTTGCTGATCATTTTGATATGTGAACCAATTCTGTATGATGTATAGTTTCAGAGATATGACCATTTGCTTGTTTACGTTTTCTGTAATAAACTTCGTTAATGCTGTTTTTTGGCTAAAATTTGCTGAAATGGTCATTTTCAGCCTCCAATAATTTCCACATTTTCTTTGCAATGCCTTTAGAAAAAAATAGGCATTAACTATATGGTACATGATTTAATAATATGCATTTTGGATGTACTTTGTGCATCAGTTGCATATGTTATGATGCCATGAATGTTCCTTTTTGTTGCGTTTTGCCAGCAATTTTATGAAACAAAAGCCTATTTTCTTTTGCAATTTATAATAAACTGAAAAGTAAATTTTGCATTATATCTGGTTTTTCTTGTTGTATGTCACTATTAGATTGTTTTTCAGTGAGGTTTATATCTTGCTTGTAATAAACTTGTAAAATCACACATTCATTACGTCTAAAAAAAGTTGACCACAAATAACGACACTAAATTTGTGATATCTCAAAAAGTATTATAGCTATCATCATAATTTTTTCTGTACAACCTTATTTCATCAGAACACACATTTTGAGCATAAAACATTTGTACAATATCAAGGAGAAAAAAATGAGTGGGACTACCTAGTAGTACGCATCCTGTTTCAGTCATGGCTTCCACGTGCGAAACACGCGTTGACGCTACCGCTGATTTTTCTCACATTTTATGTGAACAATTAAAACCTCTTATCAGTAAGATCTTTTGTAAGCATTTAATAATGATTACTCTGTGATTAGTTTATTTGTAAACATATCTCTATTTTTAAAGCAGAATTATTCATTTTGTCCTCACCATCACTACCAATTCCGTAGTTTGAAAATAGGTTAGTCGGTGCGTCACTCTATCGCGAAAGTTTGATTGCTATTTCCTTGCAATATATATTTTGAAGTCGCAGATCGTATTTAAATATATTATTTTATTTAGTTAGTTAATTTTAGTCAAGATGGTTATCTTATTATTTAGAAAAATCGTTTTCTTACGACGATAATTTAAAAAAGAAAAGATAACTCTTGATGCAAAAATAGTAAACAACCGAAACACTTCAGACTTGGGTCTGTGAAATGTTTTTTTCAAGCAGTGGATTTACAATAATGCTAATAAGATATTTATTTCGTGAATGCTTTTATATTCATATATTTTAAATAATTTTATCCTGTTTGTTTTAAATTTGAACATAATGTTATCTTAATTTTAAAAATTGTATGGCTTATGCCTTTGTTTTGGTTTCACGATCTTTTAATTTTTTTGTTGGTACATAAATTAAGAATAAGTTAACATGAAGATTTTATATCACATTATTAAAATGTCGATTAAATATTTTATGGTATGTTCTATGAAGCTGATGAACAGTATGTCAAACATGTTTTTATATCTATGAATTATGCGTAAAGAATACCATGTATACAGTTTTAAAGATTTTTTTTAAATATGAAAGTTTCTATTGTGTAAAAAGTACTAATTCAGATAAAAGGTTATAAATAAATTTTCTGTCTTTAGATAAATAGATAACTTCATGCTGATCATTTTAATAGGTGAACCAAAACTGTATGATGTTACTTTCAGAGATGTGACTGTTTATCCGTTTTAATTTTATTTGTAAATAAAAATTGCATGATAAAATGAAAAATGTAACTTAATATGTGATTAAACAGAAATTATCTTTATAGATATAGGTAGAGTATAGTTTGCTGATCATTTTGATATGTCAACCAACTCTGTATGATGTATAGTTTCAGAGATATGACCGTTTGCTTGTTTACGTTTTCTGTAATAAACTTCGTTAATGCTTTATTTTGGTTAAAATTTGCTGAAATGGTCATTTTCAGCATCCAATAATTTCCACATTTTCTTTGCAATGCCTTTAGAAAAAAATAGGCATTATCTATATGGTACATGATTTAATAATATGCATTTTGGATGTACTTTGTGCATCAGTTGCATATGTTATGATGCCATGAATGTTCCTTTTTGTTGCGTTTTGCCAGCAATTTTATGAAACAAAAGCCCATTTTCTTTTGCAATTTATAATAAACTGAAAAGTAAATTTTGCATTATATCTGGTTTTTCTTGTTGTATGTCACTATTAGATTGTTTTTCAGTGAGGTTTATATCTTGCTTGTAATAAACTTGTAAAATCACACATTCATTACGTCTAAAAAAAGTTGACCACAAATAACGACACTAAATTTGTGATATCTCAAAAAGTATTATAGCTATCATCATAATTTTTTCTGTACAACCTTATTTCATCAGAACACACATTTTGAGCATAAAACATTTGTACAATATCAAGTAGAAAAAAATGAGTGGGACTACCTAATACTATTACATTTGTATAAAATAACTAGACTTAAAGCATTTTACTTAACAATAATGTAACATTATTGGATAAAGGTATTATATAACATACCAGAGGAAGAAAACTGATTTTCAACTGTCTCTGCCTCAGCATACAGTTCATCTTTCATCACAGATGGTGGAGATTTATTAAGAGAAAGTTGAAAATGCTCTCCAGCCATTGTTACCTTTTCCTTGTTCTGCAACAAACTTGGTGTTAATGTTTGAATGTGACAAAACAGTCCACCATCTCATGATTTTATTAGAGCCTACAGTAATATTTTATACCATACTACTAATTCATTCAGCCATTGGTTTTTTTTTATGTAATATGGCCAAAGGCAGTCCCTGATATTATGTTTTTACTCTAGCTATTGGAAATGACCTATTTTACGAGTTATGTATATAGAATTAGAAATGTTTTATACCAAGTATATTGTTACGAATATGATAATACTAGTAATACTCAATAGAGTAATTTTTTTTAAATGTGAAAATTATTATTTTGAAAATATTAAAGCAAATAAAAGTTATATATAACTTATCTGATCTTTAGCTATATTATACCATTAATGCCTTTTATGGGAGAACCGTAACTTATTTATTTATAATTTCTGAGTTTTATTACTTTTAACCATTTAACTGATTTCATTTTCTTTGTAAATAAAAACTGCACAGTAATATAAAAAATTAAAATATCACTAAAACAAAAATTAATCTTGTTAGATAGAAATTAGAATAGTGGGTGATCATTTTGATAAATAAACCAACTCTACAGGGCATTTAGTTTAAGAGATATGACAATTTTTGTATTTTTGTTTTTTCATTAATAAAATTGTCATTTTCAGCTTCCAATAATTTGTTGCATTGCATTTGGAAAAACAGGCATAGATGCCTGGCAAATGATTTAATAAAATCCATTATTAATGTATTTTGTTCATCAGTTACATATATATACTACAATGCCATGAATTTTGTTGCATTTTGCAAGCTATTTTATTAAACAAAAGCATGTTTTCCTTGGTAATTTATAGGAAACTGAAATATCAAGTCTGCATCAGATCTGCCTGTGGCGTCATGTGTGCAAATCAGTTTTCTGAATATGTGGCTTAAAGAAAAATTATTTTGCAGTAGTTTTTTTGGCCAGGTAAGAAACATAATAGTATACATGTTCAAAAATAAAGAGACAGAAGAAGTGAGAATAAAAAAGTTTTATAGATGGGAGAAAGAAATAAGTGAAAGGGAATAATGGAAGTGATAGATTTAAGAACAAAAGTTTATGAATAAAAGTATTTAAACAAGTCTACTCACATTTTTTTTAAATAATGTGTACATGTATTTAAGTGAGACCTTGTAATTGTTTTTTTTTTAAAGCAAATTCTACACAATCTGTATGATAAAATACCACTTGACATTGAATATGGAAACGAGTATACAAAACTAGCAAAATATCAATATATATGACTAGAACAGAAGTAGAGAAATAATGATGTAAATTATACCGGTATATTCTGGAATTCTGGCATTGTGGCAACACTAGAGTGGCTCTAAAATAATGACTGCAAACTGTTTAGAGAAATTACATGGGGCCTAATCTGACGATTGCCCACTCGATAATCCGTGGGCTGGAGTTGTTGTTGTACCTGATGTTAAGGTGAGGTAGATTCTGGATTAGTTATTTGTTTTACGTTTCTGAGTGCATCTGCGTATGTTTGTTTTCCAGTCGCACTGATTTTTTGTGGCTAGTCTGTGTTGTAGTCTGATTTTCGCCGGCCAGACATGTTTGCCACGGACGCACGCACACAGCAAGTAGGCACCACCACCCCTCCCTTTCCACCCTCCCAGCGCGAAAGCCTCATTTCATTAAGAAGAACCTGCATATATCATTATATGCGTTTAACTTTTATTAGTTAATGGAAAACATTCGTACTTTTAGGGCCACTTGCAAGAGCTCTTATTTTATGGCATGATTCAGAAAAGTCTCATAACATCTCACTAGTACATTAAACTTATGACGTTATGTACACACAAACCCGCAGCGAAAACATTTACAGTTATGGAAGATGCATATTCATATTGATTATAATTATATACATAGAAACTAATAAACTCCCTTTGAGTAAAATATACTGGAAGGCAATACTTTCACATGAATCACTACATACACAAACAGGACGTAAAGAGAAGCTTTCTGTTTTTACCTGAAAGATGCACAAAACCAAGCAGTCCAAAAGTGATAAGCAAATCAAAGATGGAAGCTGCTTCTTTGTAATGCTTCAACTTCCAAGCGTTGAAGAAAAGCACAATACAGACAAAAGCTAGCTGACTGACTGGTTAAGACAGTGTATCTACTGAAATTAGTGTTATTATTTGTACAGTTGGTGTCGGGTCAATACTCGTAGTGGTCCAAGCAAATGCAAAGCGAAGATAAAAACGGCTGACTTCTGCAACTTGGGGTTTGAAACTAAAGGCACAGTTTGATTGGTTACAGTCTATGCGAGTTTGAGAGCATGCGGTATTTTCATTGGTTTAGAAAAAAATAGAAATTTCAGTAACTTTAATTTTCAACAAAAAGAAAAAGAAATTCCTCTTGAATTGCATATTCAACTTACAAATACATATTAAATTGTTAGTTTACAATCTTGATCAAAAATACCAATAAACCACAAACCATAAAACATCCGGGGCCGTAACTGTAAGGGAAATCACTGTTAGAGGCCTACTCATCTTCGTACCCTGTTTAAAAATTACCGAACGGTTTTTATCATCGGACATAAAACAAATAAAAATAAACTAATGCACAGAATGTTAAACTTAATTTCACACACTACAGTAACTCATGGCCCTCACAATCAGCAGTCTGACCTCTCCTACATCCATCTGTGCCACTCCCACCCCTACTGAGGTGCAGAATGAAAAGAGCAGACGGAGGAAAGGAAGCAATGGTACCTTTGCAAAAATACAAAAGACATGTGGCCTTCATGAGTTGAAGGCAGTTTGGTGGGGAATGAAAACTATAGTCTCAAAAAACAGTATTATGGACACTTGTTTTGACGCACTTTCCACTCGCCAGATTTCATTAAGTCAAGGCGAGTTACCTCTACGTCTCTGAAGTGTAGGTACTGCAGGATAGATAGATAGACGTACTTAGCACAATCAAATTTACATATGTAGCTATAGCGACCAAACCTACTGAGGTGTGCAAAATCATGCTCTTTCAGTTTTGAATAATCCAAATTGGAATAACCAATGATTATCGAGATCTTTTTTCTTATATATACTGCACAGAATGATGTTGATAAGTATAATAATATGAATTATGTAATATCCTTACTAATTTTTGTACTTCACACAGTTCGGATGTACTCCACATTATGCTCGATGTTCACCGCATTTTTGATGCAATTTGGTGCATCAAAAAACTGAGCTGTATGTCATCTTTCTCTCCTCAATTCTTTTTCATATCATTATTATATACAAGTACTTGGCTGTATTCCCTCCCCATAACAGTTAAGTTGTGGTTGATGTGATTTCCAATTTATCTGACTGGAAATAGTGATGAAATTTTGTGTTTCATATTTTAAAAAATGCTAATTTTGGTTGTAGTGGCAGTGTGATGCTGTTATTTCCGCTTTCTCAATCAATAACTTATAATCGTGCTTGAGGAGACTTCTCTAATGGTAAATAAGTGCGACTTCATGCTGCACATCTTCAGACATGTTTGCAGTGTGTCAGCTTTTGTCTCCTAGTAAGAATTAATTAAATTGTGATTCATGTGGATACTCAACTCTACTGGACTGCAACAGATATGCCAGTGATATGCCATTTGTTGCCTGGAAGGAAGGGAAAGCTGCTAATGTTTGTGTATGGTGATACTGTTAAAGTGTTTTTGCTTTTTCACTCAGGCTAAAAAACACAATCCAATTGGGCTGGATTGGAAACTTAATGGGACTTCTCTTACTGGAATAGTCATTTCCCTTTGACTTCACATCTTCATCCAATTTATGTAATGTCTGTAGACTGCATTGGACCACCTCCATCAACCCTAATGCTGCCTATCATATTGATAGAAGGTCCCAAGCCCTTGTAAAAGCAGAGGGGGGTTGTTTATACAAACAGGTAATATATCAAACTTCTACTACTGCATTGCTTCAAGTATGGTTTCAAGTGCACAATGTTCAATTCCAGTAGTGTAGTGGTTATCACATTTGTCATTTATAATGGCAAAAGACCCAGGTTCAATTCCTGGTAGGAATCATAGCACTTAAACCTGTGACAGGTAATAAGTATCAGCTGCAACTTTGAAAATTTTACTCTCTCTCAGTCTCTCTCTCTCTCCACACATTCACACACACACACACACACACATACACACACACACACACACACACACACACACACACACACACACACACACACACACACACAAGTATGGTTTCAAGTGCACAATGTTCAATTCCAGTAGTGTAGTGGTTATCACATTTGTCATTTATAATGGCAAAAGACCCAGGTTCAATTCCTGGTAGGAATCATAGCACTTAAACCTGTGACAGGTAATAAGTATCAGCTGCAACTTTGAAAATTTTACTCTCTCTCAGTCTCTCTCTCTCTCCACACATTCATACACACACACACACACACACACACACACACACACACACACACACACACACACACACACACACACGAGTATGGTTTCAAGTGCACAATGTTCAATTCCAGTAGTGTAGTGGTTTATCACATTTGTCATTTATAATGGCAAAAGACCCAGGTTCAATTCCTGGTAGGAATCATAGCACTTAAACCTGTGACAGGTAATAAGTATCAGCTGCAACTTTGAAAATTTTACTCTCTCTCAGTCTCTCTCTCTCTCCACACATTCATACACACACACACACACACACACACACACACACACACACACATCCACACATAAAATATAGATTCAGATTGCGATATGTATAAATATTACCATCAGACAGATACGCAAGAAATTGCACAACATTACAGAGTATCGGTTCGTACTTCTTAAGTAGAGATAATGCTGTTAACAGTGAAACAACACATGCATCACTGACATTTGTTGCAATACTACATCCTTAATGCGACCAGGAAGTCCAATTTTCTGCCCATGCATGTTCTGAGCCCTTACTGTCGATCATCTGCGTTATCTGTCCCATTTCATCCAGCGTAGTAGTATTAACAGCCTACGAGATTTTCATGCTCTAAATTTATTACAAAGATTTTCTGTATGTGTCAACAGCGTAGCTGTGTCTTTAGACGTCATACCCTCACCAAGAAAAAATATATAATTATGAATGAAATAGACTTTTCTTTCAATTGTTCGACCGACCCTTTATTTAAATGTCTTCCGCGTCAAAGTATGGGCGGGACGCAAAATCGTATACCTTCCAACAACTTAGTCTGTTCTGTACAAACTTGAGTATGTATAGTTAAAATACATGATGTCACAAAGTCGTTATCAGTATAAGGATATCTAACGTTTGCTACGTGTTCAGCCATTTTATAACAGGTACAGTAGGATGCTTTATTCTGAACGCATTTCATTGAACGTCCATAGAAAGAAATGTTTCAAAACATTTTAAAAATTCATTATTTAATTCATTCGTGTAGCAAACATACTTTCAAAACAATATTTATATTTGTAATGATGTCTCAATTTATGGGGAAGGCTTCCGGCCTGACCGTTTTTTCGCTAAAATAATTAAACAGCAACGCTGTTCTGATTATAGGGTAGATTAGAATATCAATGATTTTAGTGGGAAAAAATAGTAATTAGATCACTAATTAAAAGCTTTGAATTCAATGACTTAGATTTTATTACATGTGAACCACTGATTGAGGAAAAAGGGGGTGAACTTTGATACCACATCAGTGCTTACATCCTTCTCATCTGCTCTTTCTTGAGGAGACAGTGATGGGTGTTGTAATTATTTTTGTGTGTGTAAGTAGGAAGAAAGAAAGAGAAAAATTAAGAAAAGAATTAGATTTCTCCGTTTTTCTGTATATGTGATTAAACTGTTGCCATTGAATTAAATTTTGAAATAATAGTAACACTTATTCTTCGTCTGTCGATGTCTGTTCTTTGTTTCGAATGTTTACTTGTCCGGTTTTGTTTTTGTTCCCCCCCTTCCCCCCCCCCTCTCACTGTCGTTTCGAAGCCAACTGTGTGTGATGTTGCGTCAGGTGAGGCCTGCAGAAATAATAGGTTGTCGCCATCGGGAGCCGGTCTGGCGATGTGTAGTCTGTGTATGGGCTAGAAGGTTTGAAGTTTGAAATTTATGAGTAGTGTATTGTTTGTCCACCATCGGTATCCGTTCTGGTGCAGTGTAGAAAGTCATCTGTGGCGGTTTTGCGAAGTGTAGAAATTGCGTACGCTTCGCGGATTGTAGAAAGTAGTCTGTAGCAGAGTGAGGCGATACATATATCAGTCATATATATACCCAAAGAAACAAGTATATGAAACTTTAAGGTGTTTTTGTTATGTTAAAAATTATCTATTATGTATTAAACTTCTGTGTGTTCCAAACAAAATTATCTAAGGAAAATGTTAAAGAGTTCTATTGCAGAGACAATGTATATAGTACCTCTTTAAATCGCTGCTTTGTATTTTTGATCAAATACAAAATATTCAATCCCATTCCGTAAAAACGACAATGGAATACCTTTAGACTTTAGAGGGAAATAACTTCTACTAATATACACAACATTTCATGTTCTCGCCGTTCCAAATTATAATAAGGTATGCAACCGATTTTGTATTATGCACAGTATCAGATGTACAACAAATAAACAACTAATACTCAGAAGTTTAAATTACATTTCACAATTAATTATCAGTTAAAACACTTTCAAGCAAGAAGAAAAAAATTTGATGATGAATGAACACCGGTGTTTAATTAATCATTATTGTTCACAAAGTTAATTGTTAAAAAATATTAATCGTTCCCAGATTTAATATTTATTACGAGAAAAAAAATACGTTGGTCAATTCCGTGGTGTTAACAAGACGCAAATATTATTCTTGATGTGTGAAAAAACTGGAAAATGATTAATATTTTCAAATTAATATAAACACTCAGAAATCTGTACAAAATTTAAATAATAACCTTGTAGTCGAACTGTCATAACAAGGTTTTATTTGTCGGGTGCAGTCCAATCTTTTTTGTACATTTCCAATTTTGCTACAATCTTGCATTATCATGCATTAGAAATTATACACTCATATATTATATTACACAGAAAGAAACACGTATATGAAACTTCAAGGTGTTCTCTTGATGTAAAAAATATCTATTATGTATTATGTGTGTTCCAAAATGAAATTTCTAAGGAAAATGTTAAAGAGTTCTATTGCAGATAAAATGTACATAGTACCTCTTTAAATCGCTGCTCTGTATTTTTGATCAAATACAAAATAATCAATTCCATACAATAAACGACAATAGAGGGATATCACTACTAAAGGATACTCCTTAATTAATGTGCTCGCCTTTCCAAATTATAATAAGGGACGCAACCGATTTTGTATTATATACAACAAATAATCTAATTCTCAGGATTTCAAACTACATTTCACACTTAATTAGGAGTTAGAACACTTTCAGGGAAGAAGAAAGAAATTGATGATGAATGAACTCGGTGTTTAATTAATCGTTATTGTTCACAAAGTTAACTGTTGAAAAATTAATCATTAGCAGATTTTAATATTACGAGAATAAAAGAATGTTAGTCAATTCCCTGGTGTTTACAAGACACAAATATTATTCTTGATATGAGAAAAAACTGGTAAATTGATTTCCAATTTTACCGCATGCTTGCTGGGGAACATACTGGTAGGTAGAATAGGCCAATGGAAATGCTGCATTTGTTTCCATTTTCTTTTTCACTTTCCCTATATTAAGCCAATCACAATTCTGCATTCTTTCCAATCTATATAGGGTGTAACCAGTCGAATTGCTGCATTTGTCTCAATCCTGTATTCGAAACTTATCGCCATCTTTGTTGATGCTATTTTTGCTGTGTACATCATTTGAAATAATTTACTGTGTCATACCTAGTAAGTCTATTATTTACTTTGACTGATTTAACTGAAAGAATTGCTCTTCATATGGAGATTGTTCTGTTTATTTATTTGTTTACACGTAGGTGTGAGGTCGAATCATACTCATACAGTCATAGGCTAAACCGGTCTGTCTCAATTTTATATTTGGGTTGGTGTATGGTAATGGTATTGAAAATTTAAATATAATTAGTATTATTATATAAAAATATTAGTAGAACGAGCAGGTAAATCGTAATTCGTTCACGGCTCGTAGTGTAAACCCCACGTTGTAGTTAGCGATCGAGTGTTTTTGATCGACCCTGTTTTAGAGTTTATCTTGTGATCTTGGATGTGCTTGAGCATGTGTTTAATATTTTAATTCTAAAAATTACAAGGAATTTTTTTTTTAAATGTAAAAAAACGATTAGTTTGTGTACATGTATTCTTGTATTTTCTTTCTAGCGATCAAGTGTTTTTGATCTATTTTTGTTCGACCCTGTTGAAATCGTGATCTTGGATGTGCGTATGTGTTTAAACTTAGTTTAATACAATTTTATTTAATTCTTAAAAATTACAAGGAATGATTTTTTTTTTTTAAGAATAGTTTGTGTACACGTATTCTTGTATTTTCTTTGAATTTGGTAAATGATAATTTAATCACGTAATTACTGCCTGCTATTATTAGTTTAAAGCATCGCAAACTACTACTGCTAGTCCTAGTCGATGTATCTTGTTCTGGTTAAAACTGGTGATTACTAATATTTTGTATAACGTGTAATTTACATAAATTATCAAAATTTATGGAACTGGTACTCGAAGTTGATTGCATGATCATATGTACGACTTGGATATATTTTCTGTTGATGACATTGTGTTGTACTTAGTTGTTAATGTTGATTATGTGTTCGCTAAATAATACTTAATAGATAGTAATTAAATAAATGAACTACTTTATTACACGTTATTCTGCATCTTATTTCTTTATTTCTTGTCAAGTATAAACTGCAAACAGAATTTTTTTATTTACTACAAATAATATATTAATTAAGTTTGTAAAATACCAGGGAAAATGTATAAATAAATATTGAATAATATTTCTTTAAAATAAATACTAATTTATGTAAAGAGAGTCTGAAGGAGTGCTGAGCTCTACGAGGCATGTACATTCTCCTCCGTTTTCATTTACATTCTCACCGTGTGATGCAATATTTCATTCTCACTTTAACAAAATTTGGGTTTGGGAGTGTTTTTTTTAATTTTTTTAATTTTGTTATTGTCACTCACCTCCTTTTATTATAATATTGTCTTTGCAGGTGTTTCCTAGGCGAGAGCACAGGGCCTGCTCAGTGGCCAGACTGCAACAGATATGTAGAATGTATAGTTCTAAAGCTGTGTCGTCTGTTTCCATATCACAAGCGAGTCAAAAATGGCCGAATCTTGAGATGGACCCTGATTTCATCTGCCTACAAGAGGATCAGGGAGCTGATACTGAGCAATCCTCGCGTCATGCAGAACACCGCACTACAAATTGTGGAAATCAACAACACCACGCTTACACAGTGGTGAGTTTCAGTTCATTCTTCATATGACTTCTTTTGGGAGTTAAGTCAATATTTGGCTGAATTGTTTGTGTACTGTCTCCTTTTACTAGTGTTTCATGCATATATTCACTTCTCTCTTCTCTTTATTTTTTTCAGGCACAGCAGACGTGCCAAAAAACAAGAACAAGCTGTTCTTGACCAGGATGTGGCCATCAGTCATTTACCCATCAACACTTGTAAGCCAATCACCACTTCTAAGCCAATTCCACCTGCTCTGCCCCCCATACCTGCAGGTGTGTCGCAAGAGGTCCTCCACTCCTTCCAGATGCCCCCCAACACTGCTGGTCTAGCAACCACAACACACAAACCCATCACCATTTTGCCAGGTGCTACTCAGGAACCCCGAAGAATTCTTCCAGCTCCACCTGGCCCTTCTCTGCAGTCAAACCATTATCATTTGCAACAGAAGTCTGTACCAAAATCAACTCTATGGTACCGAAAGAGAAGGGCAGAGGAAGAAAAGAAATTAGGGGTTCCTTTGAAGAGGAACAAACGCACGTTGAAATATTCAGGTGTGGGCAGTGTGGCATGGACCGCAAACCAGAGTCTCACAAGCAATACTATGGACACTGGTTTTGCCAGGCTTCTGCCACACTTCCTTATGAGACCTGGTTGCTAGACCTCAAAAGCAGAGGCGTTGGCATCAAGAAAGAAAAGCAGGAGGATGGAGCGACACACCTGTAAATGATCATTTGATTTTGATTGAAAATCTTTTTTTCATATCAAACATTTTACTGCTAAGATTATGATTGAAAATGATTATGTGCTTTTTCAAAACTTCACATCATATTATATATCTGCTCTCAAACATTTTTGTGCTTAAGACAGCTTGGTCTGCTTCACAGCTCAATCTAATAATAATAATGATTATGTGCTTTTTTCATATCAAACATTTTACTGCTAAGGACAGCTTGGATGTGTTTTATTTTCAATGGTCTGCTTCATAGCATGTTGGATGTGTTGTATTTTCATTGGAACTGTGCTAAAGACAGCTTGGTCTGCTTCATAGCATGTTGGATGTGTTGTATTTTCATTGGAACTGTGCTAAAGACAGCTTGGTCTGCTTCATAGCATGTTGGATGTGTTGTATTTTCATTGGAACTGTGCTAAAGACAGCTTGGTCTGCTTCATAGCATGTTGGATGTGTTGTATTTTCATTGGAACTGTGCTAAAGACAGCTTGGTCTGCTTCATAGCATGTTGGATGTGTTGTATTTTCATTGGAACTGTGCTAAAGACAGCTTATTCTGCTTCATAGCATGTTGGATGTGTTTTATTTCAATGGAACTGCTCACACAAGTACTACACAGATGCTACATCCAACCACATCCAATCCATCAACCAAAAAAACCCTAATGCTGCCTATCATATTGATAGAAGGTCCCAAGCCCTTGTAAAAGCAGAGGGGGGGAATCAACAAACTGGTAATGTATCTATTATACTAATACAGTGCTTCCAGTATGGTTTAAGTGTAATGTTACATTCAAGCAGTGTAGTGGTTATCACATTTGCCATTTCTAATGCTAAAAGACACAGGTTCAATTCCTGGAATCATTGTACTGAAACCTTTACAGTTACTATCTAAATATTACACACACACACACATTTCAGGTACAGCACAAACATATATATTATAAGATATATATCATTTATATTTCATTTATTTCTTTTCAACTCTGTACATTATATTACAGCAAACAACCAATACTAAAAAGTATATGGTATAATTTAAAAAAAACAAAACAACTCAATATACATTGTTTATTTTAACTTGGTTGCTAGACCTCAAAAGCAGAGGTGTTAGCATCAGGAAGAAGAAAGAAAAGGAGGAGGATGGAGCGACACACCTGTAAACACCGGTGTGATTATGTGCTTTTTCAAACCCTTTATGTGCTTAATCAAACATTTTTGTGCTAGCTTTAATCTGCTTCATAATAGCTCAATCTAATACTTATTATAATAATAATAATTATGTGCTTTATATTCAATGGAACTGTGCTAAAGACAGCTTGGTCTGCTTCACATCATATTATATATCTGCTCTCAAACATTTTTGTGCTAAAGACAGCTTTAATCTGCTTCATAGCTCAATCTAATAATAATAATAATAATAATTATGTGCTTTATTTTCAATGGAACTGTGCTAAAGACAGCTTGGTCTGCTTCACATCATGTTATATCTGCTCTCAAACATTTTTGTGCTAAAGACAGCTTTAATCTGCTTCACAGCTCAATCTAATAATAATAATAATAATAATAATAATTATGTGCTTTTTTTCATCTGACAATATCAAACATTTTACTGCTATTTTCAATGGAACTGTGCTAAAGACAGCTTGGTCTGCTTCATAGCATGTTGGATATGCTTTATTTTCAATGGAACTGCACACACACACAAGTACTACACAGATGCTACATCCAACCACATCCAGTCCATCAACCAAAAAACCCTAATGCTGCCTATCATATTGATAGAAGGTCCCAAGCCCTTGTAAAAGCAGAGGGGGGAATCAACAAACTGGTAATGTATCTATTATACAAATACAGTGCTTCCAGTATGGTTTAAGTGTAATGTTACATTCCAGCAGTGTAGTGGTTATCATTTTTTTCATTTCTAATGGCAAAAGACCGGGTTGGAGTCATAATACTGAAACCTTTACAGTTACTATCTAAATATTACATACATACACACATACATTCATGCACAGCACAAACCCATATATATTATAAGATATATATCATTTATATTTCATTTATTTCTTTTAAAATCTGTACATTATATTACAGTAAACAACCAATAATACATGGTATAATTTATACATTGTTTATTTTAAATAAATTCATTAAGTATAAAGGGGGCGGGGCTTGCAGTAACAACAATGATTAAAGGAACGTAAACCGGTGGTGTCCTGAAAAGTTGCCTCCATTACATGGTGGATGGGTGGGTGCATGGATCGTTCAGCCAGCAGTTGTCTCCCTTACGCAGGAAAAGTGGGGAAAAAGCCACATAGAAGAATCTTCTCCATCCTTTTACGAGTCTCGGTTGAGTGACTCTACTCAAAAGGCTGCCCTGCGAGCGTAAACATGGGGCCTTTAGAAGCTGCCAGAACCTGAGTCAATATCTGTCCTTTTGTCGTTTTGATGGTGCATATTATTACGTAACATATGCGTCCTCTCTCATGCGTCTGCCTGAGCATCTGGTTGCATGATTGCTGCGGTGGCTTGACTCCACTTTGAATCTCTAATCCTACTTTGAGATCAAAGTTGACTGTCCAAAATGCTGAATATGATTTTTTTCTACACAAAATACCTGACTGGCTTTGCAGTGGTTCACAATTAAAGTTAAAGCAACAAAGAATTCTGTGTGTGTTTCAACTTTAATTAAAGGAAATTTCTCAGTGTTTGTTTGCATTTTCAACCTCACACAAACATTTTTCTTTAACTTTTTACAAGTGAAATTGTGGCGAGAGTAAATCACTTAATCACGTTCGAGCGCAACTTAGTTCAATTAGTTGAAATCCAACCCTTTATAATTTAGTTGGACTGTGCACTTTCCCAGAAAGTATACTCGCTAAAAAAAAAAAAAAAAAATTCTACATCCCTTTATGAAAAATGTTTATCTTTAATATTTGCCAGGATTTGCTACACACAGTGCTACACACAACTAGGGATACAGAATATAGGGTACACCGGATAATGTCAAGCGGTGTTATACCAAAATGATTTCCTAAAATTTAGTTATTATGGTACAATGGCTTGATGATATATATTTCTTCTAAATTATTATCGAGTGAGTAAGCAATGACTTCTAAACCTTGCTGTCGGAATGTTAAAATACGTATTTCTAAAGACGAGCGCAAGCTTCTAGCAGGACTGTACACGTGTCAGAACCTGACAGTGAAGCACTACAATGATGTTGTTGTTATGAGAGAGCTGTTCTGCTTACCACCCCAGAAGTCGCAAGAGATCTTTGTTCTCGGTCTTGGTCTGCTTCTGAGGTGGAGGGCTGGCGGAAGGGGGTGAAACAGGTCGCACCTATTTGGCGCACACCCTCAACCGCCATCCTTCGGGAGGGGGAGCGGGGCCGAAGCCGCCTTTTGGACACTACAATGAGAGTTATAGTAAAACCAGCTTTGCGATGCGCTTATCTCCAAATACTCCTTTTTGTTAGTTGTTTTTTTTCTCTTTTGTACATCTACAATTACAGAACAAACAATTATGAATACTTCATTGTCACTTCTAGTTCGCACTGCGGAAGTAGGCGCATTCA
Source organism: Sinotaia quadrata (assembly GCA_028829895.1). Lineage (NCBI taxonomy): Eukaryota > Metazoa > Mollusca > Gastropoda > Architaenioglossa > Viviparidae > Sinotaia > Sinotaia quadrata. The sequence continues at coordinate 113,232,868 of CM054180.1, forward strand.
TCAGTGCATCACGTGACACGGGTACAACGCATATTTCAAAGAAGGTAAAGATGGAGGGTTCACATAAAAAATAAAAAAAATCTTTCGTTTACCTTGTATAGGAAAATAAAATAAAATATATCATCTGAGCTGACACCAACATAGGTTTGAAACAAATGGAAAAACCACAGTCCTCTCAAGTGGTTATTTTTAAATGTCGATGTCCATTACCAACATCAATGTTTGTTTTAAAATAATCTTAATATTTTTCTCTCTAAACAAAACACACTTTTTTGTCCAAAATCATGTCACGTAACAGTCCGAACGCTACACCCCACATTCCGATGCTAGAGATAGGACGTCAAAAGCCATTATTAACACTGAGGACTCAAGAACCCCCTCCATGCCCCGCAACAGCCCCCCCACCACCACCAGAGGACAATGCAGCTCAGAATCGCCAGCAAGAAAGAAAAAAACTACAGCGGCCTACACGAGCACCATGCCTTCCAGTACGGTACGGACATGAAGTAAATCAACTGTACAAGAAAACTAATTTATTGCTAGAAGCAGGTCTTGAGGGATCAAGCTATTTTGTGTCCTGAACATAGTGTGTGTGTGTATGTGTGTGTGTGTGTGTGTGTGTGTGTGTGTGTGTTTATATTAAAACGTGCCACTTCTTCTAGAGTATCGTCGTGCTGCATCTAATCTGTGCGTATGTTCGATGATCATCGAGTGGGGTGGGGTGTTTGTTAGGATACATGGCCTCATCTTCTCCAAGGAGAAAAGCGTGTGTGAGTTCACGATTTACCTAATTAGTGTAGCCCCTGTTAGTTTTGGTACTTTTGTGTGTCAGCATCGTGTGTGTATGTGTACAGCCGCATCCCCACGCTTCCTTTTCTTTTAGGATCACGGCTGTCTGTGTAAAATGGGTCACGACCACTCCCTTTGTTTCAAAGCGCGCGCTATATTGGCGCTAGCTGTGTCAGAGTGCGTACTTTTATTGTTATATACTGTTTTAGGTAGTTAGTAATTGAAGTTCATATTTATATATTTAGAAAGTAGATAGTTTATATTTTTAAGTGATGTATTTTTATATGATGAATAATGTTATTGTATTTGTGTATTTTGCAATTTATGAGTGTGTGAATGCTTTTCCTGAAGCCCGCCAACACAGATTTTATTTTATTAAAGGTTTAATTCTTCAGATTATATATATGAAAAGATTTGTATATTAAAGTATAATTATAGTAGTTTCACTGTATATTTAAATTATTATGTACTTTTTAGGCATATAGCTGTAATTGATAGTTGAAAGCAAGTAAAAAACACAAAAGTTATTTTTAGAAGCCTTTCCACACTAGATTTCCGTTTTCTGGAACCCTGGGCTTCAGGGAAGGCCGCTCCCATAGAATATAAAGAGCGTGTGTGTTAATCAGAAATACACACACAAATCAAAAACACTTACAAAAGAAAGACCCCCACCCCACTCCCCCCCAAACTCACAAACATAAACCATAACAGCGCGATATACAGATTGAGATACAATAACACAAGATATACACACAAATAAACAACGAAACAAAAACATGCACGCATTGCATAACGGACAACACAATCGAACATTTCCTACTCCAATGTAACAAATACACGGAAGAAAGGAAATTCCTAAAATACACAACAGACCTATTAAACCTACCATTCACCACCCAAGCACTGCTATACCCCAAAGAACACAATCAAAGCCACGTACACCTGGCACTTATCACATTTCTTCTAGAAACACACACACTGCACTTACTCTAAAATATAAAATAAAAAATAAAAAAATTCTTACATGCACAAACACAAATCTCAAACTCGCTGGCACAATATGCAAGCGGCATGCAAATACACACACAAGGTGACTCCGAATAAAGCCTAAGAGGAAAACAATAATTTAAAAATTTAAAAAAAAAACAACAAAAAAAAACCACACAAACAGAAAGACAGGAAGATACAACACAACGCAAACACCACTCTCCACCCTCCCTGAATACAAGAGATAGGAGGAAGGCCCCACAGGAATCCTCCAAGGACCGAAAACATCGGCAAGATGAAAAGTTCTAACGCAATTCCTGTGGGAGCAATGTTAGCGGTACTACTACTACTACTGCTAGCGGAACTACTACTACTTTGAATGAGAGTCACTGTTAGCGCTACTACTACATTTGAGTGAGAGTCTCTGAGGGTGTCTATCTACATACAAATAAAGACTATGTAACAACTACCAGGCGTTGTCAAATCTGTTGTCATGACTGCCGTCCATCATCGTCTTGCGTCAGTATTGTCTCTATGTTTGTGACCCGGGTTCTACCACTCTGGAACTCCATTCTCTACATTAGCAACAGGGCATAAACTAAGGTACCAATATTATCTGCGCCGAACTACGAGTGCAGTAGATCGCTTTTCACAACGCGTACACATCTTACCTCATAATTACGTCATTCTGTCGACGTAGATCTAAGACTGTAATAGCTGAGAGCAAACGTGTTGATGTCAGTTCGCAAACTCATAGTTAGGGTCTTCATGAATTTATTTAGAGTCACACACATATCTTCTCATACACACTGTAGTTACGCCATATCCCTGTTCACAGTTTTAAAATTTATTGCCTTCTAGAATACGGTAGCAGCATAAATAGGATTTCGTTCTCTCTTTTTGCCAGTATTTGAAGGTTTTATGACATTCATCCACTAAATTTCATTTGTAATTAACAAATATTAACATTGACTAATTAAAAATTAAAACATGGAGTTTTATTTATAAATTAAAAATTAAATAAAATAAATAAGTTGTTTATCTTTGAATTGTATCGTTGACACCGGGGATGTCTTTTCTAACTCCAACCAATCCACAAATTTACATTTGCTTAGCCTTCTATCTTGAACACAAGTGTTACGAGGCTGTGGGGACCCATCAGAGGTCTTATGACGAAATGATCAGTGGTGACGTAAAACTGCTATCGACCACCACCACCCCGCTTGTTCCCTCCATTTTCTCGCGTGCATGTGTACATATAGTGGAAGCCGCTGTTTTCCATTCGGTAAGGGTTTTAAGGAAACTATACTTTAAGTAGCACAGGTTCATACCCGGATGGGAAGAACACATGTTTGATAACTAATTTCATCGAGGGACGATAAATTGCGCCCCGTGTGCTACAGGTTGCATACTTTAAAGATATCTCGTGGTAGTTAAAAACCCAGAAGAGCAGTAGGTTGGGTCGCATGGTTGTTACAAAATTGCAGGAAAAATTTCATATCAACCCCCCCACACACACACACACACACACTTTACCAATTACTGACCCATCCTTCTGAAGAAGATATGAAGGTTGAAAAAGAATGTGTACGTTTAATTTATAATTCTGATCACATAATCGCCGATCAAGGTTGGTTTTTTTTTTTTATTTTTTTTATAGTGGAGATCAAATGAGTGATTCTGATATTGTACTATCATCACTTGTATAGTGAATTGTGTGATTTGTAAGTGAAAACAGTTAGGGCCCTGGATACTATATGATTTATGGAGTAATAAGCAAACATTGTCTGAATGAAAAATTAAATACGTTCTAAAATTGAAAATAGAATAATGTAGACGGAATATTATTGCAATAAACTACAACAAATAAGTGATTATTTTTTTTTAAAAATAATTAAATTGCTTTTCAGGGGTCCGCAAATTTGCTGGGCCCTACGCGACCATCTGCGCGGAGTGTGCCTAAAGACGATTCTGTGTTGTTTCTGTTGCCATATATCAACCTGTCACATTAGCGATGGTGACAGGTGAGCGCTAGGGAATGGAAACGATACCTTCTGCAGCCCCACCTACTTACCTCCTCTACCAAACTTCCCAACAAAACAGTACACATACATGAAAAGTATGAGTCGCCAAATTAATAAAAAGTGGCGAAATCTCGCTATTCTGTCTAAACTGAACGTAGCTCAGGTGCCGCAGCGACTTCGGAACTGTTGTTGTAGCGCTAACATTTCACTTTTTCATACATGACAGACATATTGCTGATCCAGATGACGACAATACCATGCGGGAAGGGGATGTGTACGTGGGTGTGGGTGTGCGCGAAACTATGTGAATGCATGCATGCGCGCGTTTGTATACATTTAGTTCTGTTTCAATTAATTTTAATTGTAGGTCCATATGCATGTTTGTTATAGACTTAATAACAGTAAATGGAAGTAAACGACGGCTCACAATGGTTCGATTCTCGCTCAGGGTTAAATGTGTGTATGTGTGTGTGCGCGCGCGCGTATGTGTGTGTGATTTGTATATCATATACTAAGGGAGTAAGATTAAATGATATTTAATATGTAACAAATAATGACTCTATATTGTGTTTGATCGTGTCTTTTCCCGCTCATCATGGTCTCTCTCTTATTATATTTATAATTTTAATCTCTTTGAAGAGGTTCTTTTACTGTAACGCCTGTTAGCCCCCACCCCCCATCCCAAGAGATCCTTTACTGAGGCCTGATCTCTCTCTTAAAATATAATTTTATATTATACACAGGTTTGTTTTTCTTGTTCAAGGTCAATCCACTCCTTAAATGTGCCTTTCACGCTTTATAAACACTCCACATACCCCCTCCACTCCCGCTCAGCGTGCGCGTGTATTAGCAGGGTCGCACTCTCAAATATTTACGTGTATATGTCAGCTTTCTACATTTTGTAAATTCGTGTGTGTGTGTGTGTGTGTGTGTGTGTGTGTGCTAGACCCATCAACTTACTGATTTAGAACTTTAATAATTTTCTTGTGCCCATCACAATACAGTGGCTATATATGTAAACGAAATGTTCTTAAATATATCGCCAACAACGGAAATAAGGGCCCAAACAATCACCAGTGAAAATGAGATGACTACCCAAATAATCACAAACCAAAAAAAGAAAAAAAAAAAAAGATGAAAAGAAGATAAAAGTGCAAAATATAGGGAAACATACAGGATATCAAAGACAGAAACCAAACACAAAATCATACAAACTGATCTAGACTTCACCAAACAATTCGAAATCAACAAATCAACTGAAGCAGAGGCCGCACACAACGAGTACGAGATTGTACTCGAGACTCCAATAACAGAGCCCAGGCTAGTTGTAACACACCAAGTCTGTGTACGGCCAGACAAGTTTGCAACGGACGAACGAGAAGAATCACGGACGATGCGCTAAGGTCATCAAAGGAATAACCTGCACGCTTTTTAAAATGTCTGTACCTAGCAAAAAGTTTGAAATAAAACAGATATTCTAGTTGTGTTTTGTTCGACAGCTCAAAAACACGCGAATCTTGTGATCCGGAAGAAATTCTAAATATAGAGCTCTGACCTTGCGCGCATTACGTCAAATGTAGAGGCTGAGTGAAGAATCCTTGCTTCATTGTTTATGTGTCATTTCTTTACACTGGTTTTATACTGCCAATAATCGTAAAAATGAACAGTATCGCGTAAAAATAAAATAAAATAAAAAAAAATTGTATTTTAAATGACTGTTGTTAAGGTAAGGTGAACAAGAAGTTGTATATACTTCCATAGTTTTGGGTCTAGTAGGTTATTTATTAATTTAATTTAAGACTTCATCAAACGGATCAGTTTGTTTACTTCAAAGCACCTCCAGAAAAATTGTGATGTAATACACTTTATAACAACACACATACACACAGATAAAGTGGCTTTTTATGTAGTATTTTAAAAGGTAGTTTACAAACTTTAACTGGATTTCAATCATATAATCAATATCTTTATCATATATTAGTTTTTATTAAATTCATTTAACTCATTTTGTAAGAAGGTAATAAAATTACTCTTATTACAAAAAGATCTACCAAGCATAATAGTAATACTAAATGAGAAGTAATAATAATTTAATTCCATTAATTTCATTTATAATCATGGGGCACTATTTGAATACTTTACATGAATAGTAAATAATTTATATGATAATTATTCACCAGAAACCCATTTGAAATGAATATCAAATTCAACAACTTTACACACAATGAATGCAGTATGATTAGGTGTCACAATTACTTTTCTCATCTCTTTTGTATTATTTATTATCTATGATCAATCAATAACTTATAATTAGTTTTTATATTTTTTAAATTTCATTTCTGCTAAATTTTTACAGATATTTCAAGATTATTAAGACATAAGATATAATATATAAAACAAAATCTATGTCATAAATACTCTGGACCTTCATATTTTGAAACTGTTTAATATTGATGGTTTACCTGAGAGAAACAATCAGCAGTATGTGTAAGTATACCTGTACTTGTATTTAAGATTTTAAAATGCTTATGCATATATTAGAAAGTTCCAATGCATGCTCACAAATACATTTATTAGCAAGATGTTATTTAAATAATGAAAAGTTGCATACTATAAAATTTTAGTTATATTTTATATTTATATTAAGAATATCCACTTAGTAAATAAATGTTCAAATATCAAAATGTTATTGAAACACTATGACTAATGCCAAAAGAATAATTCCAAACTGTAAATCCAAACATATATCATTGTTTTATGTTTAGGAAGGTGATAAAACAAACAACAAAGCAGCAGTGTTGTATGTTATGTTTAGGAAGGTGATAAAACAAACAACAAAGCAGCAGTGTTGTATGTTATTAGTAGTAGTTCTAAGTAAGTAGTATTTGCACAGATTTAAGAAAAAATAACAATATTAATAATAGCTACAATGTACAAGTTGAAATTAAAATTGTTTCTAGTATTTTACTACTACTACTAAGTTCAGCCAGTACATCATTAATGTGTAAAATGCACTCTCATTGATTTACAGAACAAATTAAAATTATCTTCTCTACAGAATGCAAAGTTTGAGGAAGATAGTTTTAACAGTAGAGGTCAATAGTACTAACACTGGTAGGACAGTTTATTTCTTTATTTCTGATTTGCACTCATAAACAAGGAGATTTCAATATAAACTCTACAGATTTTGGTTTTACATATTAATTTTATTATTTATATTGAACTTTAGAGCAAGACAAAAGTCAAATTAATTTTTATTATCTTGAGAGATTATAAAAAGAAACTTAAGCATATAGCTTGCATTTGTTTTTAGCATATTAGGACTGAAACCTATCAAATCCCCCCTTTTAAATAACTGAACACCAAGACAACTTTCTATGTCTAATCCTTAATTTACACAACAATGTTTGTACTTTAAAGTTGTATATAATATTTCATTAATCTATTAATTTTTATACTGGTGTACATTTTATTGTTTTCAAAATTATTTATTTTGAAAAATTATAACTGATGTATATTAGTTGCTTATTTTGTATTTTATTAATATTTATTTGTACCTCAGCACAAAATGTCAAGGTATGCATTATATAAAATTAAAAGCATGGTGTACCCACCCACCTTCTTACACTTTTATTAAATTAATCAAAATATAACATTATCTTACTTCATAATAATATTTCAAATATAATAATTACAATTAAAATAATAATAATAATTCAACTTTGTAACTGTAAACCTAAACCAACTTTAAATCCTGACACTTTAATTAGACTGAGCTAGTTATCTAAACACTTGTCTAGCCTGTTGATCACTCTGGCCGCTACAAATTTACACATAATATTAGTGTTGTTATGGAGACTGTACACTCGGACTGGCTTTTGGACCCATACTGAGCATCTCCTGTGGGTGTGATTCACCCCTGTAGTAATTTTCCAGATAAAATAATTATAAGTTTCTAGACCTGTGGGATATTTTGGATTTTATAATTCAGTGAGATATTGCCAGCAGAGGTTAGTATCGTGGTTTTTCAAGCCTATTATTATTAAACTAACCTTTCTTTATCCCACAGCTTGTTTATATATGCTATTGGTTATATATCATTTGTAGTAATAAATAGTAATTAAGGTTTAAGCCATGAGTGTGTGAGAGCGAGCTGTCCAGTTTTCTCCTCTCTCCAAACTGGTCTGAATGAGTGCAAGTGATGCTGTCTAGTTGCACGACCATAAGCACTGCATAAATGGAGAAACATTATTTCTCTGCAGCCTGGCACTTTGTTGCAGCCTGACCAGTTCAGGAACAAGGCTCTTCATGTAATTGCTGTCTCTTTGCATTGTTGACCCAACTGAAAGGAACATTGTTGTCACAATTGCTACATCTACACAAATGTCATTGTTTCACTCTTAAGTCATCAAACCACTCATCTATTCCCAGGACCCGGGACCCGGGGAGGGGGTGGGGTTGAATCACCAAACTGTTTCCAAGCTTATGGACTGATTCCCTCTGATCCAGATGAGTCAGCAACTCTGGAAAGACATTTCATTACAAGACGTTATCTTGCATTATATTGCACTGCATTACGTTAGCTTTGCCATATTGACACTAATACTTATTTCATTTTGATTACTTAGATATTTACATAATCATTTCCTATTTATTTTCTTCATTCTCTTTATTAAACTTCTTTGAAAATAATTCTTGACTCTGTATATGGTACAGTTACGTCATGTGTGTGTATTAGTAATAAGAGACTGCATTCACGACGGGAGTAGGGGGGGGGGCTTTAATTATTACGTATTTACCCTAAGACTACAAGGTTTGTGACGTGTCATCTTCCTCGAGCGTCCTAGCGTCTGTTTATTATTTCTATGCGCGTTTGGCTGAGATGTGTTAGTCTGCAGTAAAACAGGCAAGGTAGTAAATAACCAACACTTGCTTTTTTCTCGTCTTTGTCTCTTTCTGCATTCACACATAACAAAGCAAATGCGTCACAGGAGTTACCAAACTAAAATCGAAACATTGGTTTAAAAAAAAATTTTTTTGATGCTTATATAGAAAAAGTTTAGAAGGCTAGATTATATAGATCTACATTCTAAGTAATATATCTATTACTATTATTTGCTAAGCATACAAATATTATAGGTTAATCATAATTGTTGCCGGACTAGTTAAATCTATCGTCTGCTTCTACTGAAATCGGACTTACAACCCGTGTTAATTGAGGAATTGCTTTCACTTTTCTTTCATCAAACTCGAATTGCATACACAGTCTGTACGAGCAGATAACGGACATTTAATTCACATTTATCGCTCATTCACAACAGAACGATTAGGTTTTATCGAAATAATAACTTTCGTTTTAAAAGTTTATGAAAAATTGTTTGCGATCAATATTATCTCTTTAATCTAGACTCTAGAGGTTAAGATTGCCCTGCTCCTTTATAATTTTACATGTATTTTATAATTTTGATTTCAGCGAGCAGCATTCGCCTATTTAACCTTAGCTTTCCGCAGGGTCAGCACTGATATAAATTCTACCTACCTGTTATTTAACTCTGTGAACAGTGATATCCCCCTTGTATTTGGCACTCGAAACGGGAAGGTAGTGGGACGGACCAAGTCAAGTGAGTGTGTTGCAGGGGTGTCAGCTTGTGTGCGCTTATAACATTTTAATCAGTGATGGCTCGTGTTGATGACAAACGCATTTATGTAGTTAGCGCAAAGTGTGATATCTGTTAATTCGTGCTTAAATAGAACGAATAGAACTTTAAAAGTAAAATAATTTCTAGTGCGCAATACTTTGTCCTAGTAGAAAATAATGCGTGAGGTCCTCGCGCTTCTATCGGGTGCAAGGAAGCTGACAGCTTGTGTCGTCTGCATCCCGTTCAGGCGTGCCGTGCAACTTTCCCCAATGTTATCTGGGATTCTGCCCTGGCTGTTTGGTGTTCACTTATTGAAGTGAGTAGAGTCATTATTGTTATTTAGTTTAAATCCATTTTGAAATGTCAGACGTGCTATCTATTAAGAAAAGTAATAAGTTAGGTACGCACTACGCGTAACTCTCTCAATAATGACCCAGCTAGCTGTCAACCTGCAATATTATTTTTCTTAGTGGACTTAACGGGCATTTTTTGTCCTGCTAATCCTGCTATTTGTTACGTTTATCCGGTGTTAATTATGTTCGTTGTGACTTTTGTGTCGTGTTGATGTTGTTTGTGACTTTGGTGCTGTGTTGATGTGAACTTTTGGGGCGTTTATTCGGTTTTAAAGATGATTTTATTGTGAGGTTTATGCTGCGTTAATGAGGTTCCAGTGCTAAGGATTGGGTCCAGCATATTTTCATTATTGCAATCGGCTCAACAGATGAATGAGCATTTTTCTTCTTTGCTGTAAATCGCAGAATAAAAAATAATTTCACGGTCACTTAGTCGAAGTTTTTCGGACTACTAAATTTTATAAGCCTACTTGAAATAAGAGTGTGAAAGATGTTTTCCTGCTAATCAAAATGTACTGGTAGTAAAAGATTTCATTAGAAGTTTTGCAGGTATCATTGTCACAAATTAAGACACTGAAATTAAGACACTATTTCAGTTATATATTTGTACTTATTTAGTAAATGTACTTGCTAAATATTAAACTAAATCAAGTCTCCTATTTAAAAAGAAATTGCCTTTTAGGGAAATGTTAAACTTCATGATGTCATGGTGCACAGCCCTTCGGACAGCTCGGCTATATTAATTTGACCTGTCATGGGATTCACGTGCCGTTTGATGTCTGATTTGAGAGATCGTTGACCGTTTGAGACCACGGAGCTCTATGAATGGAGAGGGCACATGGGCAAATACACTATCGCCCCAAAGTCCGCCATATTGTAAATGCCAGCCCAGTGAAATTTAAACGTGTAAAATGGTAGTCATTCTTGTTGAAGACAGCGAACAAAAGCTGTTATTGCCATTATCAGTTTAATTGTATCCTAATTTATAATAATTTGAGTGAAAGCAAACACTCTGGATACCTAGAGTTTTACATTTTCAGTTATGGTTTTTCTTAAATATACTTATTTGTGAAAGGGTGTTTTCGAAACGGATTTTGCAGTTTATTTATTGCAAGGCATATTTTGTTACTCTGGCAGAGATGATAAACATGAACATGGTGTCGGATTTCTTGTCCACAAAGACACCGTGAACACTGTCATGAGTTGTCGAAAAGTCTCCAGTAGGCTTATTACCATACGCTTGAGAGCAACCCCACTCAATATCACCATTGTGCAAGCTTATGCTCCAACTACAGACCATGATGATGAAAAAATAGGGGACTTTTACAACCAACTGCAAGAAGTCCAGGACCAGACCACAAGTAGACTGGAATGCTAAAATAGGAGAGGATGCCATTAATAACTGGAAAGGCACTGCAATACACTGGCCAAATAGGAGATTGGTTCCGAACAACAGTGGGAGTCGGACAAGGCTGCTTACTTTCGCCTATTCTCTTCAACATCTTCCTTGAAAGAATCATAACAGATGCTCCGGAAGACCATGAAGGAACTCTCAGTATTGGTGGCTGAACAATAACAAACGTATGCTTTGCCGATGACATCGATGGCCTTGCAGGAAATGAGGAGGAGCTAGCTCGGTTGGTGGAAAATCTGGGAGGACAGCTACTGCTTTTTGTATGGAAATCAGTGCAGAGAAGATCAAATTGATGACCAACAACACCAGTGGCATTGGCAATGACATCATGATTGGAGATCAAAAATTGGAAATAGTTAATAAATTCAAGTACTTAGGAGCCTTCGGGAAAAGGGATCAAAACCTGAAATATTGTCCAGGATTGCAATGATAATAACAGCAATGGTAAGGCTGAAGACAGTTTGGAAAGAGAAACATCTCAGTCAGCTCAAAGATCATACTGATGCACTCCTTGGTTGTATCTGTGTTTGTATATGCTTGTGAGTCATGGACCCTCACAGTGGATCTCCAAAGGAGTATACAAACTACTGAAATGAGATACTTTCAAAGGCATTTGAAAGGCATTTGGCATTTCGTATAGAGATCATGTCATGAATGAGGAAATGGGAAACAGAATTAGGTACGCCATTGGGCCCTACGAAGAGCTACTGGCCATTGTGAAAAAAAGCAAAATGAAATGGTATAGGCATGTCAAGACAGTCATACAAGATACTATGCAAGGAGGGCAAAGGAGAGGAAGACAGAGGAAAAGATGGGACGATAGCATCTAACAGTGGATAATACTGAAACAGAGCAATACTGTAAGATTAGCAGAATGAAATGGAGGAAACTGTTTGTCAGGTCATCAGTGGTGCCCCAATGGTCTACAAGACTAAGTGATAGATAGATATTTTGTTAGTAATGAACGCTTTCCAAAATGTCTTCAGCACTTTTGTGTTTGTTTGATATTTCTAAAATGGCTGCATTGAAGCTTCAGTTGGTGACATATTGAATGTGCATGCTATTTTCGGATATATATATAGATCATTCTCTGGGGAAGTGTACCATTTTGTGACATGAAGTGGAAAAAAATAAAGTAGATTAAATATAATTATTTTACATGTTAAAGTGTCCAACAGGGCCTAATGCTCACACAAAAACATAACAAAAGATAAAAAGATAAAGGTTTTGATGTTATAGGAATTTGAAATCCTTAATTAAAAAGTATGTGATTCTGTTGAAAACTTAGAAAATAAGATTTTACCAGAAAAAAGGATTTTCTTTACCATGAAAATAATTTCAAAATAAGAAATATATAATTATCTCATTACAACCAATATATTTTCTTTATTATCCTAAATTATTAACTTATTCTGGATACATTTTAATTTAAAATAGGGTATACAACTCTGACTTCACACTGTGGGAACCATATCAATCATCATAAAAGGAGCTCAATTTTTCTCAACTAAACATAAAACGGGCTAAGTTATTATGCTGCAGAGATAATATTAATAAACAAAGTATTTAAATATATATTTTAAAAAAATATAACAATAAGCCTAATCGATATTCCTATTCTTAAATGTAATTCAGAGGTATTTCAACCCTTGCTCAGCTTTAAAACACACACACACACTCAGCTCTTTGAAACTTTAAATGCAAAAGAAACCAATTGGATATATACCTAAATATGTAAGCTATTTACGAGGTGTGTCACCTCTGGGGCCCTTCACTCATTATGGTTATTATTTATTAATTAATAACACATAACTAATTACAAGTGATCAAGTATCTTAATTTATAGTTATTAATAATTCTCCTACAATACCACATCACTAATGTTTATTTTTATAAATAACAATCAGTGTCGGGGAACCCTAGAGTTCGAGTTGAGAAATCCTACCTAATTGTTAGCGAGCAGTATTTGGCCACATCAATTATGCTGTCTATATAACCTTTGCTTTCGTTTGAGTCAGAATTGATATAAATTCTACCTGTTCTTCCTGCTATATAACCCTGTGAGAGGCAATCTTTACATGACCCGACAGTTTCCACTTAACGTTTATGGCACGTGCTCTGAGTGGGCTGGAGTAAAGTAGTGTTTGGGGGTGGGGGGTGGAGGGCGGTCTCTTTATTGTACTTTCATTCAGCTTTAGGCCTTGTTGATGGCACGCGTTCTTTGCGTAAAGTGTGGCACTTGTTATTAATGCGTGCTTAGCACGATTAGAAGTGTCACCTCTCTAAAATAAAATAATTGCTTATGCGCAGTAGAAACGAGGTTTTCGCGCTGTTGACCAACGGACGCCTGGCAGCTGATAGCTTGTTGTCTGCATCCCCATCTCGCACGTGCATGCCATGCAACTTTCCCCCAGTTTTGTCTCGAACGCTACCCGGGGTAATTTGTAAAGCATTGTGACTTTTGAAGTAAGTCATTATTCTTATTATCTTCTGGGTTTAAAATTTAGTTACTATTTAACATTGGCTAAATCCACTAGACAAAATGAAACACGGAATATCCACTAACTGTCTAACCTGAAGTTTTTTAGTTTTCCTACTGGACTTCTGGCAGGACTACTTTCATAAGCATAATTATCTTCTCTGGTAGAGTGGCATTGTCGTCAGAGGTAGAGAAGCTAGCCGAGCACGATGTGTTTATGATATTTATGCTATGTTAATGATGTTCATTTTGACGATTATATTGTGCTACTGCTGACGTTTATTCCGTTAAAGATGTTGAGGCTTGTCTGCTGATAGAGCTAAGGATTGGGTTCTACATATTTTCACTATTGAATGCAACTTTGCCGGTGAATGATTTTTTTTTCTTTTCAGAAAATGAATTTGTTGTAAATCCCATTAAAAAAATAATGTTAAGGTCACTTTGTTGAAGTTATTTTTGCCCACTAAATTTGATAATTGAAATAAGGAAGAATGTAAAATATGTTTTCCAACCTAACAAAATGTACTGGTAGAGAAATATTTCATTAGAATTTGTCTCAAAATCAATAAAGACACTAGATTAGTTATATTTGTATTTATTTAGTAAATATACTAAATATTATAATAAATCAGATCTCTTATATAAAACAAAATTGCCCTTTAGGAAAAGGTTAAAATAAACTGCGTTATGTCATAGCACATACCCATTTGGGTATCTTGACTAGATTTATTTTGTCGTGGCCTCTCAGAACTTTCACATATCTCTTGCTATCGGATTTGAGAGATCTTTTAACAGCATTGAGACTCGCCACCATTCAGCCATATCAAAGCGAGTGGGGAAATCTAAAAAAGTAATTTGGAAAAAGAGAGACAGATGTTAGTGAAATCAGACATGAAGGACTATGCAATCGGCGTGTGATTTTTATGATCGGTTTAGAAACTTTAGATCACTAGGCACTTTTTGTTTGTTTCTTGTTGGTCGTTGTGTGTTGGGTTTTTTTTTTGGCATCTTTTTTCGGTACACAGCGATTTAAGAGAAATAAATAATGTACTTTACATTCATGAAACGTTGTGATTTAAAAATATATGCTAGATTCTATCCGTAGGACCTACAAGATTAGTTTTCGATAATCAGGTAGGAGTGCAATTCAGCAGAGGATACCTAATCAAAGTATTATTTAAAATTAAAAACGACACGCCGATTTATTTGCTCTATGATGGAGATTAAGCACGATCTTGTCACTTAAGAGTCGGTGCCGAAGATTTGTGATGCTACGTTTGTTACGTTAGCAATGTTGTATGATTTTTTTCATCGCCCCAACAAAGCAGTGTGATTTTATTTTATACATTATTATTTTCTTCTTTTTTAAAATTTCCATCTGCTGTGTTCCTTGCTGACTTATATGCTGTTTCCCAACTGTCTTATTTGTACTTGGCATAGTCTCTTCCACACCCGTCCGATATAGTTTTAATGTGTCCTTATTTGTTCTCCCCCTTTTCACTGTTAAGTTTTGGGACACGTGTCCCAGCAGCATTGGTGCCAGAACGAACAAAAGTTGTTCAATCCGGTTGATACTTCTTCCTTCATAGCGTCCAAAAGAGTACTTCATCTTCGCTAGTGCTATAGCTGGACGGGTGTATCACCGACTAGTCACTATTCCCACATCCGCCCTTCTAGCATGAGAAGGAATAGAATTCCTTTTTCCCATCTCGTTTTACGGTATAAGATAGCAATCGTTAGACGTTCAGTTTTAGGGGACTTGGATTAGCATTAAGCTTTTCTCGTAATTATTTTTTATCCGAGAAATAAAGCTCATCAGTGACTTTTTCACACACACACACACACACACACACACACACACACACACGCCGAGCTGGGTTGAATGCCAGTAACTTGATCGGGAGGTCAGTGTCTTCCGTTTGCATATTTTAATCCTTAAAAGCATTACATCTGTTAAAGGCATGAGTTGGGATTTAAATATAATAACTGTAAAAAGAGTCCCCAACACGAGGACTAGTTTTTTTTTTAAATATTTTTTTTACACGTATCCATTAATATAAAAGATTTGTACTGTGCCCAGCAGAAAAACTTGACACTGCTACTTTTTTCGAGGGGAAAAAAAAAGTCACCAATAAATTATTGCTTTGATAATTGACCTGCGCCAACTTTCACACACTTACCGTATATACTCTAATATTGGTGGGGAAATTTGTTCACTTTTTGAAACAATATACTAAACTTCCACTTATAATCATGTCTCAAAATTTGCGGACAATGAACCTCAGTTCTAAGTATCTTTCACTATTGGACTCCTATATCCAACCATCTATTTATATTTCTATCTTAGTATCTATCTCAGTAACTATTTACCTTTAGTACAAGACATATTGTCTTGGATTTGAGCTTTAGTTGAAGTAACAACAGTTAAATACACACACACACACACACACACACACACACACACACACACACACACACTAATATTTATGTTATCTTTATCATTTTAGTATTTAAGTATTGTCCTAGATATATACTGTGATAAATGATGTTTCTCATTATCACCTGTCTACATTGTGTGCAGGACATGATAAAGTCAGGATTCATTGCTGATGTCATCCCTAAATAACAGATGGGCTACACAGCACTGAGCAGACCTGTGAAAAGAGCTGGATACATTTTTGGGTGGGCAACAAAAATAGATAGGTTTATAATAATTAATAGTCCCTGCAGTATCACTTAGGAAGTAACATTTGTTGGTTTTATGATGAGTGCTTACAGTTTGTTATAATAATAAAGTAGGCCTATAGCTTTAATTAAATTAATTTATGTGTAATAATCATAAAATTATTGTTAAAGATTTTCATTATATTTAATAGATCAACATTTTGCATAAAATTTATCAGAATTATGTCCAATAATAATGAATACTTGTTTGTATGAAATATAAAAGAATTAAAACTTAGGTTTGTGCAGTTAAAGCATCTGTTAGAAAATTTAGCTTCAGATTCCTATTTTCTTTTATTGAGATAATGAGAATTTGAATGTATAAACTTGAAAATTTAAAATATAGCACTGCCTAAAATGTTTTACTGGACTCCTATTCTATATCCAACCATCTATCTATATTTCTATCTTTTTAGTATCTATTTTTCAGTAACTATTTACCTTTAGTACAAGAACTATTGTCTTGGATATGAGCTTTAGTTGAAGTAACAACAGTTAAATACACACACACACACACACACACACACACACACACACACACACACACACACACACACACACACACTCTCACTCACTCATATTTATGTTGTTTACAATTTAATTAACTAATAGACATTTTGGTTTAGATATTTTTTAAACTTTACAATTCATTATCCCTTTTTTGCTAATGAATTGATGCTGTAAATCTGCCAAGACTGGATCCTCACTCTGTGAGGGGCAATTTTCTTTATTTCTAAACCGTATTTATATGGTGACATTTTCTCTTCTTCATTAGTATGATCCCTTCCAGTAGTCACAAAAATCCAATGATAATATTGATATTGATAATATATTACACTTATCACCCCACCTATCCCAATCCCAGGAGATGCAGTAGATGAAATCACTTCCAATAGCAACAAATATGCAGAATAATTCTGTAGTTATCCCCTCTCTTTCCCCGCCTTCTTCCCTGGAGACTTAATCACTAGCATTAGTAAAGTATTAAAGCAACAGTTCTTGTTATGAATAGATAGATTCGGTATATTTATTTTTGTTCAAAGATTTAACAGCTTGGAGCCTATTTCTTCAGTTGGCATTACCTCAGTGGCTACACAGTCAGTTGCAACAAAACAATATGCATATT
Organism: Sinotaia quadrata; assembly: GCA_028829895.1. Taxonomy (NCBI): domain Eukaryota; kingdom Metazoa; phylum Mollusca; class Gastropoda; order Architaenioglossa; family Viviparidae; genus Sinotaia; species Sinotaia quadrata. The sequence continues at coordinate 113,250,403 of CM054180.1, forward strand.
ATTTTATTAGATTCTAAAACCTAGACCAGTACGGATGGATGTTGCATATTTTAATTATTGCATTATCCTGATTTTGATGTTCGGTGTTTAAATGGGTACAGATGATAGTTGTAAGGATTGTGGTACAACCTTCTTGCACAGACAACTTTGATAAGAGCCAAAGACAAGATGTGTGATTGGATGACACCTGAAAGAATGAATTAAACAGTCAATGAGTATCTTATATAACAAATTAAACTGTACAATGGCTCACCCTCCAATTCACTGTCTTGCACTATAAAATGGAGTTTCATGAATTTAATGAAGGAGTAGATGAGAGTAAGGTGAGTGCTCTAGTGATATTTAATTAAATTAACAATCAAATCAAAAATCACAGACCTGCAACTGAAGTGCATCTCATTTCAAAAACCCTGAATCAGTTTGGAAAAATGGTCAGATGCTTAAATTTCTCAGTAAAAGTGACTTCAGTGTGGTTAGTCTTTAGCACTTTGCTGCTTTGACCTTTTCTTCTTGACCTGCTTTTCTGGTTCTTTCATAACTTGTGCATCTAACTATTCTAAGAGAATTTGTCTTTAGAAAACGTGATCCGATAATTCATGCATTCCAGTCTTGGAATAAAGCAATGAAGTACAGATCCTTTGTTGTGCCAGAGCTGGAAGGTTCTGTTTTTGGTCTTCAAGAGTTTTGGTAATAGTAGTTGCTCAGCTGCATTTCACCGGCTGTGTTTTCTGCCCATGCAATGCCAGTATTGGTTGATAGAAGCCCAGACAGAGAGCTAGGTTTTCGATGAGATACTGGATGCACTCACTCAGTCTTCCGCTGAATTCCAAATTCTTTCTCAATATTGTGAAGGAAAAAATGTAGGTATGTCACACCAGTTTAGCTGAGATACTGTGCATGACAACTTTAAAAGTCAGTTCATTCTTTAACTGGAAACTTAAATGGAAAGTAACATTCATGAACATTTGTATTCAAAGTGCATTATTTTAAAGCAGTCCTGCAAATAATGAACATGATAAAGAGAATTAGTTTAGTAGGAGAAGTGGGATGGAGGGGTGTGAAACATTGAAATCTGCTTGGAGAATTTTACAGTGAATTATTATGTCAGTTTTCTAAGGAACTTTCCAGACTTGCTGAAGACATTTATGCTTGAACTTATCAATATCATTATTAGACAATTTACAATATAATGTATGAATTGAATAAGGATATATCAAAATACAATATCAAGTAGAGATAACAGATTAGCAGAGTGACTCATCTTTTAGGTTTGGGACTGCTGATGAATATGGGGCTCATCTGTATGGGGTTGACAGTATAAAATACCATTGACAATAAAGAAAATGGCATTTTTATAATGATAGCTAGTTCATCCATCCTTCGCTGTTTGTTTAGAAAACTTTATCAGAGTTGAGTCATTATATTAGGTTTTATCTATCCTTTTCTGGCTGCAGGCTTGCACTTCTTCTCTTTTGGAGATTTCTTGCAGGTAGCTGTGAATGTCCACTGTATTTTAGTGGGTAAATAGAGTTACTCCCAAACATATTTGCAACCAAGCGCCTGGTTGTACATGGCAAATTCATAATGCCCTGCACATACTTAACCATAATTTACGGGGAGCGCTTCCGGCCTAGGCAGATTTCCCGCTGTACTTAACCTAAATATAAGCAGTCAATGGAAATTGTATAATGTATAGCATCCAAATTGTAGAACATCTTCATTGTATCTGTGAAATAAAATGGTTTTACAAGAGTGTAAGAAGTTCCTGGGTCATAGAAGATATTACCACAGGATCGATGATCCTTTTATTAATGTGGATACCATCCATATGTTCAGCTGTCAACTTCTTAATAAGCCTGCTTACATATTGTGGAGATTCATTTTGTCATGGTCTGTACACAACAGTGCCCCTAGATAGATCAGGGTGGTCCAACTTATTCAACCATGAGGGCCACATAAGCCAAAAATTTAAAGTTTGCAGGCCATTCAAGGTAAAGATTTAATTTATACTATATAATTAAAGAAATATTTTTTGTATGATTGCAGGCCATAGAACAATTTTATGTGCTCGGGGACTGCAGTTGGACCCCACTGCCTTAGATGGATAAAAGTATATATAATATATACATGTATTAGGAACAAAGCATTACAGGACGCTGACAAAACAGCATAGATTTCATAACAGAAGACTTCAAAATGGTTATCAGTAAAAGTGGATGTAATATTAGCATTCAACAGAGTGGCAATGTACTGCTTATGAGAATGTCAAGTATACTGCTGTAGGACAAAGAACAACTCCCCTATCTGACTACTGCTGTTAGTGGTGTGGCTTAATGTCCAGCCATTTTCTCACTGGTCAAAGAACAGTAACTGACCATACTATGCTATCAGCTACTCTTGCTACTATATAACTGTTGAGTGTTTGTATGACTTCGTGAGTTTTTCCGCCTTAATTAATGGGTCAATTAACTCGCATAACCATTTTTATTCACAACAGACAGATAAAGTAATGTTATGTGAAATTAACTTTATGTAAGTTTGAAAATTGCAATAATAAATCTAAATAATGAAACAAATTTTGTTTGTTAAATAATAAGTATGGATTTAATTATTACCATAGATTAACAGGATCTGTTTACAAGGTTTCATTACAAAACTATAACAACAATATTTATACCATTCTCTTGTTTTCCTATAATTTCCATGTTCGGTTTGAAGTGAGATTGTTTTCCTTTAGTTACACTTTTTAAAAGCCTCTAACAATTACTGGAGCTACTTTAATCAATAAAATAAGAGAGAGTTGCAGAGAGACCTTTCACTAAAGAAATGCAGTCAACTATATATTATAACTATAAGCAAAGCCAAAACACTATGCAACAACAGTTCTGGTTGGCTTAAGACAAGCTATGGGCTCATTTACAGAGTTCAACAGTTCATATTTGGCACAAACATGGTAATACATAAGTGTCTATGGAAGCATAACATTATGCGAGGGTCCAGCTTATTTGAATCGATTGAAGGTTGTCAACTGCATCTTCCACTCCCTGACTCATCAGCCCACTTGCCTGACCATTCTTGTTGTAGGATTATGTGCCTTTGTTGAAAACCTGTCTTCAGTGTGAGCTTGTTCCATATCTTTCAAATGCTTTATTACTAGCCTGGGATGGCTTTAGACACCTCTTTGAAACAGTGTTACTGTTAGATTTCTAATGTGTATACTCATGCATGAGACAGATTTGCATTTGCCAAATCTCTCTTTAATCAGAATTTATGTTTTCCTAATTACAGTTTCACCTTTACCCTTCACATTGGCATCTGTAATATTCTAATAAGAATATAGATTAATCCATCCATTATCATGCAGTTTAGTTAAGCATAATATCATACATTTTAGTTTGATACATTTGGTAGTTCATTCATTCTAATAGAAAATATACTTGCCTCTGAGCATCACAAAAGTTCAATCACTAATGACTGAATTGTTACTGTCTCATTATTTTTTGGAGTTCAAAACTGCTTACATCTGTACTTTAGGGCAGCTTGGTCCTAATGGTCCCGTCTTTTGTGATTCCTCATCATAGTAAATTTATCAAGTGCCTAACTTTGTTTTCACATTCAACATCGTTGGTTCAGTCATGTGACTGTCTAGTGTCTACCTAATGCTCTTCCGCTTTCATTTTCATTTTTTCCCCCGATCAATTATGACAGGACGAAAAACTTGCTTGTTTGTCGTCTGCTAGGAGCTCTTCAATATATGAGTCCTTTTTTTAACATTTCCGGAATCTTATTCGTCATTAATTTTAGTTGACAAAACACAATTTCGCTCCTGAAATAAATATTTTCTTTAAATATTTTTATTTTTTTATGTTTAGAAGTCAGAGCTTGGTAGGATAAGCACAATTCGGTGCGTAACGTTTTTACTGCCCGTTCGACCGAAGGCTAAATTTGCATTTTCAAAATGGCATCCAAGTAGTGATAGTACATGCACAACACCGTGTCATTTTGACAATTATGAAATATTTACTTTAATAAATAATATTATTCTGCTTACATCAGTTACATGTAAAACAATTTATGCAATATTCTTCAGAAATCCGTCCGAAACGAGCTACTTTGACGAATTATATTGCAATTCTAGGAAAAAGATTGGCGTTTTCAATAACGGTGTTTGAAACTGCATAGAGGTTCAAATAATCATTTTTCTGGAATCCGTTGTAATTATTCTAATATAATATATAAGGCTTCAAAATTTATTCTTTAAAAAAAGTGACATAAGTTTTAAAACAAAAGTCATCGGTGATAAAGGAATGATCCTGAGTCAAATTTGTTTGATTGTAATTTACGGAATTGTGAACATTTACTCTAATTTTTAATTTTAATCATTTCTGCTAAAAAAATTAGAAATAATATATATTTGTAAATTAGCAGTGGATATTTTGTGATTACACAGTACACACATTATAATAGAATTTTAGAAGGCATGATAAAATATAAACATACATGAAGACAAATAAATGCACAAAATATTTTTAAAAAATAATAGTCATATCCAATTCTTAATTAACAAAGCATGCTTATTGAAGAATAATGTCTTTTTAATAACATTTTACAGGAAGACTTTCACTGTTTTTTCTCTAGTTTAATGGACATGCCTAAACCTAAATATAGGTTTTTTATATAAATAATTATTAAAATAAAATCTAAACCAGATATTTTAAACTAACACCTGATACTGCTTTCTCATAACAAAGACAACATTTATTCCAAATTTTATTAATGTAGATTGATAAATTTTATTAAATATATTTTTTAAAAATTTTCCTTGAAGTACTCTGGTTGTATAGAATTACAAAATAAAAAGACTGTAAAGGGTAGCATATTGAATTATGTGTTGTTAAGAGAGCTAAATGACTAACAGCAGTCCAAAGTGGTGTGTATAGGGTATATTTATTTTTAAAAAATAAACAGTGTGGTATGGATAGGGTATATTTATAAAAAAAATAATAAACAAACTTTGAACACAGTTTTCAAGTTCTGTAGTCTTTATTTTACTTTAATTTTAGTTTAAATGTGTTTTTCTCAAAATGACTTTTTTCTTCCATTGAACTATATGCTAAGGCCCCTTTTGAATAGTTGTATATATTGTATTAATTTCCCTGAAATTTGGTATACTAGTTACTCTTACATACAGTTAAAAGGTTTTGCATGGATGAAAGCCTTTACTTTATGCTTTAGGTTTTTAAAAATTCTATGTGTACTCCCCCAAATATATTTTATCTGGATACAATTTAAAAATATCATAACTTTTTTTCTTAAAATTTTTTAACAGGCATGTGTTCCTTTTTGTGGCTTGTCCAGTAGATAATAAAATAACTAAATATATCTTTTTAAAATTCATGTATGAAATATTTAATGAATTTCCGTAAAAGTGAAGATCATGATGCAGTACTTAAATGGCTCATTATACTGAAATGTGAAGATCCTTCTTCAAATGAAGTCTAAAGAAATACCTTGACCAATGTATTTCTAAATAAAACTGCCTAACACTTGGTGTGCTTGACAAAAATTCATCTAAAATAAACAGTGGAATGGAGACTAGACAAAAAAGTAGACAAATCATAGAGAAATTGTTGTGCTTTGCATTAATCAGTACAATATTGGTAAATTCATTTACAAATATTAACAATAACATATTGCATTTATTTTATATTATTGATATTTCTATTAAAATGGCAGACTTCGCATAAAATCTTCTGGCTTCCATTAAAAATCTTCTGGTTTTGGATCATTGATCCTCTGGTTTCCTGAGGTGGGGGGTAGGCAGGTCTGCTAATGAGATGCTAACAATTCTGATCACACTTCTCTTGAACTGTTAGCACAAAACACAAATCTCTCTAGTCTTTCTAGTAGCTATCCATTCCATCCTATGGTCATCTTACTCTAACCGTATTCATTGACAGGGTCAGTTTACATCTATCTCTTATGTGCTTTGCATTAGGTGCAGGTCCATTCAGTATTCAATAACACCACTAGGAATAGGATCCATAGTTTGTGTCGTGTTCCATACGCATGGCTGATCTTCTGTTTCACTTGTCAAGATTTGCATGCACTTTTTAAGAGATGCTATTTTTACTAATGGCAGTGAACACAAATACTCAAAGTTATTAGAATCTAGAATTCCATGACTCATAGTCATAGTCATATTTACTAATTACTAGTCTCTAGGATAGAGTATGGTGAGTGGCTTGCTTTGATTTATGCTTTCCTACTGTGAGTTTGAATGACACTTATACCACACCAGTGTCTTGTTCCATTGTTATAAATGGATGATGTGGGGGTGTTTTTAGTTTGGCTTATCCAGAGCAGATGATCAGTTTAGCTTAGGGTCATGGAATATGTGTTAAGGAGGAATGATAGATTTTATCTGTGTCACTGTCAGGAGAACAGTATCCCACATCTACAAATACAGGCACTAGACTTGGTGTTTAATTTATGCATTCTTAGTGCTGCAGGCAAGGTGGAAATATCTAATTAAAGTGCATAGTGGCCCAATTGTAACATGCCTTACATGGGTATGGTAAGTTTAATTTATTTTTTTCATGAGTTGGAAGGTGGACATGTCACTATATGAGAGTTAGTTAACAAAACAAGATACGGTGCAAATGTTGCCAGATATACATAATTTTGGTACCTCTGTATGATCATACTGTTTTGTAATAACCCTCCAGCAGTGTCAACACACTGCAAGTTATATTAGGAGAGTGCACACTTACTGATATGATTACCAAGATAAGGCAATTTCTAAGAAAAATATTGTAAGAGCATCCGTAGATCAGCAGCCAAACAAAACATAAATAAACATCAACAAAATTGTAATTGTTCAAATAATTTACACTGCTAAGTTTAGTCAGGTTAACTTGTTTAGTTATCTTTACTTCACTTTTCCCAAACTTATGATCAGAAAGTTTACATTATTCACCAGAATGGTGGTGTGCAATCCAGCGCTTTTTTCTTCTGAATTTATAAACTCCAGAACACCCCGCTATATTTGTTCTACTTCCTGTAGTATTTTAATACTTGCTGTTAAAGGGAAATTATTCAAGTTTTAAAAAACATGAGAAGGCCGCAGGAGTTGCTTCCTATCACGGAAACCGAGTGGAACTTAAATCTTCATTTATGTCGGTGAACTGATAATATTTGTAAAGGGAAAATATACATGTACATTTTCAGAGATATGTGTATTATTCATAAACTGACAATAAGTTGCATAAAATCTTATGTTTCTTTATATTCAGGTTATAGAATATTTAATGTATGGAATGAGCTGGGAGTGATCGCCCTTCCTTTACTAATCATTGACGTTTTCGTATGATGTTAGATTTAATAATTCTCATCAAGAGTGAAAACCAATGTTTTAATATTGTATTCGAAGGTTTTACTTGAAATTTGAAGCATGTTTTACCTTTTGAAAACTACCTTTCTGTTTATCGTTGTATTATTACAAAATTAACACTTCATGAATAATATTTGCCCCATTTATACACCCCATAATTTATCATTTAACAATTTTAAGATATAAATGCCCAACAAAATGAGTGTCTCGTGTACTGTTCACGCAGTACATATACTAAAATTGGAACGATACAGAGAAGATTAGCATGGCCCCTGCGCAAGGATGACACGCAAATTCGTGAAGCGTTCCATATTTTTTTTTTTTTAAATCTTGAGTTTTCATTTTTATTCCTTAATTCACTGTACATTATCTATTATTTCCTTTTATTTTGATATAACTCACTCCTTTCTTCAATTTAATTACAGAAAGTCATCACATCATTTGAGCAACTGATGCAGTTCACTATTTTTACTTCATAAGAAGGTCTGACAAATTATTTTAACAGATGGATTCTTCACTTCCAAAAATGGACTGTACTTTTTCACATTCAAAGCTGTCTTCAGTTTCACTGATGTATTCATCACTATCTCAACTCGTCTGCCAAACATAAATAACATAGGCCTCTGAGAAAAAAGAAGGCAGAGAAAAAGATAAAAGACGTGTTTTAAATTTCCAGTAAAACCTACAAATGCTACTTGAAATCTTGGTACTCTTGATTAGAAATACTAAATGTACCCGAAAACCTTATTATAAAAATAGAGAGAAAAAGTAAACACCAGTGGCGTTCCTTGCTGAGAAGAACAGAGAGATGCTGCCAATCCCAGTGTTGTCCAAATCTCCAGGTTTTCTAGACCAGTGATAATGCCACCTTGTTCCAGATTGGATCCAAATTTGCACAAGATTTAACCAGTCAGATTGCTGCTTTGTTCCAAATTCATTCCATATTGTTCAAGCCACAATCTTAGTTTTGCTTTTTCCATCTTGTCAATGCTGATTGTGTTACTGTACCGAGTGTAATTATCACAATACATTAATTATTGATGCGTTCCATGTAAAATGTTACCTCTAAGCCATTTTGTAAAACACATAACAAAAGAATCACTTGGTGTATATTCAAGGGATATGGGTGAAATAATTTTTTTCTGGATGTTTTCTCCCTTTTTGTGTGATCATGAGACCCATTGGCCATCTTGGAAAAGAGCACATTTACAACCTGCAGAGAGAGCTGACACAGGAGACTGAAGAATGCTACTATTTCCACTTCTGACCTTATAGGGAAATGAAAAGCACATAAAATTGTAATAGAAATACAAAATTAATACATAAACCTATTTAAATCACCCAAAATGCATAACTTAAACACATAAGAGGCACTTGCATGTCAATCTGTTTGCTGTCCCATCAGTTACCATTTAGGTACAGAAGTTTTTGTTGCTCTCATGTTATTGAGTTTCTTCAAATGAAACTTTATATTTTCTGTTGAACCTTAGACCTTTTTAACATAAAAAAAAGAGAAAATTTTCCAGAAGAGCTCTTATAAGGTAACTGATGGGATATTTCAGGCTAGTATAGAAAATTGTTGTATTAACTTATTAAACTTATGGAATTTGTCAAAATGAGTTTGTCTCTTCATGACAGAATGTTATTGAATGAGAAAACAATTTATTTATCCGTTAATAAGTACATGTTAATCTGTAGAATTGTGATATGGATGCCTTTCGTTTATTCTCACCTTTTCTTTCTTTCCCAGACTGCACTGCAAATATGCCAAAGTCACCAAGAACAAAAATGAGGGAAAGGAGGGCAAGATTCTCTGAAGAAAAGAAAGCAGAAATGAAGGAAAAACAATGCACAAGGGAAAAGATACAGAGAGAGTATGAGTGATGAGAAACATAAAGCAGAAATACTGAGCAATACCCTAAGAAAAAAGAAAAGCACGCTTAAAAAAAAAAGATAGTGCAGTGCAACTCCTAAATTGACTCCAGTTTTCTCAAGTCTACAATCAGAAGGGAAAGTCATCAGGAAAGGAGTAAAGTCTCAAAGTCCCAGACGTAAAGTTGCTGTCCTGAAAAAACTGGCCATTCAGCTTGGGATCCTGGTAAAGAGCTGCTGCCGTGTCAAAATCTTTTCATAGAAGAAATCTCTGAGGCAGTTTGTCATTTTTACGAAAGTGACAAAATATCCCACCAGTGCCCTGGAAAGAGGGACTTTGTCACAGTGGAAATGGTTGATGAAAAACACTGTGTTCAGAAAAGGGTTATGCTAATGAATGTAATGGAAGCCTTCAAGACGTAAAAATTGGTAAAAGCAAATTTGCAGCCCTACAACCGCAACACATAGTGACAGTTTGGGGAAAAGATCAGAATGTGTGCTGCTACATAATCATGAAAACTTCCAGCGTCTTCTTGAAGGACTGAGGAAATAAACCGTCAAATCCCCACAGCTGAGAATTTAATCTCTGCATCTGTGTGCCCCACCAAAACAGCAGCATGTTCACTTGGAAATTGCCAACTTTGCCATGATGTAAAGGACTTGGTGAAGAAAGAAGTCCTGCCTCTACTTCCCCAGGACAAGCCTACCTATGTCTACCTTCATTGAAATAAAATCTCCAAGAAAAAGCCTACTGAGTCAAACATAAATAAACTGGAACAAGAACTCATGAAACAACTTGTCACTATGAGATTGCACAGTTTCATTGCAAAGTCCCAACTACGTCAAATGAAGCAACTCAAGAACACTTGGACTTACAACTACAACTGCCATTCTGCAAGAAGATTTTGCAGAAAATTTCACTCTGAAGCAGCAGAACGAAATTATGACAGCACCCTGGTGCCAAGCAGGAAGCACAATTTTCACAGCAATAGTGTACTTCAGCAAACATGACTGTGCCTCATTTGCCCTCATCAGCGACAAGGCAGAGCATGACAAATTTGCTGTGGCTACTTAGAACAGAATCCTTCTGCAAGAACTTGAAAATGCTGGAAAGAGTTGAAAGCTTCGTGTTTTCTCAGATGGATGTGGCAGCCAGTTCAAAAACTGTTTGAATCTGTCTCTTATGACAAATCCAACCGTACTGCACCAACAGCTGAAAGAGATGGACTGGAGTTTTTTCTTGCAACATCACATGGAAATTGACGGCATTGGCGGCACCATCAAATGTGCATCTGGAGACGGATCTTAAGAGAAAGTGCCATCATCAACACAGCACAGGAATTTGCTGAGGAAGCCAAGATAGCCTGTCCTAATGTGAATATAATTTTTGTGCCAACGACAGATGTTGCTAAAGTGAAGAAAGAACTTGAAGGCTCCTGGGTGGAAATCAACCTAAAACCATTTTCCAGAGACCAGGTCTTATCATTACTTTTGTCCATTATCTGCTACAACACTGTCTGCGGCCAACTTCAGCCCATTTTTCAAGTCTTCATCCCGAAAACAAACTACTTCCAATTTTCAAGTCAATTTCAAGAAAGCCCAGCTCTTCATCAAATGCACCTGACCAACAGCCAGCAACATTCTCTTCCCACACTGCACCAGATACCATTGAAGTTGAACAGTACTATGCCATAGACTATGTGGGAAGATTCTACATTGGAAGAGTTTTAGCTGCTGAAGAACCAAATTTTTGGAGAATGAAATTTCTACACAAGACATCAGTGAATGGCACTAGTTACTTTTTCATGGCTAGAGAGAGGTGATTTAGAGACTGTTCACCAACAAGCCATTTTTAATGTTGTGTTTAAAGGTTGTTTGTGGTACACCATTCCAAACATTGGTGAAATCAATGCTGTATTTGACTCTTGATCATAAAAGTGTTGTTTGTTTTTCTTTAAAATCTTGTTGTAACAGTTTATAAACATTACCGTGTTCTTTATATCACTTACTTAACATCTAGATGTGTATAATGGTTTCCTTTCGTCAGTTAATGAATATTTTTAATATCTTATCAACTATATATTTAAGAATACGATTGAGTCACAAAATATGTATAGTTGTACTTGTTTTTTCAGTGTAAATTATTTTGCCTTCAAAACATTCTAATTTGTATGTTTTATGTGCTTGCAAATGATATCAGTTTAGTTGTGTTGATTAGGGCATGCATTCTTCTACTAAACTCGTATTTAAAATTTCGTATAGCTTTTGATGAGGTATAGTGCAAAGAGTTTCCATTAGGTAACCGAAAAATGTCGTGCTTCAAATTCTAGCAATGGCCCCGCGTCATGTGTGTAAGAAAATTTAGAGCTGCAGCAGACTTTGAAAGCGATTAATCTTGACGCTTGTCATGCTTATTTCACTTAATATTGCTTCCATTAAATATAACTCTTTATTTGTGTATGAATTTATTTAGTAATTGCAAGCCAATTTTAGCAGCTATACGATTGCAACATCGAGTTCCATAGTTTCTAATTATTTCTTTGCGACAACCTACTCTATTTCAAACCAATTAAAAAAGTATATATGAAATAGCTTTGTTTAATAGTAGTATTTATTTCGCGCTCAATTTTTGGAGACTTGTGTTATTATTTGATGAATAATATATCTTACTTCTAAAGTTAAACTTTACTGAGATCATGACTATATTTTTTCTATAGGCCCTAGTTTCTTTTTTTGGGGGGGTTGGAACAGTCAACTAATAAAGAAGAGTGCTATACTTTCAGCAAACTATAACAATCAAACTGAAGTTTTCAGCAGAATTTATTTTCAATAAAAATGCATTTTGTACACACATTTCATTTAGTGATAAAACTTAATCAAGAAATTATAATTTCAGGGTCTTGGCTTTACCCAAATTAAACGTAATATAATTATATTAAAAATTAGTATCTGTTTAATAATTGTACATGTAATAATTAGTCTAGGTACATGGAATTTACACCTGCTCTCTTTAACATTAAAAATAAAAATTGCTAATAGTAAATTAATATCTAAATACATATAGTATTATTATTTGTTTTTTAATTATAGTTTGCTTTTCCGATTAGTTTTTACTCTTTAATCATTATACTTTTATTTTATTGCAGTTCTTAAGAGGTTCAGAATTATTTTTGTTTTTACTTATTTAGTTGCATAGATTGTTTATTTTATTGAAATAAAATTATTAAAGAACTAAAATTGCACATAAGCTTTATACTAAAAGTGTTGTATCAAAATTACATTTGACAATGATTCGGTAAAGTGAATGATTGATTAACACTTGAAATTACCCTCTAACCCATCTCCTTTTTTGGTGGTGGGGGTGTCTTAGCATTTCTTTTTAGAAGACCTGCCACATTTAGATTTTTTAAAAGTTGTATTTTATGGCTTTACAACAAAGGAGCAACATGTTGAAGCATATTGCAACAATTTTGATTTTGGGGGTTTGTTGCTCAGTACAAATCATTTGTATTGTTAGTGAAAGTACAATTCTGAATACTGATATAATCCCTCAGCAGTGACCGCTGCAGATTTACAAAATGATTCTAGCACTTTATAAATTTTATAGATGTATTACAGTTCTAATACTTTGCTGATAGAAGAATTATTTACATGTATGCTTCAGTTGTGTTCTTTTAAAAAATTTTATATATAATTACAGAATATCACCTTACAACATATTTTTTAATTGAATTGTTTGAAATTATATTTTAATAAGACAATTTATATTTTGTATGGTTAGTGTGACTTCTCACATGTATATGACTGGAATATGGTGTACTTTTTGCTTCACATCTTCAATATCAAATTTGGAAGCCAAACTACTAACTTTGATATACATTTTATATCATTTTTTATTGAACCACCTGCATCACCTTAATCAGTTAATGCTGCCGATCATATTGATAGAAGGTCCCAAGCCCTTGAAAAAGCAAGTATGTGTTTGGGGGGGTGTGCATATGGGTGGGTGGTATTCAAACATACAGTACATTATGTGAGAACTCTACTACAATGCTTCAAGCATGGTTTCAAGTGCAATGTTCAATTCCAGTAGTGTAGTGGTTATCACATTTGTCATTTGTAATGACAAAAAACCCAGGTTCAATTCCTGGCTGGAATCATAGCAATGAAACCTTCGAAACTGAGAGGCAATAAACATCAAATTCTACTCTTACAAAGTATATGGCATTAATTAAATAAAGCTAGCCTACTCCCAACTCTTTTCTGTTTTGTTCCAAGTTTAGACTAGGCTTTCTTTATGAACTCTTTAAATTATATATATACATATATATATATTTACCAGAAGGAACAAAACTAAGTGAGTTTAGTGGTGTTTAAATGAAGTGACTATAATTCATCATTGTTTTTAAATTCTGTGGGCATTAGAGTTATAATGCAAAATTAAATAAAGCTAGCCTACTCCCAACTCTTTACTGTTTTGTTCCAAGTTTAGACTAGGCTTTCTTTATGAACTCTTTAAATTATATATATATATATATATATTTACCAGAAGGAACAAAACTGTTTAGTGGTGTTTAAATGAAGTGACTATAATTCATCATTGTTTTTAAATTCTGTGGGCATTAGAGTTATAATGCAAAATTATTTTTGAATTGAAAAAGATCACATTTTCAATTGCAGAGACTCATTTAAATCATTGGATTACATTCTTGATCAGAAAATACTAATCCACCTCAAAATATATATCAAAATGTCAATTGTCACCTAAGTCTTAGTATTAACAATAATATTAACAATGACAATCCAAACTATCTACCTATCTATGAGGATTTCCGCTAAAAAATGTTGCTCACAGCAGTTCACCTCCCTCCTCAGAAGGAATAAAAGTTCATAACACCCGCTGGTGAAATGATAAGTACTTGGTATGCTGGCCACTGATAGTGAGCACACTCACAAATAGGTGAAGACCAGAAATGCTTTTCCTCATTGATGAACGTAGGAATATTTTGCGCTGAAAGATGTTAAAAACGAAATTAGCAAACTTGCTGACAGTGTATGCAAACAAAATAAGCAGACGCTCTGACAGTAAATGGAAACGAACTCGCTGGCAGTGCACATAATTAATATGTCATTTTGCTCGCAGATGACACTTGCGAACGTCTGTTACATCACGCGATGGGCAAGTGGAGATAATCAAGGGTAAAAAATAAATTTTCATGATTACTGCCCCTTTTTTCTGTGATACCAGTATCCACCAAGATGTTGGCATGGCTTCCATTCACTATCCTGGCATGTGTCTTAAGTTGTACCTCCACTAATACACACCTTCATGTCACAAGGATAAGGACAATCTCTGGACATGTGTCCTCTCATATCATAAGAAAACTTTGTTATGCAAATTAAAAGAAGATTTGTGAAAATAAATTTTGTATAGATTTCTGAATGTTTATAATTATTAGAAAATAAGAATCATTTATCATTTCTTTTTTTTTTTTTTTTTTTTTTTTTTAGCATAATAAGAATAATAGTTGAGTCGTTGTGAACACCACGGAATTGACCAACTTATTTTTATTCTCGTAATATATATGAAATCTGGGCACGATTACCCTTTTACAATAGTTAATTTTGTGAACAATCATCATCAACTTCTTTCTTCTTTCCTGTAAGTGTTTTAACTTCTAATTAAATGTGAAATGTAGTTTGAAATTCTGAGAATGAGATTATTTGTTGTATATAATAAAAAATCGGTTGCGTCTCTTATAATTTGTAGAGGCGCGCACATGTAATAAGGAGTATCTTTTAGCAGTGCTTTCCCTTTACAGTCATTCTTTTGTCGTTTATTATATAGAATTGATTAATTTGTATTTGATCAAAAATACAAAGCAGCGATTTAAAGAGGTACTATGTACATTGTCTCTGCAATAGGACTCTTTAACATTTTCCTGAAAATTTCATTTTGGAACACACAGAAGTTTAATACATAATAGATAATATTTAGAGCAATGGAACACCGAGTTTCATATCGTTCGAGGAACACCAAGTTTCATATCGTTCGAGTTTTCTCCGCTAATCAAATGCCGCCTTCGCTTCGAAGTTTGATAGGATCTAACCAATCAAATTGCAGGAATTTCCGATTGTTTATTTTTGAATTTAGTTGCCATTTTGAATTCCAACAACTAGTGCGTGTATTTGATTTGAGCTAATTATATTCGATATACTCGATTACGCTGTCCTTTTATACAGTAAGTCTTTTTATTTACTTTCCGTGTTGACTGATTTATATGAATGTTTTGCTTTCCGTGCATACATTGTTTAATTTATACATATTTTTCTTCTTTGCACGTATGTGTGAGATCGATTCATAAACTTGTATGTCAAATATTTTTGTTATAATAATTTATCTTCTCTTTAATGAAATTGCTGTCATTTGCGAATGTGTGTATTTCAAATTTATTGCCATCTTAGCCTACACACGGTGGATTTGATTTTGATTTGTGCCTGTTTGCTGGCTGACACAAGTGACAGTACTGATACTACTTACTAGTGATACTGTCATATTGATTACGGCTGTCGACTTTAGTTACATATCATGAAAGTACAGCCTGTTATTATTATTATTATTATTATTATTATTTGAAAGTATTGCAACAGTAAACTTTGTGCTTATTACTCAGTCGTAGTGTACACCCTAGAGATCTACTATATTAACACTGAAAGATTGATAATATTTTCTAACACAAAGTTTAATTTAGTAAAATTACTAAAAATAAGAAAATGTGGAATTGGTAATTGATTATTCTTTTTTATTTATTTATTTTTTTCTTGCAGTCCTATGTACAACTGGGATCTATTTTTATCTGATTTATTGTGTTGTTGTAATGTACATTACTACATATAACATATTAGCATTGAAGTATGTGTTCGTGCCTTTAGATCTAATACATGAAATATAGAAATTTTTTAAAATGTAAGGAAGAAAATGTAATGTCTAAATCAGTATGATTGCAATATTTGTATTAATTAAATAATTAAGTACTCTGTACTGACAGTGACAGTAATTAAATTAATGAACTACTGTATCAAATTCACCTTGTTTCTTTTGCTGCATCTTGTCAAGTAGAAAGTACAAAAACTGTTTTATTTATTACAAATTTATAAATATTGTTGGTAAAAATGATAAGTATAAATCATACTGAGTGAATAATATTTTTAAGAAATAAAGAATGAAGTATGGGGTAAAAGTTAAAAGATATACAATAATGAAATGGAATATGGAATTTGCCAATGTAGGTATTTTTCTTTTGAATGTTGATGACACTGAAGAATCACTATTTTAGTATTTAATAAATCTGTATTGATTAACCATTATAGAAATGTCTGTGACTCCCAACTTTCGTTGTGGCATTAATGGATTGCTCCTTCTCAGGAACACTCTTGAGGGTGACCAGGTCAAGGCTAGGAACAGGAGCAGCACAGCAGTCTTTCGTTGCATGTCTCTGAGGGATTTGAGGAGGTTGGCAGTAGCTGCAGTTGTAAAGGGTGGTGGTAGCTCTGGAGATGTAATGTGTGTGCTCTCCGAACACATCCTCCATTTCGGAGAATACCAAGGGCAGACATTTCTTTGGCTCTTGGAAAACTGCCTGGGTTACACGGCCTGGCTTGTGGAGAGCCTGAAGGGTGAAACTGAGAGCAACAGTCACCTGAGTGTCAACAAATTTCTCCTCAGGAAATTTGTCCTCAGCTTTCCTGAGCTTGAAGAGGCCATGGACCTCCGGCGAAAGGTACTTGCCAGGAATGCTGCCCGTAAAACTCTGCAGACTAAGCCTGTTGCAACTCTCGTCAACGCCACGCACTTAACACCAACCAGGGTTGTGGGCAAGGTCAAGGCATCAATGACTGTGAAGCAGTTTGTGCCCAATCTTGCCGGATCTTGCCAGTGCCTGTCTGCTGCAAGGGAGGAATTGTCGGATGAAGTATTGTATACTGAGGCAGCAAAAGCTGAGAGGCAGCTGGTTTCATCAGGTATGCCTTCTATAATGCCACTTTTCCAAAATGTTTTAATATGATTTGTGCAGAAGTAAATGGCGCATCATGTACTTTTAGGTTTGTGTTTGTAATGGGTGCACTTCTAAGATGTTACTTATGTAATAAAAATAATAGGTATGTATTAATATTTTTTTGTGCCGTGCTTTACAGTGGTATCAAGGATTTAACTTTACACATCCTTTGAATTTGTAATGTTTGTGAGTAAAGTGGATTTGTCATGAACATAAATTGCTTAACAAATAATTTCAAAACATCTTGTATACTATGCATTTTTACTCAGTCTTGTTTATTTATTCAACAGTGATCAAGCATTTGGTAAGTTCTTTCTGATAGATGTTTTTGCGATGGTTTTCACCTATTGCTTGCCTAATGACTTATTGTCCTCTTTATCACTCTTTGCCTATGCTTCCTCATCATGTAATCCTGCTATACCTAATTGTCCTCTTTATCAATATTTACTTATGCTTCCTAATCATGTAATCCTACTTTGTATGTCTTCACAGGTTGGTCTATTTGTAGTATGTAGTCTAACACTGTCAACTTTTTTGTAGTATTTATTTATCTATCTTTTATCCTGCTAGACCTAATTGTCCTCTTTATCAATATTTACTTAGTTATGCTTCCTAATCATGTAATCCTGCTTTGCATGTCTTCACAGATTGGTCTATTTGTAGTATGTAGTCTAACACTGTCAACTTTTTTTTAATCTATCTTTTATTTAGTTAGTTTGTTTTTTTTAATTGGAATATTTTAAAGGGTATAGAATTATTATTAATAATAATAATTATTATTGCTTTCATTATGTTTTCAATATTTACACAAATATAATCATCACGTTTTCTCTAAATTTAAATTTCTCATCATGTTTACACACTAGCATGCTTTTTCAGAATTTTATGTCATTTTCTCTATTTGTATTATAATATTATAATATAATATTATAAAATTATATTTTTATTAAGTGGGTCATTATGATTTAATTATAACATTCGCAGTGTTACTGTAATTTTCTTTTCTTACATTTAATTTGTATAACATAAATTATGTACTTTGGTCTATTTTATTTCTTAGCATGTGCAGCATGTATGATGGGGGTACATTTTTTACCCTCATACTTTATTTTACAGCTGCCGGTGATTTCAAGAAGTTGAGTAGGACAGCTTCTTCTGCTCCCTCAGCAATAGTGACATCTACAGACTGTAGAAATGATGGTATCTCTTTAAAAATATAATCATGAGCATTAATTTAATTTAATTTAATTATTTTAATTTAATTTAATTTAATTTAATTTAGACCTGTTTAAATTTTCCTATTTCTCATATATTGTAGATTCTGGCATTCCGAGGGCAGAAGCTGCAGTTGAAACACAGCCACATGAGCCTGGTTCTGGCCTTGCTGTACATCTGCAAGCCCCCACTGAAGGTATGACATGGTCATATGCTTCCTCCAGTGAACTTGTCAGTGATGTTTTCTTTTGTCTTGTCTTGTTTAGTCTTGCTTCATGTTATTAATTTCTTTTCATTACAGACTCTCCGCTTCCGGACGGTTGGAGAAGTACTCTTCCCAAGCTCTGTTCAAGTTCTTCCCCACTGGCAAGGTGGAGATTGACGACAGGAAACTAGACCGGATATGGTACAATCCACCACAGCCTTCACTGTCTTGCAACCAGCCTCCACGTGTGGATAGATATTTTGTGTCAAAACTGTTGGTGTGGATGCCCAAGCGTCTGTGGCGCTGTCAGCTTTACTGCCCACACCAGTCGTGCCCTGGTTCTGAAAAGGAGCTTATTGCCTGTGGAATTTATCCACGTGTGAGGCAGGTCCTGGATGTGGATGGCTTCTACAGCCTAGCAGGAGACTACCTCGAATGTCGAGTTTGCACACGGAAGGTAAGTTGTGCAGAATTTCTGCTAGTAGACTTTGTTCTCTCACTTAAGGGTGTTGCAGTGCACAGTTTCTAATGTCGTGACAAACCTGTGTTGTGATAAGATTGTGCTTTCAATGTGTGTAGGTCATCAGCTGGAGCAGCGGCATCCTTCGCCAGCTGGACGTCTCGCACCGCAGTTTGTTCAAACCCATACTGACCTACAAGTATGCCTGCGACGTCCGAGTCGTGTGTCACTTGCGAAACCGAGGCTTGGGCAACAGCATGTCGCAGCTGCGGACAACATTGTCTGAACTGCATGGCGAGGAGTGGCTGAAGAAAGTGAACCACTATTTTGTCGACTGCCAGGCCTTCCTGCGCGACGCGAAACTGGTAGTGAGACCAGACTTCCCGGAACCCCCTGTCCGAGTGCCGGTGCCCACAGCTCAGTGGCTTAATGCGGTGTATCTGCAAGATGTCCTGCAGCGACTGGACGAGGTGAAGGCTGCCATCACCTCCACGTTTGGTCGAGTTTTGAAGCTGGACTCGACCAAAAAGGTACATTGATCACATATCACTTGTCTCCATCCTGTACACGTTGTCTGATTGATTCATTTTTTTAATACTGTGTGATGTTTGGTATAAAGATTCCGAAATACCACCCCTGGAGATCCTGTATGTAGACCGGGACAGTTGCACCACGAAGAAAAGTCCGGCCTTGGCGTCTTGGCCAGATTTGCACGTGCGTCTGGACATTTGGCACTTCATGAGGCGGATTGCAAGCGGCTGCACCACCGATGCCCACCCGCTATACCAGTCCTTCACGGGGAGGGTGTCGGAGTGCATTTTTCAGTGGGAGAAAGAGGACGTGAACCGTCTCATGGAGGCCAAACGTCGTGAGATGGTGGCCTCACACATCCCTAACCCTTCGGACAGTGACGTCAGGCACAACATTACCCACCTGGAACTGACTCGTCACGCGCGGGGTGGACATGACTACCCAGGCTGCTTTACAGGCTGCTTGAGGCGTACGGCGGAGATGCAGGGCAAGACACCTTAGGGGTTCCTCTCTTGGATCCTGAGAGGATGGCAGCCATCTGGCAATCACAGAAGCGCCACATACCCTGCATACAAGACCCAGCCGGCATACCGCTGTACACCAAGACAGGCTGCATTGTCAGAAAGCTTGCTCATACTCATACTTGTGCACATGCTCGTCCAGTTCCACAGTGTACATGCACACCGTCATGTGCTCCACCTTTACCAGCAGCACATTTCATTCAGCCCCATGCTGTTCCTTTTTCTTCCTCTTCCTCTTCGTCTCCTGCATCTCCTCAGGTTGACTTGCAGGAATTAAAAAAGGTAATCATATTATTCACCCATGTGTGTCTGTGATATATATATATATATATATATATATATATATATATATACACACACACACTGTATATGCTGCACAGTACATTATTGTAATGTTTATGTAATTATACACTTTAGTCTGCTCTTTTTAAATTGTTTCCATTTAATATTTTTGTGTCTTTGTGTTTCTCCTTGCAAGAAACAGGGGGGCCTGACAGCGTGCCTGGTTTTGACAAGGTGGACGCCTTGGCACAGTATCTGGTGTCGCTGAAGGACCAGAGCAGTCCTTTAGATAACCAGCAGGCGGACCACATTATACACTTGTGGAACAATCTTCAAGCCTGTGATAAAGCGCCGACTGTATTTGCTGAGAGGTTCCGGCCAGTAAATACAGGCGGGCGATTCAGGGCTCCAAAATCCAGCAAAATAAACGCAGGAGTGCTAAGCACTAAGAGGCATGTACAGTGTCCTCTATTTATACATGTTTACACTGTTACATGGTGGTGTATTTTTATTTTCACTTTAACAAGAGTCATGTTTTGGTGTGTACTTGTTTTGGTGATTTCTGTTTTGTTATTCTTATTAAGTGAGATCTTAACCTATTTTCATTTTAACCTTGTTCTTGCAGGTGTTTCATAGGCGAGAGTGCAGGACCGGCTCAATGGCCATACTGCAACAGATATGTAGAACATGTGGTTCTAGAACTGTGCAGTCTGTTTCCATCTCATGTGCGAGCCAAAGGATTGAGAACCTTGCGATGGACCCTGATTGCTTCCGCCTACAAAAGGATCAGGGAGCTAGTACTCAGCAATGCCCGTGTCATGTGGAACACCTCAATTCAAATTGTGGAGATTAACCACACCACACTTACACAGTGGTGTTTCATTCCATGCTTCACCTTATTACTTTCTGTCGTTATAACACTATTTTTACTACAATTGCACTTCTGCTGAATTGTTCTTTGTGGAAAAAATCTGCCTTCTCCAAATTTAGCTCTGCCTATTGTTCCATTCATGTATTAACTTCTCTTTTCTATCATTTTTGTTTTACAGGCACAGCAGACGTTCAAAAAGCCAGGAGCAAGCAGTTCTGGTGCAAAGGCACGCGATCCTTCACAGATAAACACTTTGGTCACACATACACCTACTCTGACTGTGCCAGTCCTGATGTTGCCTAAAGTGCTCCACTCCTACCACGTGCCCCCAAACACTGCTGGTTTAGGGAAAATCGGGAAAAGCCGCAGGCACGTTGACATTCTGCCACGTCCTCAGGAACCACAGACGATACTGCCAGCTCCTGGTCCTTCCAGTCTGCAGCAGTTTCAGCTGGCTCCTGGCTTTTTTATTCAAGAGCAATCTAACCCTTTTCTTCCTCGGCCCTCTGTGCCTGCCACCACTCTGTACTACCGCAAGAGAAGGGCAGAGGAAGAAAAAAAATTAGGAGTCCCACTAAAATATACAAACGCCATGTAGAATTCTACACCTGCAGGCAGTGTGGCCTGCAACGGAAACCAGAGTCTCATAAGCAGTACTATGGGCACTGGTTTTGCCAGACCTCAGCCACTGTTCCTTATGAGACGTGGTTGAAAGGACTGAAAGAAAAAGGAATTGGCAGCAGAAAGAAGAAGGAGAAGGAGGAGCAGCAGGATGGACAGGCAGGCCCTCAGTGAACAATTTATATCCACTCTAAAAATTTATATCCACTCTAAAAATTACATTTATGATTCTTGGGACTTCATTGCTCAATTTTATGCTTAACACACTTGGGATGTGCTTCAGAACAATTTATTTCCACTCTAAAAATTACATTTATGATTCTTGGGACTTCATTGCTCAATTTTGTGCTTAACACACTTGGGATGTGCTTCAGAACAATTTATTTCCACTCTAAAAATTACATTTATGATTCAGGGCAATTCATTGCTCAATTTTATGCTTAAGACACTTGGGATGTGCTTCAGAACAATTTATTTCCACTCTAAAAATTACATTTATGATTCTTGGGACTTCATTGCTCAATTTTATGCTTAACACACTTGGGATGTGCTTCAGAACAATTTATTTCCACTCTAAAAATTACATTTATGATTCAGGGCAATTCATTGCTCAATTTTGTGCTTAACACACTTGGGATGTGCTTCAGAACAATTTATTTCCACTCTAAAAATTACATTTATGATTCAGGGCAATTCATTGCTCAATTTTGTGCTTAAGACACTTGGGATGTGCTTCAAAACAATTTATTTCCACTCTAAAAATTACATTTTTGATTCTTTGGACTTCATTGCTCAATTTTGTGCTTAAGACACTTGGGATGTGCTTCAGAACAATTTATTTCCACTCTAAAAATTACATTTATGATTCAGGGCAATTCATTGCTCAATTTTATGCTTAAGACACTTGGGATGTGCTTCAGAACAATTTATTTCCACTCTAAAAATTACATTTATGATTCATGTGACTTCATTGCTCAATTTTATGCTTAAGACACTTGGGATGTGCTTCAGAACAATTTATTTCCACTCTAAAAATTACATTTATGATTCATGTGACTTCATTGTTCAATTTTTGCTTAAGACACTTGGGATGTGCTTCAGAACAATTTATTTCCACTCTAAAAATTACATTTATGATTCATGTGACTTCATTGCTCAATTTTATGCTTAACACACTTGGGATGTGCTTCAGAACAATTTATTTCCACTCTAAAAATTACATTTATGATTCAGGGCAATTCATTGCTCAATTTTGTGCTTAAGACACTTGGGATGTGCTTCAGAACAATTTATTTCCACTCTAAAAATTACATTTATGATTCTTGGGACTTCATTGCTCAATTTTGTGCTTAAGACACTTGGGATGTGCTTCAGAACAAATTATTTCCACTCTAAAAATTACATTTATGATTCAGGGCAATTCATTGCTCAATTTTATGCTTAAGACACTTGGGATGTGCTTCAGAACAATTTATTTCCACTCTAAAAATTACATTTATGATTCTTGGGACTTCATTGCTCAATTTTGTGCTTAAGACACTTGGGATGTGCTTCAGAACAAATTATTTCCACTCTAAAAATTACATTTATGATTCAGGGCAATTCATTGCTCAATTTTGTGCTTAAGACACTTGGGATGTTCTTCAGAACAATTTATTTCCACTCTAAAAATTACATTTATGATTCATGTGACTTCATTGCTCAATTTTATGCTTAAGACACTTGGGATGTGCTTCAGAACAATTTATTTCCACTCTAAAAATTACATTTATGATTCATGTGACTTCATTGTTCAATTTTTGCTTAAGACACTTGGGATGTGCTTCAGAACAATTTATTTCCACTCTAAAAATTACATTTATGATTCATGTGACTTCATTGCTCAATTTTATGCTTAACACACTTGGGATGTGCTTCAGAACAATTTATTTCCACTCTAAAAATTACATTTATGATTCAGGGCAATTCATTGCTCAATTTTGTGCTTAAGACACTTGGGATGTGCTTCAGAACAATTTATTTCCACTCTAAAAATTACATTTATGATTCTTGGGACTTCATTGCTCAATTTTGTGCTTAAGACACTTGGGATGTGCTTCAGAACAAATTATTTCCACTCTAAAAATTACATTTATGATTCAGGGCAATTCATTGCTCAATTTTATGCTTAAGACACTTGGGATGTGCTTCAGAACAATTTATTTCCACTCTAAAAATTACATTTATGATTCAGGGCAATTCATTGCTCAATTTTGTGCTTAAGACACTTGGGATGTTCTTCAGAACAATTTATTTCCACTCTAAAAATTACATTTATGATTCATGTGACTTCATTGCTCAATTTTATGCTTAAGACACTTGGGATGTGCTTCAGAACAATTTATTTCCACTCTAAAAATTACATTTATGATTCATGTGACTTCATTGTTCAATTTTTGCTTAAGACACTTGGGATGTGCTTCAGAACAATTTATTTCCACTCTAAAAATTACATTTATGATTCATGTGACTTCATTGCTCAATTTTATGCTTAACACACTTGGGATGTGCTTCAGAACAATTTATTTCCACTCTAAAAATTACATTTATGATTCATGGGACTTCATTGTTCAATTTTGTGCTTAAGACACTGGGATGTGCTTCAGAACAATTTATTTCCACTCTAAAAATTACATTTATGATTCATCGGACTTCATTTCTCAATTTTCAAAATTATTTTGTGCTTCACTGCTATATATCCAAGGTTATGTCATGTCTGAAGAATATATCACATCCATCAACCCTAATGCTGCCTATCCTATTGATAGAAGGTCCCAAGCCCTTGTAAAAGCAGAGGGGGGTTGCTTAAACAAACAGGTAATTTACTCTATTTTGTGCAAATATTTCTAGTGCACTGTTCAATTCCAGTAGTGAATTGGTTAACATATTTATAATTTTTAATAGAAAAAAACAGACACACACAAACACAGACACATAAACAAACACACACCATAATGCACACATTTATCAACACAAACATGCAAGTTTGATTTCTTTCTTTCATTTCAAGATTAATGCATTCATAAGTTTCTTAATTCATACATACATACATACATACACACACACACACACCCATACTACAAACAATTATCAACACAAACAGCACTTTTGATCGATTGATTTATTTATTTAATATGCATCCCTCATTTTCTTAATACACACAATTATAAATATAAGTAAGAAAAATATTTAATGATTAAATGCATTCAGTGTAACGTTCTGAAAAAATGTAAATCAAAGTGAAAATACACATAGTTATATATGCTAAGGAGAGGGTGGATGGAGGCGTTCATGCAACGTAACCCGGTCTGCGGTGGGAGGTTGCCTCCCCTAGACTTCAAACTTGGCAAAAAGTAACTGAGAAGAACGTGTACCAATAAAGCGTCATATACTTGTTTCTTTGGGTATATATATGACTGAAGATAAGTTTTATGGCATACAAATGCAAGACTGTGGTAAAATTGGAAATGAACAGAGAAGATTGTGCTGCCCCTGAAGGAAAACTTTGTTATGACAATTGTGATAGAAGATTTGTGAATGATTTTTTGTACAGATTTCTGATTGTTTATAATTATTAGAAAATATGAATCATTTACCATTTTTTTCACATATCAAGAATAATATTTGCGTGTTTGTAAACACCATGGAATTGACCAACGTATTTTTATATTCTTAATATATATGAAATCTGGGTACGATTACTCTTTTTTAACAGTTAACTTTGTGAACAATAACGATTAATAAAACACCAATTTGATTCATCATCAATTTCTTTCTTCTTTCCTGTAAGTGTTTTAACTCATAATTAAGTGTGAAATGTAGTTTGAAATTATGAGAATGACATTTGTTGTATATAATACAAAATCGGTTGCGTCCCTTATTGTAATTTGGAAAGGCTCGCAAATGTATTAGGGAGTATCCTTTAGCAGTGATTTCCCTTTACAGTCATTCTTTTGTCGTTTATTGAATAGAAATGATTAAATTGTTTTTGTTCAAAAATACAAACTGCTATTGAAATAGGTACTATGCACATTGTCTCTGCAATAGAACTCTTTAACATTTTCCTGAGAACAACAATTTTGGAACAGAATTTTAATACATAATAGATAATTTTTATATCAAGTGAACACCTTAAAGTTTCATATACTGCTTACTTTTGTTATTAACATTACGGGTATTCTACGTGCTACCCATTTCTATAAACAAATTGCACAGTAATACCACATTCCATGCAGGCTACACACACAATTAAATGGATGTGATCTGAACAGATATATGACTATCAATACAATATTAAATCTGTAACAGTGCCATTCATAACGAAATGCAATAATCTCAGTATATTTCATGAAATCTAACTGTAACTGTGATTGTTAACGGTATATGTCTATATTATGTCAAATATCCGACGTACTAAACAAGGGAAATAATTAAGGTAACCGTAAACATGCTATATTTGATTACTTCCCATATAATTTTGGCTACATGTTATTTATAGTAGTCGTACCTTGAAGGTAATGTACATATTCCGTATTAACACATCCATATTATCCATGTGCTATTTTCCAGAAAATTAAGTAGACATAAATGTTTTGCTCCATGTGCTCATATACATGTTCACTTTAATGTTATTAAGATATAAGTAAATAACAAATCTGTAACAATACAAATAAAAAACAATTGCACTAATCTGACTTTATTTATTAACACACACACACACACACACGTTTATTTGTTATTTATATATTAAACTGAAGTCTCATTATAGTATGGAAGTTGGAAATAAAGTCGGAGTTAATTAATGCATGCTTTTGATTTTCATTTCTACGTCGTGTGAAATATTTTTGGATCAGTTCTCGAACTCCGCCGTACAGGCACGTACTAATAGAACTGGTATACAAAGAAAAAAAATATTTAATTTAAACAGCCCTGAGCAGTCACCAAATTATTTATTTACTGTAACATTTATTTATATATATTTTGCATATTTAATTATTATAATTATTTGTACATGTATGTGTTTATCTGCATACATACAGATTTTCCATACATGATGTATTTATTTAATAAATGTTCTATTAATTTAGAAACAGGGTCGTAAAATAAATTGTGAACACATTTTCACATTAAATGATAAAATAGTCCTAGATTTCAATTTTATTACTTTCTGTTCTTCGTGTTTTACTTTCTTTTCTATATTTTGAAATTTAAAATAAATATAAGTTTTCTGCAAACAGAATGTGTGCATAACTCTCCGAACACGTCAAATTTAACACACAATTTCACAACCTTCGCAAATAGTATTTTGTATGAGCTATGAGTAATAAACAACTTTAGAAAACATTCATTCTTAAGTTACTTTGTACAAGTTGTTGAACTCTTTCTTTATCGCCGTTATTTCTCACCCCCGATAATAGTTTTTAAAAAGTCAGGTAAACGGAGGCGTTTTCCAGCGTTAGTGATTTTCCCGGAGAGTACAGTTCGCTTTCAGTTTTATATCGATCAGGCAAGTCCAGCCGTCGCTAAGGTTAGGGGTTATCCTATAAACTAATATTGATAATCAGTGCCTAAATTGGGACGGGGGTCGTAAAAATGAAAACTGGACATGTGACACTGAACTATTTTGTTCTATACTTGCTTCTATGTCTGATGATAATGTACAGAGTGCACTTTGTATGTATATTAGTATGCATGAATGTGTAGATGATTTAATTAATGCCATATACTTTGTAAGAGTAGAATTTGATGTTTATTGCCTCTCAGTTTCGAAGGTTTCATTGCTATGATTCCAGCCAGGAATTGAACCTGGGTTTTTTGTCATTACAAATGACAAATGTGATAACCACTACACTACTGGAATTGAACATTGCACTTGAAACCATGCTTGAAGCATTGTAGTAGAGTTCTCACATAATGTACTGTATGTTTGAATACCACCCACCCATATGCACACCCCCCCAAACACATACTTGCTTTTTCAAGGGCTTGGGACCTTCTATCAATATGATCGGCAGCATTAACTGATTAAGGTGATGCAGGTGGTTCAATAAAAAATGATATAAAATGTATATCAAAGTTAGTAGTTTGGCTTCCAAATTTGATATTGAAGATGTGAAGCAAAAAGTACACCATATTCCAGTCATATACATGTGAGAAGTCACACTAACCATACAAAATATAAATTGTCTTATTAAAATATAATTTCAAACAATTCAATTAAAAAATATGTTGTAAGGTGATATTCTGTAATTATATATAAAATTTTTTAAAAGAACACAACTGAAGCATACATGTAAATAATTCTTCTATCAGCAAAGTATTAGAACTGTAATACATCTATAAAATTTATAAAGTGCTAGAATCATTTTGTAAATCTGCAGCGGTCACTGCTGAGGGATTATATCAGTATTCAGAATTGTACTTTCACTAACAATACAAATGATTTGTACTGAGCAACAAACCCCCAAAATCAAAATTGTTGCAATATGCTTCAACATGTTGCTCCTTTGTTGTAAAGCCATAAAATACAACTTTTAAAAAATCTAAATGTGGCAGGTCTTCTAAAAAGAAATGCTAAGACACCCCCACCACCAAAAAAGGAGATGGGTTAGAGGGTAATTTCAAGTGTTAATCAATCATTCACTTTACCGAATCATTGTCAAATGTAATTTTGATACAACACTTTTAGTATAAAGCTTATGTGCAATTTTAGTTCTTTAATAATTTTATTTCAATAAAATAAACAATCTATGCAACTAAATAAGTAAAAACAAAAATAATTCTGAACCTCTTAAGAACTGCAATAAAATAAAAGTATAATGATTAAAGAGTAAAAACTAATCGGAAAAGCAAACTATAATTAAAAAACAAATAATAATACTATATGTATTTAGATATTAATTTACTATTAGCAATTTTTATTTTTAATGTTAAAGAGAGCAGGTGTAAATTCCATGTACCTAGACTAATTATTACATGTACAATTATTAAACAGATACTAATTTTTAATATAATTATATTACGTTTAATTTGGGTAAAGCCAAGACCCTGAAATTATAATTTCTTGATTAAGTTTTATCACTAAATGAAATGTGTGTACAAAATGCATTTTTATTGAAAATAAATTCTGCTGAAAACTTCAGTTTGATTGTTATAGTTTGCTGAAAGTATAGCACTCTTCTTTATTAGTTGACTGTTCCAACCCCCCCAAAAAAAGAAACTAGGGCCTATAGAAAAAATATAGTCATGATCTCAGTAAAGTTTAACTTTAGAAGTAAGATATATTATTCATCAAATAATAACACAAGTCTCCAAAAATTGAGCGCGAAATAAATACTACTATTAAACAAAGCTATTTCATATATACTTTTTTAATTGGTTTGAAATAGAGTAGGTTGTCGCAAAGAAATAATTAGAAACTATGGAACTCGATGTTGCAATCGTATAGCTGCTAAAATTGGCTTGCAATTACTAAATAAATTCATACACAAATAAAGAGTTATATTTAATGGAAGCAATATTAAGTGAAATAAGCATGACAAGCGTCAAGATTAATCGCTTTCAAAGTCTGCTGCAGCTCTAAATTTTCTTACACACATGACGCGGGGCCATTGCTAGAATTTGAAGCACGACATTTTTCGGTTACCTAATGGAAACTCTTTGCACTATACCTCATCAAAAGCTATACGAAATTTTAAATACGAGTTTAGTAGAAGAATGCATGCCCTAATCAACACAACTAAACTGATATCATTTGCAAGCACATAAAACATACAAATTAGAATGTTTTGAAGGCAAAATAATTTACACTGAAAAAACAAGTACAACTATACATATTTTGTGACTCAATCGTATTCTTAAATATATAGTTGATAAGATATTAAAAATATTCATTAACTGACGAAAGGAAACCATTATACACATCTAGATGTTAAGTAAGTGATATAAAGAACACGGTAATGTTTATAAACTGTTACAACAAGATTTTAAAGAAAAACAAACAACACTTTTATGATCAAGAGTCAAATACAGCATTGATTTCACCAATGTTTGGAATGGTGTACCACAAACAACCTTTAAACACAACATTAAAAATGGCTTGTTGGTGAACAGTCTCTAAATCACCTCTCTCTAGCCATGAAAAAGTAACTAGTGCCATTCACTGATGTCTTGTGTAGAAATTTCATTCTCCAAAAATTTGGTTCTTCAGCAGCTAAAACTCTTCCAATGTAGAATCTTCCCACATAGTCTATGGCATAGTACTGTTCAACTTCAATGGTATCTGGTGCAGTGTGGGAAGAGAATGTTGCTGGCTGTTGGTCAGGTGCATTTGATGAAGAGCTGGGCTTTCTTGAAATTGACTTGAAAATTGGAAGTAGTTTGTTTTCGGGATGAAGACTTGAAAAATGGGCTGAAGTTGGCCGCAGACAGTGTTGTAGCAGATAATGGACAAAAGTAATGATAAGACCTGGTCTCTGGAAAATGGTTTTAGGTTGATTTCCACCCAGGAGCCTTCAAGTTCTTTCTTCACTTTAGCAACATCTGTCGTTGGCACAAAAATTATATTCACATTAGGACAGGCTATCTTGGCTTCCTCAGCAAATTCCTGTGCTGTGTTGATGATGGCACTTTCTCTTAAGATCCGTCTCCAGATGCACATTTGATGGTGCCGCCAATGCCGTCAATTTCCATGTGATGTTGCAAGAAAAAACTCCAGTCCATCTCTTTCAGCTGTTGGTGCAGTACGGTTGGATTTGTCATAAGAGACAGATTCAAACAGTTTTTGAACTGGCTGCCACATCCATCTGAGAAAACACGAAGCTTTCAACTCTTTCCAGCATTTTCAAGTTCTTGCAGAAGGATTCTGTTCTAAGTAGCCACAGCAAATTTGTCATGCTCTGCCTTGTCGCTGATGAGGGCAAATGAGGCACAGTCATGTTTGCTGAAGTACACTATTGCTGTGAAAATTGTGCTTCCTGCTTGGCACCAGGGTGCTGTCATAATTTCGTTCTGCTGCTTCAGAGTGAAATTTTCTGCAAAATCTTCTTGCAGAATGGCAGTTGTAGTTGTAAGTCCAAGTGTTCTTGAGTTGCTTCATTTGACGTAGTTGGGACTTTGCAATGAAACTGTGCAATCTCATAGTGACAAGTTGTTTCATGAGTTCTTGTTCCAGTTTATTTATGTTTGACTCAGTAGGCTTTTTCTTGGAGATTTTATTTCAATGAAGGTAGACATAGGTAGGCTTGTCCTGGGGAAGTAGAGGCAGGACTTCTTTCTTCACCAAGTCCTTTACATCATGGCAAAGTTGGCAATTTCCAAGTGAACATGCTGCTGTTTTGGTGGGGCACACAGATGCAGAGATTAAATTCTCAGCTGTGGGGATTTGACGGTTTATTTCCTCAGTCCTTCAAGAAGACGCTGGAAGTTTTCATGATTATGTAGCAGCACACATTCTGATCTTTTCCCCAAACTGTCACTATGTGTTGCGGTTGTAGGGCTGCAAATTTGCTTTTACCAATTTTTACGTCTTGAAGGCTTCCATTACATTCATTAGCATAACCCTTTTCTGAACACAGTGTTTTTCATCAACCATTTCCACTGTGACAAAGTCCCTCTTTCCAGGGCACTGGTGGGATATTTTGTCACTTTCGTAAAAATGACAAACTGCCTCAGAGATTTCTTCTATGAAAAGATTTTGACACGGCAGCAGCTCTTTACCAGGATCCCAAGCTGAATGGCCAGTTTTTTCAGGACAGCAACTTTACGTCTGGGACTTTGAGACTTTACTCCTTTCCTGATGACTTTCCCTTCTGATTGTAGACTTGAGAAAACTGGAGTCAATTTAGGAGTTGCACTGCACTATCTTTTTTTTTTAAGCGTGCTTTTCTTTTTTCTTAGGGTATTGCTCAGTATTTCTGCTTTATGTTTCTCATCACTCATACTCTCTCTGTATCTTTTCCCTTGTGCATTGTTTTTCCTTCATTTCTGCTTTCTTTTCTTCAGAGAATCTTGCCCTCCTTTCCCTCATTTTTGTTCTTGGTGACTTTGGCATATTTGCAGTGCAGTCTGGGAAAGAAAGAAAAGGTGAGAATAAACGAAAGGCATCCATATCACAATTCTACAGATTAACATGTACTTATTAACGGATAAATAAATTGTTTTCTCATTCAATAACATTCTGTCATGAAGAGACAAACTCATTTTGACAAATTCCATAAGTTTAATAAGTTAATACAACAATTTTCTATACTAGCCTGAAATATCCCATCAGTTACCTTATAAGAGCTCTTCTGGAAAATTTTCTCTTTTTTTTATGTTAAAAAGGTCTAAGGTTCAACAGAAAATATAAAGTTTCATTTGAAGAAACTCAATAACATGAGAGCAACAAAAACTTCTGTACCTAAATGGTAACTGATGGGACAGCAAACAGATTGACATGCAAGTGCCTCTTATGTGTTTAAGTTATGCATTTTGGGTGATTTAAATAGGTTTATGTATTAATTTTGTATTTCTATTACAATTTTATGTGCTTTTCATTTCCCTATAAGGTCAGAAGTGGAAATAGTAGCATTCTTCAGTCTCCTGTGTCAGCTCTCTCTGCAGGTTGTAAATGTGCTCTTTTCCAAGATGGCCAATGGGTCTCATGATCACACAAAAAGGGAGAAAACATCCAGAAAAAAATTATTTCACCCATATCCCTTGAATATACACCAAGTGATTCTTTTGTTATGTGTTTTACAAAATGGCTTAGAGGTAACA
Organism: Sinotaia quadrata; assembly: GCA_028829895.1. Taxonomy (NCBI): domain Eukaryota; kingdom Metazoa; phylum Mollusca; class Gastropoda; order Architaenioglossa; family Viviparidae; genus Sinotaia; species Sinotaia quadrata. The sequence continues at coordinate 113,283,228 of CM054180.1, forward strand.
TTTTACATGGAACGCATCAATAATTAATGTATTGTGATAATTACACTCGGTACAGTAACACAATCAGCATTGACAAGATGGAAAAAGCAAAACTAAGATTGTGGCTTGAACAATATGGAATGAATTTGGAACAAAGCAGCAATCTGACTGGTTAAATCTTGTGCAAATTTGGATCCAATCTGGAACAAGGTGGCATTATCACTGGTCTAGAAAACCTGGAGATTTGGACAACACTGGGATTGGCAGCATCTCTCTGTTCTTCTCAGCAAGGAACGCCACTGGTGTTTACTTTTTCTCTCTATTTTTATAATAAGGTTTTCGGGTACATTTAGTATTTCTAATCAAGAGTACCAAGATTTCAAGTAGCATTTGTAGGTTTTACTGGAAATTTAAAACACGTCTTTTATCTTTTTCTCTGCCTTCTTTTTTCTCAGAGGCCTATGTTATTTATGTTTGGCAGACGAGTTGAGATAGTGATGAATACATCAGTGAAACTGAAGACAGCTTTGAATGTGAAAAAGTACAGTCCATTTTTGGAAGTGAAGAATCCATCTGTTAAAATAATTTGTCAGACCTTCTTATGAAGTAAAAATAGTGAACTGCATCAGTTGCTCAAATGATGTGATGACTTTCTGTAATTAAATTGAAGAAAGGAGTGAGTTATATCAAAATAAAAGGAAATAATAGATAATGTACAGTGAATTAAGGAATAAAAATGAAAACTCAAGATTTAAAAAAAAAAAAATATGGAACGCTTCACGAATTTGCGTGTCATCCTTGCGCAGGGGCCATGCTAATCTTCTCTGTATCGTTCCAATTTTAGTATATGTACTGCGTGAACAGTACACGAGACACTCATTTTGTTGGGCATTTATATCTTAAAATTGTTAAATGATAAATTATGGGGTGTATAAATGGGGCAAATATTATTCATGAAGTGTTAATTTTGTAATAATACAACGATAAACAGAAAGGTAGTTTTCAAAAGGTAAAACATGCTTCAAATTTCAAGTAAAACCTTCGAATACAATATTAAAACATTGGTTTTCACTCTTGATGAGAATTATTAAATCTAACATCATACGAAAACGTCAATGATTAGTAAAGGAAGGGCGATCACTCCCAGCTCATTCCATACATTAAATATTCTATAACCTGAATATAAAGAAACATAAGATTTTATGCAACTTATTGTCAGTTTATGAATAATACACATATCTCTGAAAATGTACATGTATATTTTCCCTTTACAAATATTATCAGTTCACCGACATAAATGAAGATTTAAGTTCCACTCGGTTTCCGTGATAGGAAGCAACTCCTGCGGCCTTCTCATGTTTTTTAAAACTTGAATAATTTCCCTTTAACAGCAAGTATTAAAATACTACAGGAAGTAGAACAAATATAGCGGGGTGTTCTGGAGTTTATAAATTCAGAAGAAAAAAGCGCTGGATTGCACACCACCATTCTGGTGAATAATGTAAACTTTCTGATCATAAGTTTGGGAAAAGTGAAGTAAAGATAACTAAACAAGTTAACCTGACTAAACTTAGCAGTGTAAATTATTTGAACAATTACAATTTTGTTGATGTTTATTTATGTTTTGTTTGGCTGCTGATCTACGGATGCTCTTACAATATTTTTCTTAGAAATTGCCTTATCTTGGTAATCATATCAGTAAGTGTGCACTCTCCTAATATAACTTGCAGTGTGTTGACACTGCTGGAGGGTTATTACAAAACAGTATGATCATACAGAGGTACCAAAATTATGTATATCTGGCAACATTTGCACCGTATCTTGTTTTGTTAACTAACTCTCATATAGTGACATGTCCACCTTCCAACTCATGAAAAAAATAAATTAAACTTACCATACCCATGTAAGGCATGTTACAATTGGGCCACTATGCACTTTAATTAGATATTTCCACCTTGCCTGCAGCACTAAGAATGCATAAATTAAACACCAAGTCTAGTGCCTGTATTTGTAGATGTGGGATACTGTTCTCCTGACAGTGACACAGATAAAATCTATCATTCCTCCTTAACACATATTCCATGACCCTAAGCTAAACTGATCATCTGCTCTGGATAAGCCAAACTAAAAACACCCCCACATCATCCATTTATAACAATGGAACAAGACACTGGTGTGGTATAAGTGTCATTCAAACTCACAGTAGGAAAGCATAAATCAAAGCAAGCCACTCACCATACTCTATCCTAGAGACTAGTAATTAGTAAATATGACTATGACTATGAGTCATGGAATTCTAGATTCTAATAACTTTGAGTATTTGTGTTCACTGCCATTAGTAAAAATAGCATCTCTTAAAAAGTGCATGCAAATCTTGACAAGTGAAACAGAAGATCAGCCATGCGTATGGAACACGACACAAACTATGGATCCTATTCCTAGTGGTGTTATTGAATACTGAATGGACCTGCACCTAATGCAAAGCACATAAGAGATAGATGTAAACTGACCCTGTCAATGAATACGGTTAGAGTAAGATGACCATAGGATGGAATGGATAGCTACTAGAAAGACTAGAGAGATTTGTGTTTTGTGCTAACAGTTCAAGAGAAGTGTGATCAGAATTGTTAGCATCTCATTAGCAGACCTGCCTACCCCCCACCTCAGGAAACCAGAGGATCAATGATCCAAAACCAGAAGATTTTTAATGGAAGCCAGAAGATTTTATGCGAAGTCTGCCATTTTAATAGAAATATCAATAATATAAAATAAATGCAATATGTTATTGTTAATATTTGTAAATGAATTTACCAATATTGTACTGATTAATGCAAAGCACAACAATTTCTCTATGATTTGTCTACTTTTTTGTCTAGTCTCCATTCCACTGTTTATTTTAGATGAATTTTTGTCAAGCACACCAAGTGTTAGGCAGTTTTATTTAGAAATACATTGGTCAAGGTATTTCTTTAGACTTCATTTGAAGAAGGATCTTCACATTTCAGTATAATGAGCCATTTAAGTACTGCATCATGATCTTCACTTTTACGGAAATTCATTAAATATTTCATACATGAATTTTAAAAAGATATATTTAGTTATTTTATTATCTACTGGACAAGCCACAAAAAGGAACACATGCCTGTTAAAAAATTTTAAGAAAAAAAGTTATGATATTTTTAAATTGTATCCAGATAAAATATATTTGGGGGAGTACACATAGAATTTTTAAAAACCTAAAGCATAAAGTAAAGGCTTTCATCCATGCAAAACCTTTTAACTGTATGTAAGAGTAACTAGTATACCAAATTTCAGGGAAATTAATACAATATATACAACTATTCAAAAGGGGCCTTAGCATATAGTTCAATGGAAGAAAAAAGTCATTTTGAGAAAAACACATTTAAACTAAAATTAAAGTAAAATAAAGACTACAGAACTTGAAAACTGTGTTCAAAGTTTGTTTATTATTTTTTTTATAAATATACCCTATCCATACCACACTGTTTATTTTTTAAAAATAAATATACCCTATACACACCACTTTGGACTGCTGTTAGTCATTTAGCTCTCTTAACAACACATAATTCAATATGCTACCCTTTACAGTCTTTTTATTTTGTAATTCTATACAACCAGAGTACTTCAAGGAAAATTTTTAAAAAATATATTTAATAAAATTTATCAATCTACATTAATAAAATTTGGAATAAATGTTGTCTTTGTTATGAGAAAGCAGTATCAGGTGTTAGTTTAAAATATCTGGTTTAGATTTTATTTTAATAATTATTTATATAAAAAACCTATATTTAGGTTTAGGCATGTCCATTAAACTAGAGAAAAAACAGTGAAAGTCTTCCTGTAAAATGTTATTAAAAAGACATTATTCTTCAATAAGCATGCTTTGTTAATTAAGAATTGGATATGACTATTATTTTTTAAAAATATTTTGTGCATTTATTTGTCTTCATGTATGTTTATATTTTATCATGCCTTCTAAAATTCTATTATAATGTGTGTACTGTGTAATCACAAAATATCCACTGCTAATTTACAAATATATATTATTTCTAATTTTTTTAGCAGAAATGATTAAAATTAAAAATTAGAGTAAATGTTCACAATTCCGTAAATTACAATCAAACAAATTTGACTCAGGATCATTCCTTTATCACCGATGACTTTTGTTTTAAAACTTATGTCACTTTTTTTAAAGAATAAATTTTGAAGCCTTATATATTATATTAGAATAATTACAACGGATTCCAGAAAAATGATTATTTGAACCTCTATGCAGTTTCAAACACCGTTATTGAAAACGCCAATCTTTTTCCTAGAATTGCAATATAATTCGTCAAAGTAGCTCGTTTCGGACGGATTTCTGAAGAATATTGCATAAATTGTTTTACATGTAACTGATGTAAGCAGAATAATATTATTTATTAAAGTAAATATTTCATAATTGTCAAAATGACACGGTGTTGTGCATGTACTATCACTACTTGGATGCCATTTTGAAAATGCAAATTTAGCCTTCGGTCGAACGGGCAGTAAAAACGTTACGCACCGAATTGTGCTTATCCTACCAAGCTCTGACTTCTAAACATAAAAAAATAAAAATATTTAAAGAAAATATTTATTTCAGGAGCGAAATTGTGTTTTGTCAACTAAAATTAATGACGAATAAGATTCCGGAAATGTTAAAAAAAGGACTCATATATTGAAGAGCTCCTAGCAGACGACAAACAAGCAAGTTTTTCGTCCTGTCATAATTGATCGGGGGAAAAAATGAAAATGAAAGCGGAAGAGCATTAGGTAGACACTAGACAGTCACATGACTGAACCAACGATGTTGAATGTGAAAACAAAGTTAGGCACTTGATAAATTTACTATGATGAGGAATCACAAAAGACGATTTCACTTTCAGGGACCATTAGGACCAAGCTGCCCTAAAGTACAGATGTAAGCAGTTTTGAACTCCAAAAAATAATGAGACAGTAACAAGTCAGTCATTAGTGATTGAACTTTTGTGATGCTCAGAGGCAAGTATATTTTCTGTTAGAATGAATGAACTACCAAATGTATCAAACTAAAATGTATGATATTATGCTTAACTAAACTGCATGATAATGGATGGATTAATCTATATTCTTATTAGAATATTACAGATGCCAATGTGAAGGGTAAAGGTGAAACTGTAATTAGGAAAACATAAATTCTGATTAAAGAGAGATTTGGCAAATGCAAATCTGTCTCATGCATGAGTATACACATTAGAAATCTAACAGTAACACTGTTTCAAAGAGGTGTCTAAAGCCATCCCAGGCTAGTAATAAAGCATTTGAAAGATATGGAACAAGCTCACACTGAAGACAGGTTTTCAACAAAGGCACATAATCCTACAACAAGAATGGTCAGGCAAGTGGGCTGATGAGTCAGGGAGTGGAAGATGCAGTTGACAACCTTCAATCGATTCAAATAAGCTGGACCCTCGCATAATGTTATGCTTCCATAGACACTTATGTATTACCATGTTTGTGCCAAATATGAACTGTTGAACTCTGTAAATGAGCCCATAGCTTGTCTTAAGCCAACCAGAACTGTTGTTGCATAGTGTTTTGGCTTTGCTTATAGTTATAATATATAGTTGACTGCATTTCTTTAGTGAAAGGTCTCTCTGCAACTCTCTCTTATTTTATTGATTAAAGTAGCTCCAGTAATTGTTAGAGGCTTTTAAAAAGTGTAACTAAAGGAAAACAAACCGAACATGGAAATTATAGGAAAACAAGAGAATGGTATAAATATTGTTGTTATAGTTTTGTAATGAAACCTTGTAAACAGATCCTGTTAATCTATGGTAATAATTATGTAAATCCATACTTATTATTTAACAAACAAAATTTGTTTCATTATTTAGATTTATTATTGCAATTTTCAAACTTACATAAAGTTAATTTCACATAACATTACTTTATCTGTCTGTTGTGAATAAAAATGGTTATGCGAGTTAATTGACCCATTAATTAAGGCGGAAAAACTCACGAAGTCATACAAACACTCAACAGTTATATAGTAGCAAGAGTAGCTGATAGCATAGTATGGTCAGTTACTGTTCTTTGACCAGTGAGAAAATGGCTGGACATTAAGCCACACCACTAACAGCAGTAGTCAGATAGGGGAGTTGTTCTTTGTCCTACAGCAGTATACTTGACATTCTCATAAGCAGTACATTGCCACTCTGTTGAATGCTAATATTACATCCACTCCATTTTGAAGTCTTCTGTTATGAAATCTATGCTGTTTTGTCAGTGTCCTGTAATGCTTTGTTCCTAATACATGTATATATTATATATACTTTTATCCATCTAAGGCAGTGGGGTCCAACTGCAGTCCCCGAGCACATAAAATTGTTCTATGGCCTGCAATCATACAAAAAATATTTCTTTAATTATATAGTATAAATTAAATCTTTACCTTGAACGGCCTGCAAACTTTAAATTTTTGGCTTATGTGGCCCTCATGGTCGAATAAGTTGGACCACCCTGATCTATCTAGGGGCACTGTTGTGTACAGACCATGACAAAATGAATCTCCACAATATGTAAGCAGGCTTATTAAGAAGTTGACAGCTGAACATATGGATGGTATCCACATTAATAAAAGGATCATCGATCCTGTGGTAATATCTTCTATGACCCAGGAACTTCTTACACTCTTGTAAAACCATTTTATTTCACAGATACAATGAAGATGTTCTACAATTTGGATGCCATACATTATACAATTTCCATTGACTGCTTACATTTAGGTTAAGTACAGCGTGAAATCTGCCTAGGCCGGAAGCGCTCCCCGTAAATTATGGTTAAGTATGTGCAGGGCATTATGAATTTGCCATGTACAACCAGGCGCTTGGGTGCAAATATGTTTGGGAGTAACTCTATTTACCCACTAAAATACAGTGGACATTCACAGCTAACTGCAAGAAATCTCCAAAAGAGAAAAAGTGCAAGCCTGCAGCCAGAAAAGGATAGATAAAACCTAATACAATGACTCAACTCTGATAAAGTTTTCTAAACAAACAGCGAAGGATGGATGAACTAGCTATCATTATAAAAATGCCATTTTCTTTATTGTCAATGGTATTTTATACTGTCAACCCCATACAGATGAGCCCCATATTCATCAGCAGTCCCAAACCTAAAAGATGAGTCACTCTGCTAATCTGTTATCTCTACTTGATATTGTATATTGATATATCCTTATTCAATTCATACATTATATTGTAAATTGTCTAATAATGATATTGATAAGTTCAAGCATAAATGTCTTCAGCAAGTCTGGAAAGTTCCTTAGAAAACTGACATAATAATTCACTGTAAAATTCTCCAAGCAGATTTCATTGTTTCACACCCCTCCATCCCACTTCTCCTACTAAACTAATTCTCTTTATCATGTCCATTATTTGCAGGACTGCTTTAAAATAATGCACTTTGAATACAAATGTTCATGAATGTTACTTTCCATTTAAGTTTCCAGTTAAAGAATGAACTGACTTTTAAAGTTGTCATGCACAGTATCTCAGCTAAACTGGTGTGACATACCTACATTTTTTCCTTCACAATATTGGAGAAAGAATTTGGAATTCAGCAGAAGACTGGGTGAGTGCATCCAGTATCTCATCGAAAACCTAGCTATCTGTCTGCGCTTCTATCAACCAATACTGGCATTGCATGGGCAGAAAACACAGCCGGTGAAATGCAGCTGAGCAACTACTATTACCAAAACTCTTGAAGACCAAAAACAGAACCTTCCAGCTCTGGCACAACAAAGGATCTGTACTTCATTGCTTTATTCCAAGACTGGAATGCACGAATTATCGGATCACGTTTTCTAAAGACAAATTCTCTTAGAATAGTTAGATGCACAAGTTATGAAAGAACCAGAAAAGCAGGTCAAGAAGAAAAGGTCAAAGCAGCAAAGTGCTAAAGACTAACCACACTGAAGCCACTTTTACTGAGAAATTTAAGCATCTGACCATTTTTCCAAACAGATTCAGGGTTTTTGAAATGAGATGCACTTCAGTTGCAGGTCTGTGATTTTTGATTTGATTGTTAATTTAATTAAATATCACTAGAGCACTCACCTTACTCTCATCTACTCCTTCATTAAATTCATGAAACTCCATTTTATCGTACAAGACAGTGAATTGGAGGGTGAGCCATTGTACAGTTTAATTTGTTATATAAGATACTCATTCACTGTTTAATTCATTCTTTCAGGTGTCATCCAATCACACATCTTGTCTTTGGCTCTTATCAAAGTTGTCTGTGCAAGAAGGTTGTACCACAATCCTTACAAGTATCATCTGTACCCATTTAAACACCGAACATCAAAATCAGGATAATGCAATAATTAAAATATGCAACATCCATCCATACTGGTCTAGGTTTTAGAATCTAATAAAATAATATGCATATTGTTTTGTTGCAACTGACTGTGTAGCCACTGAGGTAATGCCAACTGAACAAATAGGCTCCAAGCTGTTAAATCTTTGAACAAAAATAAATATACCGAATCTATCTATTCATAACAAGAACTGTCGCTTTAATACTTTACTAATGCTAGTGATTAAGTCTCCAGGGAAGAAGGCGGGGAAAGAGAGGGGATAACTACAGAATTATTCTGCATATTTGTTGCTATTGGAAGTGATTTCATCTACTGCATCTCCTGGGATTGGGATAGGTGGGGGGGTGATAAGTGTAATATATTATCAATATCAATATTATCATTGGATTTTTGTGACTACTGGAAGGGATCATACTAATGAAGAAGAGAAAATGTCACCATATAAATACGGTTTAGAAATAAAGAAAATTGCCCCTCACAGAGTGAGGATCCAGTCTTGGCAGATTTACAGCATCAATTCATTAGCAAAAAAGGGATAATGAATTGTAAAGTTTAAAAAATATCTAAACCAAAATGTCTATTAGTTAATTAAATTGTAAACAACATAAATATGAGTGAGTGAGAGAGAGTGTGTGTGTGTGTGTGTGTGTGTGTGTGTGTGTGTGTGTATTTAACTGTTGTTACTTCAACTAAAGCTCATATCCAAGACAATAGGTCTTGTACTAAAGGTAAATAGTTACTGAAAAATAGATACTAAAAAGAGAGAAATATAGATAGATGGTTGGGTATAGAATAGGAGTCCAGTAAAACATTTTAGGCAGTGCTATATTTTAAATTTTCAAGTTTATACATTCAAATTCTCATTATCTCAATAAAAGAAAATAGGAATCTGAAGCTAAATTTTCTAACAGATGCTTTAACTGCACAAACCTAAGTTTTAATTCTTTTATATTTCATACAAACAAGTATTCATTATTATTGGACATAATTCTGATAAATTTTATGCAAAATGTTGATCTATTAAATATAATGAAAATCTTTAACAATAATTTTATGATTATTACACATAAATTAATTTAATTAAAGCTATAGGCCTACTTTATTATTATAACAAACTGTAAGCACTCATCATAAAACCAACAAATGTTACTTCCTAAGTGATACTGCAGGGACTATTATAAACCTATCTATTTTTGTTGCCCACCCAAAAATGTATCCAGCTCTTTTCACAGGTCTGCTCAGTGCTGTGTAGCCCATCTGTTATTTAGCGATGACATCAGCAATGAATCCTGACTTTATCATGTCCTGCACACAATGTAGACAGTTAGGTGATAATGAGAAACATCATTTATCACAGTATATATCTAGGACAATACTTAAATACTAAAATAGTAAAGATAACAGCAGTAAAAAAAAAAAAGTACAATCTAATGTATATTTATCCACACCTTCAAAATTTAGGTTATCACATAATGTGATGTTGCATAGACACTAGACAGCATGACCTCAAATGAATATGGGTGTCATAAAATGTCTAAATCAAGACTAATAGTAATAGTAATACATGGTTATTGATGATTAAAGAAAAGATCAGTTGTGTACATGAACTAAGTTTAAAGGAAAATCATTTTTAATAAACCCTCATTATTTACCTTGAAAACCATCACCTGAAATAAAATATGTATGTATTTAAAATTAAATACATCTCTAAAGACTTTTAAACACTCATGATACTCTGTTAGATATCTCACAGATGGCCGAGATTTGGTAAGATTCCATTCCAGTGAATGTAGCTTTCACTTTTTCCTTTAAATTGCCTGGGGTTAATATGAAATTTAGCACAAATGACAAAGGCTTTGGATGTGAATGAGGATGTGCAGTAAGTTTGGCACTTAGCTTTTTTCACAGTTCCATGACAGCAATTCAGTAAACCTTACAAAATTCTTTAAAGGAAATGTGTTGATACCTAGGGAACTGCCAATTTATGATTCACCCTTCATGCTCTTCACCAACCATGCCAAGCAGTTCTCTAAAAACCAAAGGAATATCTGCCCTCTGTATTATTAACACTATTAACTATTAAAAGTATTATCCAAATTGCTGAATATATCCAGAGACTAGAGAGCAACAACTTGTCATTTCCTGAGCTGCCACCACAACTGACAAGTACATCTAAAGATCTACTGCCAACTTCCTAACACTTTAGGTGATAGGCACTGAATGTCTAGATATTCGAAGGTGTACTAATAGGGACACATATATAATTATTTTTAGTTCCTGTGCACTCCTGACTCTCTCAGCCTCAAGTCCATTTTTGAGAATAAGTTGTCCATCCACCAACTGACAAAGTTAGGTTTCTAATCCATTTCTAGGTGTACTAATACTGTAATAGTGATCGTGATACATATATGATATATAATTATTTTTAGTTCCAGTGCAATTGTAATTGTAATTAATTGTAATATAAAATGCACTAACACTAATACTGTAGTAATTGCTCTTTTTTTTTTAAATTGCAAGTTACGTAACTAGTAATATTTAATTATTTTATTTTTAATTATATATAAAAATAATAAATGTTTAATATTTATCACTGTGTATTATATATTTTTTTTCAAGGCAATCAGTGAATCAAAGACTACCACATCAAAATGCAATGTCTTAAAAGGTCGAGGACTGATCTTTTTTAATTTTACATTAATCTGTTGTATACTTGTAAATAAACATACATGTTGAGCTGATTATTGATGTTATTGTTACTGATTGACAATCTAATACTGAGATATAGATAGATTTAGAAAGTATTTGAGTTGAGCAAAATAGGGTGAGGCTATGCTTACACACTGTTATAGTTACAACGACTCAAACGAGTAAATGCTATGCATCCATCATTTCATGAAATACAGAAAGTATGAAACCAATTATCATATTATGAATTATATAAAAATAGTAAACTCTCCGTAAGCTAAATATAATGAAAGGAATATTCTCATGATGCACTAACTGACTAAGTACAGGACGTAAAGAAAAGACTTACAGTTTGTACACGAAGCAATACAAGATGCACAAAACCAAATGTAAGCGCGGCATGACTAAAACATGGAGGACTGAGTGCGGGACAGTGCGGACAGCACAGTTTCCGGCTGAGTGCGAGACTGTGCGGGCCGACAAAGTTTCGGGCTGAGTGCGGGACAGTACAGGCGGAAACAGACACTCGACTAAACTTGTAGGGATAAGTGCGGGCAGATACTGGAGCTCTCCCGATCTTACTCTCTTACTGACATACACTCGCTCTATACCAATTTTCACAACATTACAACAATACGTTCTATTGGAATAATTAATTCAATAATTTATGCATATAATAGGCCCATAGCATATCTAATGGTGCACCAAGTGCAGGCAGATACACGCTTCCTGAAACAGGTTTCCATGCACATACTCTCAAACACACTGATATAGACAAACTATACACTAATTTTAACAAAATTACAACTGTGCATTCTCTTGGAATAGTTATTTCAATAATTTATTTGTATATTAATTCATACAGGATGGTGCGCCCAGTGCAGGCAGACACGGTAAATGCAGGCGCTTCACAGAGAAGATCTTAATGTAGGGCCTACATTTTCTCAAACACTGACCTAGACAATCTATACACTACTTTTCACAACATTCCAAAAGTGTGTTCTCTTGCAATAATTAATAATAATTTATATGTAGACGTCTATTACACCATATGGTATGGTGCACCTAGTGCAGGCAGACATGTGCTTCTCCGAACAGGTTTTAATGTACATACTCTCCAACACACCAACATAGACAAGCTAATCACTAATTTTTCAACATTCCAAACTTGCGTTCTCTTACAATATAAACTAATAATTATTTTAAAATATAAACTCATTTTTAATGTACATTATAGAAGGTCTAAAGTGCACTTTGTGCAGGCAGACACACTTGCTTCCTCGAACGGTTTTCATGCACACACTCTCAAACACACTGACATAGACATGTTCTACAGTAATTTTCACAACACTCCAACTGTGCATTCTCTTACAGTACTTATGTCAATAATCCTTCTATCAGTCTGTATATGAGCATGTAAACATAGGTTATGTACAACATAATCAAATTAGTGAACATAGAAATAATGTTTCATTTCCATAAAGCATTCTTCAATTCAAATCATGTATGAAATATTTCTAAGTCCTTTCTTTCTTTATCAGTCAGTTAACTTACCACAAGCTAACAATCATTTTTATGATCAGACTTGAGTTATGTCATAAACAAAGTGATTAGAATATAGAACTTTCTTCAACAAAATAACTTTCAGTCCATCCCCGTTGGATGAAGTTGTTATAAACAAGTGTGAGACTATTAGTCAGAAAAACTACTCATCCACTTGGACTGGTTTGGATTGTATCAGCAAGTTCTAGCATATTCTCCACTCGATTTGTTTACTCCAACTCTGGCACTTAAAAAATATCATAAGGAGTGCCTAGTGAGGGTCATGTTAACGTTGGCAACAAATATATAATTACTATGTTTGGAAATAGGGATAGGCAAATTTACTCTGCCACAATATATAGTGTGTGTATGTTTATATATGTTATACATCATGCTTAATTATTTTGAGAATTAGTGCAGGAGAGAAATTTTGTTCAACCTTCTCATCTTTGAACTCAAATGTCATCAGACTGGACGTGCACTATTTTGGTGCTTTGTGATAGTAACCCTTATTTAAACAGTAAAAAATACTCTTCACAACCAGGCACCCTGTTTGTAACATGAGAGTATTAGAAGTCAGCCACTAGCTGTCCCGAAAAAGCCCAGAGACTATTGTTTACTTCCGGAATCGCCAGTAACAGCCGTTATGTCGATTCAACTAGTTTCTCGATCAAGATTGTTAATAAAATGTTGTAAAGAGTGTGCATTTTTATTTGAAAATATGGATCATTTCCAGATTTTTCGATTATCAAGAATAATATTTGCGTCTTGTAAACATCGCGGAATAGACCAACATATTTTTATTTTCGTAATATTATATATTAAAATCTGGTAACATTAATTGTTTTAACAGTTATCTTTGTGAACAATAACGATTAATTAAACAAAAGAGTTCATTCATCATCATTTTTCTCTGCTTGAAAGTGTTTTAAGTGATAATTAATTGTGAAATGTAATTTAAAATTATGAGTATTAGTTGTTTATTTGTTATGAAAATATGAATCAATTTCCAGTTTTTTCGCATATCAAAAAATAATATTTGCGTCTTGTAAACACCACGGAATTGACCAACGTATTTATATTGTAGTAATATTGTATATTAAAATCTGGTACCGATTAATTTTTTAAACAGTTAACTTTGTGAATAATAACGATTAATTTAATTCATCATCAATTGTTTCTCTTGCTTGAAAGTGTTTTAACTGATAATTAATTCTGAAAATTAATTTAAAATTCTGAGTATTAGTTGTTTATTAATTCGTCTGATACTGTGCATAATACAAAATGTGTGGCATCCCTTAGTATAATTTGGAACGGCTAGCACATGAAATATTGAGTATCTTTTAGCAGTGATTTGACTTTACAGTTATTCCATTGTCGTTTTTACGGAATAAGATTGATTATTTTGTATTTGACCAAAAATACAAAGTAGCGATTTAAATAGGTACTATGTACATTGTCTCTGCAATTGGAATTTTCCTTAGACACTTCTGTCTGGAACACACAGAAGTTTAATACATAATAGATAATTTTTACATCAGGTGAACACCTTAAAGATTGGTGCAGTGCTGCATCCAACGAAAAACCTTGTTATGACAATTGGGATACAAGACTTGTGAATGAATATTTGTACAGATTTCTGAGTGTTTATAATTATTTGAAAAGATGAATCATTTTAAATTTTTTTCACATAACACCACGGAATTGACCAACGCATTTTTATTCTCGTAATAAATATGAAATCTGGGAACGATTAATACTTTTAACAGTTAACTTTGTGAACAATAATGATTAATTAAACATCGGAGTTCATTCATCATCAATTTTTTTCTTCTTTCTTGAAAAGTTTTTCACTGATAATTAATTGTGAAATGTAATTTAAACTTCTGACTATTAGTTGTTTATTTGTTGTACGTTTGATACTGTGCATAATACAAAATCGGTTGCATACCTTATTTTACATTGGAACGGCGATCACATGAAATGTTGTGCATACTTTAGCAATTATTTCCCTCTAAAGGTATTCCATTGTGATTTTACGGAATGGGATTGATTATTTTCTATTTGATCAAAAATACAAAGCAGCGATTTAAATAGATACTATGTACATTGTCTCTGCAATAGAACTCTTTAACATTTTCCTGAGAATTTTCATTTTGGAACACACAGAAGTTTAATACATACTAATAAAGTATTATGGCAACATTGAAAGTGAACAGAGAAGATTGGGCCGCACCCGAAGGAAAAGGGGCGAGGTAAAGTTGGAAATGAACCGTGAAGATTGTGCTACCCCCGATGGAAAAATTTATTATGACAATTGGGATAGAAGATTTGTGAATGATTGTTGGTGCAGATATCTGAATGTTTATAATTATTAGAAAATATGAATCATTTACCTTTTTTTTTTCACATATCAAGAATACTATTTGTGTCTTGGTAAACACCATGGAATAGACCAACGTATTTTTATTCACTTAAAGTTTCATATACTTGTTTCTTTGGGTATATATATGACTGAAGATAAGATTTATGGCATGCTAATACAAGATTGTGGTAAAATTCGAAATGAAAAGAGAAGATTGTGCTGCCCCGAAGGAAAACTTTGTTATGATAATTGGGGTAGAAAATTTGTGAATGAATTATAGTGTAGATATCTGAATGTTTAGAATTATTAAAAAATATGAATTATTTACCATTTTTATCACATATCAAGAATAATATTTGTGTCTTGGTAAACCACGGAATTGACCAACGTATTTTTATTCTCTTAATATATATGAAATCTGAGTACTATTACATTTTTTTTTTAACAGTTAACTTTGCGAACAATAACGATTAATAAAACATCAAGTTGAATCATCACCATTTTCTTTCTTATTTCCGGAAAGTGTTTTAACGCCTAATAATACGCAATAGAATTCTTAACATTTTTCTGAGAAATTTTATTTTGGAACACAGAGGTTTTATATATAATAGATAATTTTAAAATCAAGTGAACACCTTAAAGTTTCATATATTTGTTCCTTTCGGTATATATATATGACTGAAGACAAGTTTTGAATCGTACTAATTGAAGATTGTTGTAAAATTGGAAATGAACAGAGAAGATTGAGTTGCCTATAAGAGAAATTTTGATATGTTAATTAGGATAGAAGATTTGTGAATTATTTTTTGTACAGATTTCTGACTGATTATTAAATAATTTGAAAATATAAATCATTTACCATTTTTTTCACACATGAAGAAGAATAACATTTGCTTGTTTGTGAACACCACGGAATTGACCAACGTATTTTTATTTTCTTAATATATATGAAATCTGAGTACGATTACATTTTTTTTTAACAGTTAACTTTGCGAACAATAACGATTAATAAAACATCAAGTTGAATCATCACTAATTTCTTTCTTATTTCCGGAATGTGTTTTAACTCCTAATTAAGTGTGAAATGTAGTTTGAAATTATGAGAATTAGACTATTTGTTGTATATAATACAAAATCGGTTGCATCCCTTATGATTATTTGGAAATGCGCGCAGACGTATTAAGGATTATCCTTTAGCAGTGATTTCCCTTTACAGTCATTTTATTGTCGTTTATTATATAGAATTGATTAAATTGCATCTGATAAAAAATAGAAAGCAGAGATTTAAAGAGGTACTATGTACAATGTCTCTGCAATAGAATTCTTTAACATTTTCCTGAGAAATTTCATGTTGGAACACAGAGGTTTAATATATAATAGATAATTTTAAAATCAAGTGAACACCTTAAAGTTTCATATATTTGTTCCTTTCGGTATATATATGACTGAAGACAAGTTTTGAAACGTACTAATTGAAGATTGTTGTAAAATTGGAAATGAACAGAGAAGATTGAGTTGCCTATAAGAGAAATTTTGATATGTTAATTAGGATAGAAGATTTGTGAATTATTTTTTGTACAGATTTCTGACTGATTATTAAATAATTTGAAAATATAAATCATTTACCATTTATTTCACACATGAAGAAGAATGCTTGTTTGTGAACACCACGGAATTGACCAACGTATTTTTATTTTCTTAATATATATGAAATCTGAGTACGATTACATTTTTTTTTAACAGTTAACTTTGCGAACAATAACGATTAATAAAACATCAAGTTGAATCATCACTAATTTCTTTCTTATTTCCGGAATGTGTTTTAACTCCTAATTAAGTGTGAAATGTAGTTTGAAATTATGAGAATTAGACTATTTGTTGTATATAATACAAAATCGGTTGCATCCCTTATGATTATTTGGAAAGGCGCGCAGACGTATTAAGGATTATCCTTTAGCAGTGATTTCCCTTTACAGTCATTTTATTGTCGTTTATTATATAGAATTGATTAAATTGCATCTGATAAAAAATAGAAAGCAGAGATTTAAAGAGGTACTATGTACAATGTCTCTGCAATAGAATTCTTTAACATTTTCCTGAGAAATTTCATGTTGGAACACAGAGGTTTAATATATAATAGATAATTATAAAATCAAGTGAACACCTTAAAGTTTCATATATTTGTTCCTTTCGGTATATATATATGACTGAAGACAAGTTTTGAATCGTACTAATTGAAGATTGTTGTAAAATTGGAAATGAACAGAGAAGATTGAGTTGCCTATAAGAGAAATTTTGATATGTTAATTAGGATAGAAGATTTGTGAATTATTTTTTGTACAGATTTCTGACTGATTATTAAATAATTTGAAAATATAAATCATTTACCATTTATTTCACACATGAAGAAGAATAATATTTGCTTGTTTGTGAACACCACGGAATTGACCAACGTATTTTTATTTTCTTAATATATATGAAATCTGAGTACGATTACATTTTTTTTTAACAGTTAACTTTGCGAACAATAACGATTAATAAAACATCAAGTTGAATCATCACTAATTTCTTTCTTATTTCCGGAATGTGTTTTAACTCCTAATTAAGTGTGAAATGTAGTTTGAAATTATGAGAATTAGACTATTTGTTGTATATAATACAAAATCGGTTGCATCCCTTATGATTATTTGGAAATGCGCGCAGACGTATTAAGGATTATCCTTTAGCAGTGATTTCCCTTTACAGTCATTTTATTGTCGTTTATTATATAGAATTGATTAAATTGCATCTGATAAAAAATAGAAAGCAGAGATTTAAAGAGGTACTATGTACAATGTCTCTGCAATAGAATTCTTTAACATTTTCCTGAGAAATTTCATGTTGGAACACAGAGGTTTAATATATAATAGATAATTTTAAAATCATGTGAACACCTTAAAGTTTCATATATTTGTTCCTTTCGGTATATATATGACTGAAGACAAGTTTTGAATCGTACTAATTGAAGATTGTTGTAAAATTGGAAATGAACAGAGAAGATTGAGTTGCCTATAAGAGAAATTTTGATATGTTAATTAGGATAGAAGATTTGTGAATTATTTTTTGTACAGATTTCTGACTGATTATTAAATAATTTGAAAATATAAATCATTTACCATTTATTTCACACATGAAGAAGAATAATATTTGCTTGTTTGTGAACACCACGGAATTGACCAACGTATTTTTATTTTCTTAATATATATGAAATCTGAGTACGATTACATTTTTTTTTAACAGTTAACTTTGCGAACAATAACGATTAATAAAACATCAAGTTGAATCATCACTAATTTCTTTCTTATTTCCGGAATGTGTTTTAACTCCTAATTAAGTGTGAAATGTAGTTTGAAATTATGAGAATTAGACTATTTGTTGTATATAATACAAAATCGGTTGCATCCCTTATGATTATTTGGAAAGGCGCGCAGACGTATTAAGGATTATCCTTTAGCAGTGATTTCCCTTTACAGTCATTTTATTGTCGTTTATTATATAGAATTGATTAAATTGCATCTGATAAAAAATAGAAAGCAGAGATTTAAAGAGGTACTATGTACAATGTCTCTGCAATAGAATTCTTTAACATTTTCCTGAGAAATTTCATGTTGGAACACAGAGGTTTAATATATAATAGATAATTATAAAATCAAGTGAACACCTTAAAGTTTCATATATTTGTTCCTTTCGGTATATATATATGACTGAAGACAAGTTTTGAATCGTACTAATTGAAGATTGTTGTAAAATTGGAAATGAACAGAGAAGATTGAGTTGCCTATAAGAGAAATTTTGATATGTTAATTAGGATAGAAGATTTGTGAATTATTTTTTGTACAGATTTCTGACTGATTATTAAATAATTTGAAAATATAAATCATTTACCATTTATTTCACACATGAAGAAGAATAATATTTGCTTGTTTGTGAACACCACGGAATTGACCAACGTATTTTTATTTTCTTAATATATATGAAATCTGAGTACGATTACATTTTTTTTTAACAGTTAACTTTGCGAACAATAACGATTAATAAAACATCAAGTTGAATCATCACTAATTTCTTTCTTATTTCCGGAATGTGTTTTAACTCCTAATTAAGTGTGAAATGTAGTTTGAAATTATGAGAATTAGACTATTTGTTGTATATAATACAAAATCGGTTGCATCCCTTATGATTATTTGGAAATGCGCGCAGACGTATTAAGGATTATCCTTTAGCAGTGATTTCCCTTTACAGTCATTTTATTGTCGTTTATTATATAGAATTGATTAAATTGCATCTGATAAAAAATAGAAAGCAGAGATTTAAAGAGGTACTATGTACAATGTCTCTGCAATAGAATTCTTTAACATTTTCCTGAGAAATTTCATGTTGGAACACAGAGGTTTAATATATAATAGATAATTTTAAAATCATGTGAACACCTTAAAGTTTCATATATTTGTTCCTTTCGGTATATATATGACTGAAGACAAGTTTTGAATCGTACTAATTGAAGATTGTTGTAAAATTGGAAATGAACAGAGAAGATTGAGTTGCCTATAAGAGAAATTTTGATATGTTAATTAGGATAGAAGATTTGTGAATTATTTTTTGTACAGATTTCTGACTGATTATTAAATAATTTGAAAATATAAATCATTTACCATTTATTTCACACATGAAGAAGAATGCTTGTTTGTGAACACCACGGAATTGACCAACGTATTTTTATTTTCTTAATATATATGAAATCTGAGTACGATTACATTTTTTTTTAACAGTTAACTTTGCGAACAATAACGATTAATAAAACATCAAGTTGAATCATCACTAATTTCTTTCTTATTTCCGGAATGTGTTTTAACTCCTAATTAAGTGTGAAATGTAGTTTGAAATTATGAGAATTAGACTATTTGTTGTATATAATACAAAATCGGTTGCATCCCTTATGATTATTTGGAAAGGCGCGCAGACGTATTAAGGATTATCCTTTAGCAGTGATTTCCCTTTACAGTCATTTTATTGTCGTTTATTATATAGAATTGATTAAATTGCATCTGATAAAAAATAGAAAGCAGAGATTTAAAGAGGTACTATGTACAATGTCTCTGCAATAGAATTCTTTAACATTTTCCTGAGAAATTTCATGTTGGAACACAGAGGTTTAATATATAATAGATAATTTTAAAATCAAGTGAACACCTTAAAGTTTCATATATTTGTTCCTTTCGGTATATATATGACTGAAGACAAGTTTTGAATCGTACTAATTGAAGATTGTTGTAAAATTGGAAATGAACAGAGAAGATTGAGTTGCCTATAAGAGAAATTTTGGTATGTTAATTAGGATAGAAGATTTGTGAATTATTTTTTGTACAGATTTCTGACTGATTATTAAATAATTTGAAAATATAAATCATTTACCATTTATTTCACACATGAAGAAGAATAATATTTGCTTGTTTGTGAACACCACGGAATTGACCAACGTATTTTTATTTTCTTAATATATATGAAATCTGAGTACGATTACATTTTTTTTTAACAGTTAACTTTGCGAACAATAACGATTAATAAAACATCAAGTTGAATCATCACTAATTTCTTTCTTATTTCCGGAATGTGTTTTAACTCCTAATTAAGTGTGAAATGTAGTTTGAAATTATGAGAATTAGACTATTTGTTGTATATAATACAAAATCGGTTGCATCCCTTATGATTATTTGGAAAGGCGCGCAGACGTATTAAGGATTATCCTTTAGCAGTGATTTCCCTTTACAGTCATTTTATTGTCGTTTATTATATAGAATTGATTAAATTGCATCTGATAAAAAATAGAAAGCAGAGATTTAAAGAGGTACTATGTACAATGTCTCTGCAATAGAATTCTTTAACATTTTCCTGAGAAATTTCATGTTGGAACACAGAGGTTTAATATATAATAGATAATTTTAAAATCATGTGAACACCTTAAAGTTTCATATATTTGTTCCTTTCGGTATATATATGACTGAAGACAAGTTTTGAATCGTACTAATTGAAGATTGTTGTAAAATTGGAAATGAACAGAGAAGATTGAGTTGCCTATAAGAGAAATTTTGATATGTTAATTAGGATAGAAGATTTGTGAATTATTTTTTGTACAGATTTCTGACTGATTATTAAATAATTTGAAAATATAAATCATTTACCATTTATTTCACACATGAAGAAGAATAATATTTGCTTGTTTGTGAACACCACGGAATTGACCAACGTATTTTTATTTTCTTAATATATATGAAATCTGAGTACGATTACATTTTTTTTTAACAGTTAACTTTGCGAACAATAACGATTAATAAAACATCAAGTTGAATCATCACTAATTTCTTTCTTATTTCCGGAATGTGTTTTAACTCCTAATTAAGTGTGAAATGTAGTTTGAAATTATGAGAATTAGACTATTTGTTGTATATAATACAAAATCGGTTGCATCCCTTATGATTATTTGGAAAGGCGCGCAGACGTATTAAGGATTATCCTTTAGCAGTGATTTCCCTTTACAGTCATTTTATTGTCGTTTATTATATAGAATTGATTAAATTGCATCTGATAAAAAATAGAAAGCAGAGATTTAAAGAGGTACTATGTACAATGTCTCTGCAATAGAATTCTTTAACATTTTCCTGAGAAATTTCATGTTGGAACACAGAGGTTTAATATATAATAGATAATTATAAAATCAAGTGAACACCTTAAAGTTTCATATATTTGTTCCTTTCGGTATATATATATGACTGAAGACAAGTTTTGAATCGTACTAATTGAAGATTGTTGTAAAATTGGAAATGAACAGAGAAGATTGAGTTGCCTATAAGAGAAATTTTGATATGTTAATTAGGATAGAAGATTTGTGAATTATTTTTTGTACAGATTTCTGACTGATTATTAAATAATTTGAAAATATAAATCATTTACCATTTATTTCACACATGAAGAAGAATAATATTTGCTTGTTTGTGAACACCACGGAATTGACCAACGTATTTTTATTTTCTTAATATATATGAAATCTGAGTACGATTACATTTTTTTTTAACAGTTAACTTTGCGAACAATAACGATTAATAAAACATCAAGTTGAATCATCACTAATTTCTTTCTTATTTCCGGAATGTGTTTTAACTCCTAATTAAGTGTGAAATGTAGTTTGAAATTATGAGAATTAGACTATTTGTTGTATATAATACAAAATCGGTTGCATCCCTTATGATTATTTGGAAAGGCGCGCAGACGTATTAATCCTTTAGCAGTGATTTCCCTTTACAGTCATTTTATTGTCGTTTATTATATAGAATTGATTAAATTGCATCTGATAAAAAATAGAAAGCAGAGATTTAAAGAGGTACTATGTACAATGTCTCTGCAATAGAATTCTTTAACATTTTCCTGAGAAATTTCATGTTGGAACACAGAGGTTTAATATATAATAGATAATTTTAAAATCATGTGAACACCTTAAAGTTTCATATATTTGTTCCTTTCGGTATATATATGACTGAAGACAAGTTTTGAATCGTACTAATTGAAGATTGTTGTAAAATTGGAAATGAACAGAGAAGATTGAGTTGCCTATAAGAGAAATTTTGATATGTTAATTAGGATAGAAGATTTGTGAATTATTTTTTGTACAGATTTCTGACTGATTATTAAATAATTTGAAAATATAAATCATTTACCATTTATTTCACACATGAAGAAGAATGCTTGTTTGTGAACACCACGGAATTGACCAACGTATTTTTATTTTCTTAATATATATGAAATCTGAGTACGATTACATTTTTTTTTAACAGTTAACTTTGCGAACAATAACGATTAATAAAACATCAAGTTGAATCATCACTAATTTCTTTCTTATTTCCGGAATGTGTTTTAACTCCTAATTAAGTGTGAAATGTAGTTTGAAATTATGAGAATTAGACTATTTGTTGTATATAATACAAAATCGGTTGCATCCCTTATGATTATTTGGAAAGGCGCGCAGACGTATTAAGGATTATCCTTTAGCAGTGATTTCCCTTTACAGTCATTTTATTGTCGTTTATTATATAGAATTGATTAAATTGCATCTGATAAAAAATAGAAAGCAGAGATTTAAAGAGGTACTATGTACAATGTCTCTGCAATAGAATTCTTTAACATTTTCCTGAGAAATTTCATGTTGGAACACAGAGGTTTAATATATAATAGATAATTTTAAAATCAAGTGAACACCTTAAAGTTTCATATATTTGTTCCTTTCGGTATATATATGACTGAAGACAAGTTTTGAATCGTACTAATTGAAGATTGTTGTAAAATTGGAAATGAACAGAGAAGATTGAGTTGCCTATAAGAGAAATTTTGGTATGTTAATTAGGATAGAAGATTTGTGAATTATTTTTTGTACAGATTTCTGACTGATTATTAAATAATTTGAAAATATAAATCATTTACCATTTATTTCACACATGAAGAAGAATAATATTTGCTTGTTTGTGAACACCACGGAATTGACCAACGTATTTTTATTTTCTTAATATATATGAAATCTGAGTACGATTACATTTTTTTTTAACAGTTAACTTTGCGAACAATAACGATTAATAAAACATCAAGTTGAATCATCACTAATTTCTTTCTTATTTCCGGAATGTGTTTTAACTCCTAATTAAGTGTGAAATGTAGTTTGAAATTATGAGAATTAGACTATTTGTTGTATATAATACAAAATCGGTTGCATCCCTTATGATTATTTGGAAAGGCGCGCAGACGTATTAAGGATTATCCTTTAGCAGTGATTTCCCTTTACAGTCATTTTATTGTCGTTTATTATATAGAATTGATTAAATTGCATCTGATAAAAAATAGAAAGCAGAGATTTAAAGAGGTACTATGTACAATGTCTCTGCAATAGAATTCTTTAACATTTTCCTGAGAAATTTCATGTTGGAACACAGAGGTTTAATATATAATAGATAATTTTAAAATCATGTGAACACCTTAAAGTTTCATATATTTGTTCCTTTCGGTATATATATGACTGAAGACAAGTTTTGAATCGTACTAATTGAAGATTGTTGTAAAATTGGAAATGAACAGAGAAGATTGAGTTGCCTATAAGAGAAATTTTGATATGTTAATTAGGATAGAAGATTTGTGAATTATTTTTTGTACAGATTTCTGACTGATTATTAAATAATTTGAAAATATAAATCATTTACCATTTATTTCACACATGAAGAAGAATAATATTTGCTTGTTTGTGAACACCACGGAATTGACCAACGTATTTTTATTTTCTTAATATATATGAAATCTGAGTACGATTACATTTTTTTTTAACAGTTAACTTTGCGAACAATAACGATTAATAAAACATCAAGTTGAATCATCACTAATTTCTTTCTTATTTCCGGAATGTGTTTTAACTCCTAATTAAGTGTTTAATGTAGTTTGAAATTATGAGAATTAGACTATCTGTTGTATATAATATAAAATCGGTTGCATCCCTTATGATTATTTGGAAAGGCGCGCAGACGTATTAAGGATTATCCTTTAGCAGTGATTTCCCTTTACAGTCATTTTATTGTCGTTTATTATATAGAATTGATTAAATTGCATCTGATAAAAAATAGAAAGCAGAGATTTAAAGAGGTACTATGTACAATGTCTCTGCAATAGAATTCTTTAACATTTTCCTGAGAAATTTCATGTTGGAACACAGAGGTTTAATATATAATAGATAATTTTAAAATCATGTGAACACCTTAAAGTTTCATATATTTGTTCCTTTCGGTATATATATGACTGAAGACAAGTTTTGAATCGTACTAATTGAAGATTGTTGTAAAATTGGAAATGAACAGAGAAGATTGAGTTGCCTATAAGAGAAATTTTGATATGTTAATTAGGATAGAAGATTTGTGAATTATTTTTTGTACAGATTTCTGACTGATTATTAAATAATTTGAAAATATAAATCATTTACCATTTATTTCACACATGAAGAAGAATGCTTGTTTGTGAACACCACGGAATTGACCAACGTATTTTTATTTTCTTAATATATATGAAATCTGAGTACGATTACATTTTTTTTTAACAGTTAACTTTGCGAACAATAACGATTAATAAAACATCAAGTTGAATCATCACTAATTTCTTTCTTATTTCCGGAATGTGTTTTAACTCCTAATTAAGTGTGAAATGTAGTTTGAAATTATGAGAATTAGACTATTTGTTGTATATAATACAAAATCGGTTGCATCCCTTATGATTATTTGGAAATGCGCGCAGACGTATTAAGGATTATCCTTTAGCAGTGATTTCCCTTTACAGTCATTTTATTGTCGTTTATTATATAGAATTGATTAAATTGCATCTGATAAAAAATAGAAAGCAGAGATTTAAAGAGGTACTATGTACAATGTCTCTGCAATAGAATTCTTTAACATTTTCCTGAGAAATTTCATGTTGGAACACAGAGGTTTAATATATAATAGATAATTTTAAAATCAAGTGAACACCTTAAAGTTTCATATATTTGTTCCTTTCGGTATATATATGACTGAAGACAAGTTTTGAATCGTACTAATTGAAGATTGTTGTAAAATTGGAAATGAACAGAGAAGATTGAGTTGCCTATAAGAGAAATTTTGGTATGTTAATTAGGATAGAAGATTTGTGAATTATTTTTTGTACAGATTTCTGACTGATTATTAAATAATTTGAAAATATAAATCATTTACCATTTATTTCACACATGAAGAAGAATAATATTTGCTTGTTTGTGAACACCACGGAATTGACCAACGTATTTTTATTTTCTTAATATATATGAAATCTGAGTACGATTACATTTTTTTTTAACAGTTAACTTTGCGAACAATAACGATTAATAAAACATCAAGTTGAATCATCACTAATTTCTTTCTTATTTCCGGAATGTGTTTTAACTCCTAATTAAGTGTGAAATGTAGTTTGAAATTATGAGAATTAGACTATTTGTTGTATATAATACAAAATCGGTTGCATCCCTTATGATTATTTGGAAAGGCGCGCAGACGTATTAAGGATTATCCTTTAGCAGTGATTTCCCTTTACAGTCATTTTATTGTCGTTTATTATATAGAATTGATTAAATTGCATCTGATAAAAAATAGAAAGCAGAGATTTAAAGAGGTACTATGTACAATGTCTCTGCAATAGAATTCTTTAACATTTTCCTGAGAAATTTCATGTTGGAACACAGAGGTTTAATATATAATAGATAATTTTAAAATCAAGTTAACACCTTAAAGTTTCATATATTTGTTCCTTTCGGTATATATATATGACTGAAGACAAGTTTTGAATCGTACTAATTGAAGATTGATGTAAAATTGGAAATGAACAGAGAAGATTGAGTTGCCTATAAGAGAAATTTTGATATGTTAATTAGGATAGAAGATTTGTGAATTATTTTTTGTACAGATTTCTGACTGATTATTAAATAATTTGAAAATATAAATCATTTACCATTTTTTTCACACATGAAGAAGAATAACATTTGCTTGTTTGTGAACACCACGGAATTGACCAACGTATTTTTATTTTCTTAATATATATGAAATCTGAGTACGATTACATTTTTTTTTAACAGTTAACTTTGCGAACAATAACGATTAATAAAACATCAAGTTGAATCATCACTAATTTCTTTCTTATTTCCGGAATGTGTTTTAACTCCTAATTAAGTGTGAAATGTAGTTTGAAATTATGAGAATTAGACTATTTGTTGTATATAATACAAAATCGGTTGCATCCCTTATGATTATTTGGAAAGGCGCGCAGACGTATTAAGGATTATCCTTTAGCAGTGATTTCCCTTTACAGTCATTTTATTGTCGTTTATTATATAGAATTGATTAAATTGCATCTGATAAAAAATAGAAAGCAGAGATTTAAAGAGGTACTATGTACAATGTCTCTGCAATAGAATTCTTTAACATTTTCCTGAGAAATTTCATGTTGGAACACAGAGGTTTAATATATAATAGATAATTTTAAAATCAAGTGAACACCTTAAAGTTTCATATATTTGTTCCTTTCGGTATATATATGACTGAAGACAAGTTTTGAATCGTACTAATTGAAGATTGTTGTAAAATTGGAAATGAACAGAGAAGATTGAGTTGCCTATAAGAGAAATTTTGATATGTTAATTAGGATAGAAGATTTGTGAATTATTTTTTGTACAGATTTCTGACTGATTATTAAATAATTTGAAAATATAAATCATTTACCATTTTTTTCACACATGAAGAAGAATAACATTTGCTTGTTTGTGAACACCACGGAATTGACCAACGTATTTTTATTTTCTTAATATATATGAAATCTGAGTACGATTACATTTTTTTTTAACAGTTAACTTTGCGAACAATAACGATTAATAAAACATCAAGTTGAATCATCACTAATTTCTTTCTTATTTCCGGAATGTGTTTTAACTCCTAATTAAGTGTGAAATGTAGTTTGAAATTATGAGAATTAGACTATTTGTTGTATATAATACAAAATCGGTTGCATCCCTTATGATTATTTGGAAAGGCGCGCAGACGTATTAAGGATTATCCTTTAGCAGTGATTTCCCTTTACAGTCATTTTATTGTCGTTTATTATATAGAATTGATTAAATTGCATCTGATAAAAAATAGAAAGCAGAGATTTAAAGAGGTACTATGTACAATGTCTCTGCAATAGAATTCTTTAACATTTTCCTGAGAAATTTCATGTTGGAACACAGAGGTTTAATATATAATAGATAATTTTAAAATCAAGTGAACACCTTAAAGTTTCATATATTTGTTCCTTTCGGTATATATATGACTGAAGACAAGTTTTGAATCGTACTAATTGAAGATTGTTGTAAAATTGGAAATGAACAGAGAAGATTGAGTTGCCTATAAGAGAAATTTTGATATGTTAATTAGGATAGAAGATTTGTGAATTATTTTTTGTACAGATTTCTGACTGATTATTAAATAATTTGAAAATATAAATCATTTACCATTTATTTCACACATGAAGAAGAATGCTTGTTTGTGAACACCACGGAATTGACCAACGTATTTTTATTTTCTTAATATATATGAAATCTGAGTACGATTACATTTTTTTTTAACAGTTAACTTTGCGAACAATAACGATTAATAAAACATCAAGTTGAATCATCACTAATTTCTTTCTTATTTCCGGAATGTGTTTTAACTCCTAATTAAGTGTGAAATGTAGTTTGAAATTATGAGAATTAGACTATTTGTTGTATATAATACAAAATCGGTTGCATCCCTTATGATTATTTGGAAAGGCGCGCAGACGTATTAAGGATTATCCTTTAGCAGTGATTTCCCTTTACAGTCATTTTATTGTCGTTTATTATATAGAATTGATTAAATTGCATCTGATAAAAAATAGAAAGCAGAGATTTAAAGAGGTACTATGTACAATGTCTCTGCAATAGAATTCTTTAACATTTTCCTGAGAAATTTCATGTTGGAACACAGAGGTTTAATATATAATAGATAATTATAAAATCAAGTGAACACCTTAAAGTTTCATATATTTGTTCCTTTCGGTATATATATATGACTGAAGACAAGTTTTGAATCGTACTAATTGAAGATTGTTGTAAAATTGGAAATGAACAGAGAAGATTGAGTTGCCTATAAGAGAAATTTTGATATGTTAATTAGGATAGAAGATTTGTGAATTATTTTTTGTACAGATTTCTGACTGATTATTAAATAATTTGAAAATATAAATCATTTACCATTTATTTCACACATGAAGAAGAATAATATTTGCTTGTTTGTGAACACCACGGAATTGACCAACGTATTTTTATTTTCTTAATATATATGAAATCTGAGTACGATTACATTTTTTTTTAACAGTTAACTTTGCGAACAATAACGATTAATAAAACATCAAGTTGAATCATCACTAATTTCTTTCTTATTTCCGGAATGTGTTTTAACTCCTAATTAAGTGTGAAATGTAGTTTGAAATTATGAGAATTAGACTATTTGTTGTATATAATACAAAATCGGTTGCATCCCTTATGATTATTTGGAAAGGCGCGCAGACGTATTAATCCTTTAGCAGTGATTTCCCTTTACAGTCATTTTATTGTCGTTTATTATATAGAATTGATTAAATTGCATCTGATAAAAAATAGAAAGCAGAGATTTAAAGAGGTACTATGTACAATGTCTCTGCAATAGAATTCTTTAACATTTTCCTGAGAAATTTCATGTTGGAACACAGAGGTTTAATATATAATAGATAATTTTAAAATCAAGTGAACACCTTAAAGTTTCATATATTTGTTCCTTTCGGTATATATATGACTGAAGACAAGTTTTGAATCGTACTAATTGAAGATTGTTGTAAAATTGGAAATGAACAGAGAAGATTGAGTTGCCTATAAGAGAAATTTTGGTATGTTAATTAGGATAGAAGATTTGTGAATTATTTTTTGTACAGATTTCTGACTGATTATTAAATAATTTGAAAATATAAATCATTTACCATTTATTTCACACATGAAGAAGAATAATATTTGCTTGTTTGTGAACACCACGGAATTGACCAACGTATTTTTATTTTCTTAATATATATGAAATCTGAGTACGATTACATTTTTTTTTAACAGTTAACTTTGCGAACAATAACGATTAATAAAACATCAAGTTGAATCATCACTAATTTCTTTCTTATTTCCGGAATGTGTTTTAACTCCTAATTAAGTGTGAAATGTAGTTTGAAATTATGAGAATTAGACTATTTGTTGTATATAATACAAAATCGGTTGCATCCCTTATGATTATTTGGAAAGGCGCGCAGACGTATTAAGGATTATCCTTTAGCAGTGATTTCCCTTTACAGTCATTTTATTGTCGTTTATTATATAGAATTGATTAAATTGCATCTGATAAAAAATAGAAAGCAGAGATTTAAAGAGGTACTATGTACAATGTCTCTGCAATAGAATTCTTTAACATTTTCCTGAGAAATTTCATGTTGGAACACAGAGGTTTAATATATAATAGATAATTTTAAAATCATGTGAACACCTTAAAGTTTCATATATTTGTTCCTTTCGGTATATATATGACTGAAGACAAGTTTTGAATCGTACTAATTGAAGATTGTTGTAAAATTGGAAATGAACAGAGAAGATTGAGTTGCCTATAAGAGAAATTTTGATATGTTAATTAGGATAGAAGATTTGTGAATTATTTTTTGTACAGATTTCTGACTGATTATTAAATAATTTGAAAATATAAATCATTTACCATTTATTTCACACATGAAGAAGAATAATATTTGCTTGTTTGTGAACACCACGGAATTGACCAACGTATTTTTATTTTCTTAATATATATGAAATCTGAGTACGATTACATTTTTTTTTAACAGTTAACTTTGCGAACAATAACGATTAATAAAACATCAAGTTGAATCATCACTAATTTCTTTCTTATTTCCGGAATGTGTTTTAACTCCTAATTAAGTGTTTAATGTAGTTTGAAATTATGAGAATTAGACTATCTGTTGTATATAATATAAAATCGGTTGCATCCCTTATGATTATTTGGAAAGGCGCGCAGACGTATTAAGGATTATCCTTTAGCAGTGATTTCCCTTTACAGTCATTTTATTGTCGTTTATTATATAGAATTGATTAAATTGCATCTGATAAAAAATAGAAAGCAGAGATTTAAAGAGGTACTATGTACAATGTCTCTGCAATAGAATTCTTTAACATTTTCCTGAGAAATTTCATGTTGGAACACAGAGGTTTAATATATAATAGATAATTTTAAAATCATGTGAACACCTTAAAGTTTCATATATTTGTTCCTTTCGGTATATATATGACTGAAGACAAGTTTTGAATCGTACTAATTGAAGATTGTTGTAAAATTGGAAATGAACAGAGAAGATTGAGTTGCCTATAAGAGAAATTTTGATATGTTAATTAGGATAGAAGATTTGTGAATTATTTTTTGTACAGATTTCTGACTGATTATTAAATAATTTGAAAATATAAATCATTTACCATTTATTTCACACATGAAGAAGAATGCTTGTTTGTGAACACCACGGAATTGACCAACGTATTTTTATTTTCTTAATATATATGAAATCTGAGTACGATTACATTTTTTTTTTACAGTTAACTTTGCGAACAATAACGATTAATAAAACATCAAGTTGAATCATCACTAATTTCTTTCTTATTTCCGGAATGTGTTTTAACTCCTAATTAAGTGTGAAATGTAGTTTGAAATTATGAGAATTAGACTATTTGTTGTATATAATACAAAATCGGTTGCATCCCTTATGATTATTTGGAAAGGCGCGCAGACGTATTAAGGATTATCCTTTAGCAGTGATTTCCCTTTACAGTCATTTTATTGTCGTTTATTATATAGAATTGATTAAATTGCATCTGATAAAAAATAGAAAGGAGAGATTTAAAGAGGTACTATGTACAATGTCTCTGCAATAGAATTCTTTAACATTTTCCTGAGAAATTTCATGTTGGAACACAGAGGTTTAATATATAATAGATAATTTTAAAATCAAGTGAACACCTTAAAGTTTCATATATTTGTTCCTTTCGGTATATATATGACTGAAGACAAGTTTTGAATCGTACTAATTGAAGATTGTTGTAAAATTGGAAATGAACAGAGAAGATTGAGTTGCCTATAAGAGAAATTTTGATATGTTAATTAGGATAGAAGATTTGTGAATTATTTTTTGTACAGATTTCTGACTGATTATTAAATAATTTGAAAATATAAATCATTTACCATTTATTTCACACATGAAGAAGAATAATATTTGCTTGTTTGTGAACACCACGGAATTGACCAACGTATTTTTATTTTCTTAATATATATGAAATCTGAGTACGATTACATTTTTTTTTAACAGTTAACTTTGCGAACAATAACGATTAATAAAACATCAAGTTGAATCATCACTAATTTCTTTCTTATTTCCGGAATGTGTTTTAACTCCTAATTAAGTGTGAAATGTAGTTTGAAATTATGAGAATTAGACTATTTGTTGTATATAATACAAAATCGGTTGCATCCCTTATGATTATTTGGAAAGGCGCGCAGACGTATTAAGGATTATCCTTTAGCAGTGATTTCCCTTTACAGTCATTTTATTGTCGTTTATTATATAGAATTGATTAAATTGCATCTGATAAAAAATAGAAAGCAGAGATTTAAAGAGGTACTATGTACAATGTCTCTGCAATAGAATTCTTTAACATTTTCCTGAGAAATTTCATGTTGGAACACAGAGGTTTAATATATAATAGATAATTATAAAATCAAGTGAACACCTTAAAGTTTCATATATTTGTTCCTTTCGGTATATATATATGACTGAAGACAAGTTTTGAATCGTACTAATTGAAGATTGTTGTAAAATTGGAAATGAACAGAGAAGATTGAGTTGCCTATAAGAGAAATTTTGATATGTTAATTAGGATAGAAGATTTGTGAATTATTTTTTGTACAGATTTCTGACTGATTATTAAATAATTTGAAAATATAAATCATTTACCATTTATTTCACACATGAAGAAGAATAATATTTGCTTGTTTGTGAACACCACGGAATTGACCAACGTATTTTTATTTTCTTAATATATATGAAATCTGAGTACGATTACATTTTTTTTTAACAGTTAACTTTGCGAACAATAACGATTAATAAAACATCAAGTTGAATCATCACTAATTTCTTTCTTATTTCCGGAATGTGTTTTAACTCCTAATTAAGTGTGAAATGTAGTTTGAAATTATGAGAATTAGACTATTTGTTGTATATAATACAAAATCGGTTGCATCCCTTATGATTATTTGGAAATGCGCGCAGACGTATTAAGGATTATCCTTTAGCAGTGATTTCCCTTTACAGTCATTTTATTGTCGTTTATTATATAGAATTGATTAAATTGCATCTGATAAAAAATAGAAAGCAGAGATTTAAAGAGGTACTATGTACAATGTCTCTGCAATAGAATTCTTTAACATTTTCCTGAGAAATTTCATGTTGGAACACAGAGGTTTAATATATAATAGATAATTTTAAAATCATGTGAACACCTTAAAGTTTCATATATTTGTTCCTTTCGGTATATATATGACTGAAGACAAGTTTTGAATCGTACTAATTGAAGATTGTTGTAAAATTGGAAATGAACAGAGAAGATTGAGTTGCCTATAAGAGAAATTTTGATATGTTAATTAGGATAGAAGATTTGTGAATTATTTTTTGTACAGATTTCTGACTGATTATTAAATAATTTGAAAATATAAATCATTTACCATTTATTTCACACATGAAGAAGAATGCTTGTTTGTGAACACCACGGAATTGACCAACGTATTTTTATTTTCTTAATATATATGAAATCTGAGTACGATTACATTTTTTTTTAACAGTTAACTTTGCGAACAATAACGATTAATAAAACATCAAGTTGAATCATCACTAATTTCTTTCTTATTTCCGGAATGTGTTTTAACTCCTAATTAAGTGTGAAATGTAGTTTGAAATTATGAGAATTAGACTATTTGTTGTATATAATACAAAATCGGTTGCATCCCTTATGATTATTTGGAAAGGCGCGCAGACGTATTAAGGATTATCCTTTAGCAGTGATTTCCCTTTACAGTCATTTTATTGTCGTTTATTATATAGAATTGATTAAATTGCATCTGATAAAAAATAGAAAGCAGAGATTTAAAGAGGTACTATGTACAATGTCTCTGCAATAGAATTCTTTAACATTTTCCTGAGAAATTTCATGTTGGAACACAGAGGTTTAATATATAATAGATAATTTTAAAATCAAGTGAACACCTTAAAGTTTCATATATTTGTTCCTTTCGGTATATATATGACTGAAGACAAGTTTTGAATCGTACTAATTGAAGATTGTTGTAAAATTGGAAATGAACAGAGAAGATTGAGTTGCCTATAAGAGAAATTTTGGTATGTTAATTAGGATAGAAGATTTGTGAATTATTTTTTGTACAGATTTCTGACTGATTATTAAATAATTTGAAAATATAAATCATTTACCATTTATTTCACACATGAAGAAGAATGCTTGTTTGTGAACACCACGGAATTGACCAACGTATTTTTATTTTCTTAATATATATGAAATCTGAGTACGATTACATTTTTTTTTTACAGTTAACTTTGCGAACAATAACGATTAATAAAACATCAAGTTGAATCATCACTAATTTCTTTCTTATTTCCGGAATGTGTTTTAACTCCTAATTAAGTGTGAAATGTAGTTTGAAATTATGAGAATTAGACTATTTGTTGTATATAATACAAAATCGGTTGCATCCCTTATGATTATTTGGAAAGGCGCGCAGACGTATTAAGGATTATCCTTTAGCAGTGATTTCCCTTTACAGTCATTTTATTGTCGTTTATTATATAGAATTGATTAAATTGCATCTGATAAA
Source organism: Sinotaia quadrata (assembly GCA_028829895.1). Classification (NCBI taxonomy): domain Eukaryota; kingdom Metazoa; phylum Mollusca; class Gastropoda; order Architaenioglossa; family Viviparidae; genus Sinotaia; species Sinotaia quadrata. The sequence goes on from CM054180.1 coordinate 113,317,828, forward strand.
AAATAGAAAGCAGAGATTTAAAGAGGTACTATGTACAATGTCTCTGCAATAGAATTCTTTAACATTTTCCTGAGAAATTTCATGTTGGAACACAGAGGTTTAATATATAATAGATAATTTTAAAATCATGTGAACACCTTAAAGTTTCATATATTTGTTCCTTTCGGTATATATATGACTGAAGACAAGTTTTGAATCGTACTAATTGAAGATTGTTGTAAAATTGGAAATGAACAGAGAAGATTGAGTTGCCTATAAGAGAAATTTTGATATGTTAATTAGGATAGAAGATTTGTGAATTATTTTTTGTACAGATTTCTGACTGATTATTAAATAATTTGAAAATATAAATCATTTACCATTTATTTCACACATGAAGAAGAATAATATTTGCTTGTTTGTGAACACCACGGAATTGACCAACGTATTTTTATTTTCTTAATATATATGAAATCTGAGTACGATTACATTTTTTTTTAACAGTTAACTTTGCGAACAATAACGATTAATAAAACATCAAGTTGAATCATCACTAATTTCTTTCTTATTTCCGGAATGTGTTTTAACTCCTAATTAAGTGTTTAATGTAGTTTGAAATTATGAGAATTAGACTATCTGTTGTATATAATATAAAATCGGTTGCATCCCTTATGATTATTTGGAAAGGCGCGCAGACGTATTAAGGATTATCCTTTAGCAGTGATTTCCCTTTACAGTCATTTTATTGTCGTTTATTATATAGAATTGATTAAATTGCATCTGATAAAAAATAGAAAGCAGAGATTTAAAGAGGTACTATGTACAATGTCTCTGCAATAGAATTCTTTAACATTTTCCTGAGAAATTTCATGTTGGAACACAGAGGTTTAATATATAATAGATAATTTTAAAATCATGTGAACACCTTAAAGTTTCATATATTTGTTCCTTTCGGTATATATATGACTGAAGACAAGTTTTGAATCGTACTAATTGAAGATTGTTGTAAAATTGGAAATGAACAGAGAAGATTGAGTTGCCTATAAGAGAAATTTTGATATGTTAATTAGGATAGAAGATTTGTGAATTATTTTTTGTACAGATTTCTGACTGATTATTAAATAATTTGAAAATATAAATCATTTACCATTTATTTCACACATGAAGAAGAATGCTTGTTTGTGAACACCACGGAATTGACCAACGTATTTTTATTTTCTTAATATATATGAAATCTGAGTACGATTACATTTTTTTTTAACAGTTAACTTTGCGAACAATAACGATTAATAAAACATCAAGTTGAATCATCACTAATTTCTTTCTTATTTCCGGAATGTGTTTTAACTCCTAATTAAGTGTGAAATGTAGTTTGAAATTATGAGAATTAGACTATTTGTTGTATATAATACAAAATCGGTTGCATCCCTTATGATTATTTGGAAAGGCGCGCAGACGTATTAAGGATTATCCTTTAGCAGTGATTTCCCTTTACAGTCATTTTATTGTCGTTTATTATATAGAATTGATTAAATTGCATCTGATAAAAAATAGAAAGCAGAGATTTAAAGAGGTACTATGTACAATGTCTCTGCAATAGAATTCTTTAACATTTTCCTGAGAAATTTCATGTTGGAACACAGAGGTTTAATATATAATAGATAATTTTAAAATCAAGTGAACACCTTAAAGTTTCATATATTTGTTCCTTTCGGTATATATATGACTGAAGACAAGTTTTGAATCGTACTAATTGAAGATTGTTGTAAAATTGGAAATGAACAGAGAAGATTGAGTTGCCTATAAGAGAAATTTTGATATGTTAATTAGGATAGAAGATTTGTGAATTATTTTTTGTACAGATTTCTGACTGATTATTAAATAATTTGAAAATATAAATCATTTACCATTTATTTCACACATGAAGAAGAATGCTTGTTTGTGAACACCACGGAATTGACCAACGTATTTTTATTTTCTTAATATATATGAAATCTGAGTACGATTACATTTTTTTTTTACAGTTAACTTTGCGAACAATAACGATTAATAAAACATCAAGTTGAATCATCACTAATTTCTTTCTTATTTCCGGAATGTGTTTTAACTCCTAATTAAGTGTGAAATGTAGTTTGAAATTATGAGAATTAGACTATTTGTTGTATATAATACAAAATCGGTTGCATCCCTTATGATTATTTGGAAAGGCGCGCAGACGTATTAAGGATTATCCTTTAGCAGTGATTTCCCTTTACAGTCATTTTATTGTCGTTTATTATATAGAATTGATTAAATTGCATCTGATAAAAAATAGAAAGGAGAGATTTAAAGAGGTACTATGTATAATGTCTCTGCAATAGAATTCTTTAACATTTTCCTGAGAAATTTCATGTTGGAACACAGAGGTTTAATATATAATAGATAATTTTAAAATCAAGTGAACACCTTAAAGTTTCATATATTTGTTCCTTTCGGTATATATATGACTGAAGACAAGTTTTGAATCGTACTAATTGAAGATTGTTGTAAAATTGGAAATGAACAGAGAAGATTGAGTTGCCTATAAGAGAAATTTTGATATGTTAATTAGGATAGAAGATTTGTGAATTATTTTTTGTACAGATTTCTGACTGATTATTAAATAATTTGAAAATATAAATCATTTACCATTTATTTCACACATGAAGAAGAATGCTTGTTTGTGAACACCACGGAATTGACCAACGTATTTTTATTTTCTTAATATATATGAAATCTGAGTACGATTACATTTTTTTTTAACAGTTAACTTTGCGAACAATAACGATTAATAAAACATCAAGTTGAATCATCACTAATTTCTTTCTTATTTCCGGAATGTGTTTTAACTCCTAATTAAGTGTGAAATGTAGTTTGAAATTATGAGAATTAGACTATTTGTTGTATATAATACAAAATCGGTTGCATCCCTTATGATTATTTGGAAAGGCGCGCAGACGTATTAAGGATTATCCTTTAGCAGTGATTTCCCTTTACAGTCATTTTATTGTCGTTTATTATATAGAATTGATTAAATTGCATCTGATAAAAAATAGAAAGCAGAGATTTAAAGAGGTACTATGTACAATGTCTCTGCAATAGAATTCTTTAACATTTTCCTGAGAAATTTCATGTTGGAACACAGAGGTTTAATATATAATAGATAATTATAAAATCAAGTGAACACCTTAAAGTTTCATATATTTGTTCCTTTCGGTATATATATATGACTGAAGACAAGTTTTGAATCGTACTAATTGAAGATTGTTGTAAAATTGGAAATGAACAGAGAAGATTGAGTTGCCTATAAGAGAAATTTTGATATGTTAATTAGGATAGAAGATTTGTGAATTATTTTTTGTACAGATTTCTGACTGATTATTAAATAATTTGAAAATATAAATCATTTACCATTTATTTCACACATGAAGAAGAATAATATTTGCTTGTTTGTGAACACCACGGAATTGACCAACGTATTTTTATTTTCTTAATATATATGAAATCTGAGTACGATTACATTTTTTTTTAACAGTTAACTTTGCGAACAATAACGATTAATAAAACATCAAGTTGAATCATCACTAATTTCTTTCTTATTTCCGGAATGTGTTTTAACTCCTAATTAAGTGTGAAATGTAGTTTGAAATTATGAGAATTAGACTATTTGTTGTATATAATACAAAATCGGTTGCATCCCTTATGATTATTTGGAAAGGCGCGCAGACGTATTAATCCTTTAGCAGTGATTTCCCTTTACAGTCATTTTATTGTCGTTTATTATATAGAATTGATTAAATTGCATCTGATAAAAAATAGAAAGCAGAGATTTAAAGAGGTACTATGTACAATGTCTCTGCAATAGAATTCTTTAACATTTTCCTGAGAAATTTCATGTTGGAACACAGAGGTTTAATATATAATAGATAATTTTAAAATCAAGTGAACACCTTAAAGTTTCATATATTTGTTCCTTTCGGTATATATATGACTGAAGACAAGTTTTGAATCGTACTAATTGAAGATTGTTGTAAAATTGGAAATGAACAGAGAAGATTGAGTTGCCTATAAGAGAAATTTTGGTATGTTAATTAGGATAGAAGATTTGTGAATTATTTTTTGTACAGATTTCTGACTGATTATTAAATAATTTGAAAATATAAATCATTTACCATTTATTTCACACATGAAGAAGAATGCTTGTTTGTGAACACCACGGAATTGACCAACGTATTTTTATTTTCTTAATATATATGAAATCTGAGTACGATTACATTTTTTTTTTACAGTTAACTTTGCGAACAATAACGATTAATAAAACATCAAGTTGAATCATCACTAATTTCTTTCTTATTTCCGGAATGTGTTTTAACTCCTAATTAAGTGTGAAATGTAGTTTGAAATTATGAGAATTAGACTATTTGTTGTATATAATACAAAATCGGTTGCATCCCTTATGATTATTTGGAAAGGCGCGCAGACGTATTAAGGATTATCCTTTAGCAGTGATTTCCCTTTACAGTCATTTTATTGTCGTTTATTATATAGAATTGATTAAATTGCATCTGATAAAAAATAGAAAGCAGAGATTTAAAGAGGTACTATGTACAATGTCTCTGCAATAGAATTCTTTAACATTTTCCTGAGAAATTTCATGTTGGAACACAGAGGTTTAATATATAATAGATAATTTTAAAATCATGTGAACACCTTAAAGTTTCATATATTTGTTCCTTTCGGTATATATATGACTGAAGACAAGTTTTGAATCGTACTAATTGAAGATTGTTGTAAAATTGGAAATGAACAGAGAAGATTGAGTTGCCTATAAGAGAAATTTTGATATGTTAATTAGGATAGAAGATTTGTGAATTATTTTTTGTACAGATTTCTGACTGATTATTAAATAATTTGAAAATATAAATCATTTACCATTTATTTCACACATGAAGAAGAATAATATTTGCTTGTTTGTGAACACCACGGAATTGACCAACGTATTTTTATTTTCTTAATATATATGAAATCTGAGTACGATTACATTTTTTTTTAACAGTTAACTTTGCGAACAATAACGATTAATAAAACATCAAGTTGAATCATCACTAATTTCTTTCTTATTTCCGGAATGTGTTTTAACTCCTAATTAAGTGTTTAATGTAGTTTGAAATTATGAGAATTAGACTATCTGTTGTATATAATATAAAATCGGTTGCATCCCTTATGATTATTTGGAAAGGCGCGCAGACGTATTAAGGATTATCCTTTAGCAGTGATTTCCCTTTACAGTCATTTTATTGTCGTTTATTATATAGAATTGATTAAATTGCATCTGATAAAAAATAGAAAGCAGAGATTTAAAGAGGTACTATGTACAATGTCTCTGCAATAGAATTCTTTAACATTTTCCTGAGAAATTTCATGTTGGAACACAGAGGTTTAATATATAATAGATAATTTTAAAATCATGTGAACACCTTAAAGTTTCATATATTTGTTCCTTTCGGTATATATATGACTGAAGACAAGTTTTGAATCGTACTAATTGAAGATTGTTGTAAAATTGGAAATGAACAGAGAAGATTGAGTTGCCTATAAGAGAAATTTTGATATGTTAATTAGGATAGAAGATTTGTGAATTATTTTTTGTACAGATTTCTGACTGATTATTAAATAATTTGAAAATATAAATCATTTACCATTTATTTCACACATGAAGAAGAATGCTTGTTTGTGAACACCACGGAATTGACCAACGTATTTTTATTTTCTTAATATATATGAAATCTGAGTACGATTACATTTTTTTTTAACAGTTAACTTTGCGAACAATAACGATTAATAAAACATCAAGTTGAATCATCACTAATTTCTTTCTTATTTCCGGAATGTGTTTTAACTCCTAATTAAGTGTGAAATGTAGTTTGAAATTATGAGAATTAGACTATTTGTTGTATATAATACAAAATCGGTTGCATCCCTTATGATTATTTGGAAAGGCGCGCAGACGTATTAAGGATTATCCTTTAGCAGTGATTTCCCTTTACAGTCATTTTATTGTCGTTTATTATATAGAATTGATTAAATTGCATCTGATAAAAAATAGAAAGCAGAGATTTAAAGAGGTACTATGTACAATGTCTCTGCAATAGAATTCTTTAACATTTTCCTGAGAAATTTCATGTTGGAACACAGAGGTTTAATATATAATAGATAATTTTAAAATCAAGTGAACACCTTAAAGTTTCATATATTTGTTCCTTTCGGTATATATATGACTGAAGACAAGTTTTGAATCGTACTAATTGAAGATTGTTGTAAAATTGGAAATGAACAGAGAAGATTGAGTTGCCTATAAGAGAAATTTTGGTATGTTAATTAGGATAGAAGATTTGTGAATTATTTTTTGTACAGATTTCTGACTGATTATTAAATAATTTGAAAATATAAATCATTTACCATTTATTTCACACATGAAGAAGAATAATATTTGCTTGTTTGTGAACACCACGGAATTGACCAACGTATTTTTATTTTCTTAATATATATGAAATCTGAGTACGATTACATTTTTTTTTAACAGTTAACTTTGCGAACAATAACGATTAATAAAACATCAAGTTGAATCATCACTAATTTCTTTCTTATTTCCGGAATGTGTTTTAACTCCTAATTAAGTGTGAAATGTAGTTTGAAATTATGAGAATTAGACTATTTGTTGTATATAATACAAAATCGGTTGCATCCCTTATGATTATTTGGAAAGGCGCGCAGACGTATTAAGGATTATCCTTTAGCAGTGATTTCCCTTTACAGTCATTTTATTGTCGTTTATTATATAGAATTGATTAAATTGCATCTGATAAAAAATAGAAAGCAGAGATTTAAAGAGGTACTATGTACAATGTCTCTGCAATAGAATTCTTTAACATTTTCCTGAGAAATTTCATGTTGGAACACAGAGGTTTAATATATAATAGATAATTTTAAAATCATGTGAACACCTTAAAGTTTCATATATTTGTTCCTTTCGGTATATATATGACTGAAGACAAGTTTTGAATCGTACTAATTGAAGATTGTTGTAAAATTGGAAATGAACAGAGAAGATTGAGTTGCCTATAAGAGAAATTTTGATATGTTAATTAGGATAGAAGATTTGTGAATTATTTTTTGTACAGATTTCTGACTGATTATTAAATAATTTGAAAATATAAATCATTTACCATTTATTTCACACATGAAGAAGAATAATATTTGCTTGTTTGTGAACACCACGGAATTGACCAACGTATTTTTATTTTCTTAATATATATGAAATCTGAGTACGATTACATTTTTTTTTAACAGTTAACTTTGCGAACAATAACGATTAATAAAACATCAAGTTGAATCATCACTAATTTCTTTCTTATTTCCGGAATGTGTTTTAACTCCTAATTAAGTGTTTAATGTAGTTTGAAATTATGAGAATTAGACTATCTGTTGTATATAATATAAAATCGGTTGCATCCCTTATGATTATTTGGAAAGGCGCGCAGACGTATTAAGGATTATCCTTTAGCAGTGATTTCCCTTTACAGTCATTTTATTGTCGTTTATTATATAGAATTGATTAAATTGCATCTGATAAAAAATAGAAAGCAGAGATTTAAAGAGGTACTATGTACAATGTCTCTGCAATAGAATTCTTTAACATTGTCCTGAGAAATTTCATGTTGGAACACAGAGGTTTAATATATAATAGATAATTTTAAAATCATGTGAACACCTTAAAGTTTCATATATTTGTTCCTTTCGGTATATATATGACTGAAGACAAGTTTTGAATCGTACTAATTGAAGATTGTTGTAAAATTGGAAATGAACAGAGAAGATTGAGTTGCCTATAAGAGAAATTTTGATATGTTAATTAGGATAGAAGATTTGTGAATTATTTTTTGTACAGATTTCTGACTGATTATTAAATAATTTGAAAATATAAATCATTTACCATTTATTTCACACATGAAGAAGAATGCTTGTTTGTGAACACCACGGAATTGACCAACGTATTTTTATTTTCTTAATATATATGAAATCTGAGTACGATTACATTTTTTTTTAACAGTTAACTTTGCGAACAATAACGATTAATAAAACATCAAGTTGAATCATCACTAATTTCTTTCTTATTTCCGGAATGTGTTTTAACTCCTAATTAAGTGTGAAATGTAGTTTGAAATTATGAGAATTAGACTATTTGTTGTATATAATACAAAATCGGTTGCATCCCTTATGATTATTTGGAAAGGCGCGCAGACGTATTAAGGATTATCCTTTAGCAGTGATTTCCCTTTACAGTCATTTTATTGTCGTTTATTATATAGAATTGATTAAATTGCATCTGATAAAAAATAGAAAGCAGAGATTTAAAGAGGTACTATGTACAATGTCTCTGCAATAGAATTCTTTAACATTTTCCTGAGAAATTTCATGTTGGAACACAGAGGTTTAATATATAATAGATAATTTTAAAATCAAGTGAACACCTTAAAGTTTCATATATTTGTTCCTTTCGGTATATATATGACTGAAGACAAGTTTTGAATCGTACTAATTGAAGATTGTTGTAAAATTGGAAATGAACAGAGAAGATTGAGTTGCCTATAAGAGAAATTTTGATATGTTAATTAGGATAGAAGATTTGTGAATTATTTTTTGTACAGATTTCTGACTGATTATTAAATAATTTGAAAATATAAATCATTTACCATTTATTTCACACATGAAGAAGAATGCTTGTTTGTGAACACCACGGAATTGACCAACGTATTTTTATTTTCTTAATATATATGAAATCTGAGTACGATTACATTTTTTTTTTACAGTTAACTTTGCGAACAATAACGATTAATAAAACATCAAGTTGAATCATCACTAATTTCTTTCTTATTTCCGGAATGTGTTTTAACTCCTAATTAAGTGTGAAATGTAGTTTGAAATTATGAGAATTAGACTATTTGTTGTATATAATACAAAATCGGTTGCATCCCTTATGATTATTTGGAAAGGCGCGCAGACGTATTAAGGATTATCCTTTAGCAGTGATTTCCCTTTACAGTCATTTTATTGTCGTTTATTATATAGAATTGATTAAATTGCATCTGATAAAAAATAGAAAGGAGAGATTTAAAGAGGTACTATGTACAATGTCTCTGCAATAGAATTCTTTAACATTTTCCTGAGAAATTTCATGTTGGAACACAGAGGTTTAATATATAATAGATAATTTTAAAATCAAGTGAACACCTTAAAGTTTCATATATTTGTTCCTTTCGGTATATATATGACTGAAGACAAGTTTTGAATCGTACTAATTGAAGATTGTTGTAAAATTGGAAATGAACAGAGAAGATTGAGTTGCCTATAAGAGAAATTTTGATATGTTAATTAGGATAGAAGATTTGTGAATTATTTTTTGTACAGATTTCTGACTGATTATTAAATAATTTGAAAATATAAATCATTTACCATTTATTTCACACATGAAGAAGAATGCTTGTTTGTGAACACCACGGAATTGACCAACGTATTTTTATTTTCTTAATATATATGAAATCTGAGTACGATTACATTTTTTTTTTACAGTTAACTTTGCGAACAATAACGATTAATAAAACATCAAGTTGAATCATCACTAATTTCTTTCTTATTTCCGGAATGTGTTTTAACTCCTAATTAAGTGTGAAATGTAGTTTGAAATTATGAGAATTAGACTATTTGTTGTATATAATACAAAATCGGTTGCATCCCTTATGATTATTTGGAAAGGCGCGCAGACGTATTAAGGATTATCCTTTAGCAGTGATTTCCCTTTACAGTCATTTTATTGTCGTTTATTATATAGAATTGATTAAATTGCATCTGATAAAAAATAGAAAGCAGAGATTTAAAGAGGTACTATGTACAATGTCTCTGCAATAGAATTCTTTAACATTTTCCTGAGAAATTTCATGTTGGAACACAGAGGTTTAATATATAATAGATAATTTTAAAATCAAGTGAACACCTTAAAGTTTCATATATTTGTTCCTTTCGGTATATATATGACTGAAGACAAGTTTTGAATCGTACTAATTGAAGATTGTTGTAAAATTGGAAATGAACAGAGAAGATTGAGTTGCCTATAAGAGAAATTTTGATATGTTAATTAGGATAGAAGATTTGTGAATTATTTTTTGTACAGATTTCTGACTGATTATTAAATAATTTGAAAATATAAATCATTTACCATTTATTTCACACATGAAGAAGAATGCTTGTTTGTGAACACCACGGAATTGACCAACGTATTTTTATTTTCTTAATATATATGAAATCTGAGTACGATTACATTTTTTTTTAACAGTTAACTTTGCGAACAATAACGATTAATAAAACATCAAGTTGAATCATCACTAATTTCTTTCTTATTTCCGGAATGTGTTTTAACTCCTAATTAAGTGTGAAATGTAGTTTGAAATTATGAGAATTAGACTATTTGTTGTATATAATACAAAATCGGTTGCATCCCTTATGATTATTTGGAAAGGCGCGCAGACGTATTAAGGATTATCCTTTAGCAGTGATTTCCCTTTACAGTCATTTTATTGTCGTTTATTATATAGAATTGATTAAATTGCATCTGATAAAAAATAGAAAGCAGAGATTTAAAGAGGTACTATGTACAATGTCTCTGCAATAGAATTCTTTAACATTTTCCTGAGAAATTTCATGTTGGAACACAGAGGTTTAATATATAATAGATAATTATAAAATCAAGTGAACACCTTAAAGTTTCATATATTTGTTCCTTTCGGTATATATATATGACTGAAGACAAGTTTTGAATCGTACTAATTGAAGATTGTTGTAAAATTGGAAATGAACAGAGAAGATTGAGTTGCCTATAAGAGAAATTTTGATATGTTAATTAGGATAGAAGATTTGTGAATTATTTTTTGTACAGATTTCTGACTGATTATTAAATAATTTGAAAATATAAATCATTTACCATTTATTTCACACATGAAGAAGAATAATATTTGCTTGTTTGTGAACACCACGGAATTGACCAACGTATTTTTATTTTCTTAATATATATGAAATCTGAGTACGATTACATTTTTTTTTAACAGTTAACTTTGCGAACAATAACGATTAATAAAACATCAAGTTGAATCATCACTAATTTCTTTCTTATTTCCGGAATGTGTTTTAACTCCTAATTAAGTGTGAAATGTAGTTTGAAATTATGAGAATTAGACTATTTGTTGTATATAATACAAAATCGGTTGCATCCCTTATGATTATTTGGAAAGGCGCGCAGACGTATTAATCCTTTAGCAGTGATTTCCCTTTACAGTCATTTTATTGTCGTTTATTATATAGAATTGATTAAATTGCATCTGATAAAAAATAGAAAGCAGAGATTTAAAGAGGTACTATGTACAATGTCTCTGCAATAGAATTCTTTAACATTTTCCTGAGAAATTTCATGTTGGAACACAGAGGTTTAATATATAATAGATAATTTTAAAATCAAGTGAACACCTTAAAGTTTCATATATTTGTTCCTTTCGGTATATATATGACTGAAGACAAGTTTTGAATCGTACTAATTGAAGATTGTTGTAAAATTGGAAATGAACAGAGAAGATTGAGTTGCCTATAAGAGAAATTTTGGTATGTTAATTAGGATAGAAGATTTGTGAATTATTTTTTGTACAGATTTCTGACTGATTATTAAATAATTTGAAAATATAAATCATTTACCATTTATTTCACACATGAAGAAGAATAATATTTGCTTGTTTGTGAACACCACGGAATTGACCAACGTATTTTTATTTTCTTAATATATATGAAATCTGAGTACGATTACATTTTTTTTTAACAGTTAACTTTGCGAACAATAACGATTAATAAAACATCAAGTTGAATCATCACTAATTTCTTTCTTATTTCCGGAATGTGTTTTAACTCCTAATTAAGTGTGAAATGTAGTTTGAAATTATGAGAATTAGACTATTTGTTGTATATAATACAAAATCGGTTGCATCCCTTATGATTATTTGGAAAGGCGCGCAGACGTATTAAGGATTATCCTTTAGCAGTGATTTCCCTTTACAGTCATTTTATTGTCGTTTATTATATAGAATTGATTAAATTGCATCTGATAAAAAATAGAAAGCAGAGATTTAAAGAGGTACTATGTACAATGTCTCTGCAATAGAATTCTTTAACATTTTCCTGAGAAATTTCATGTTGGAACACAGAGGTTTAATATATAATAGATAATTTTAAAATCATGTGAACACCTTAAAGTTTCATATATTTGTTCCTTTCGGTATATATATGACTGAAGACAAGTTTTGAATCGTACTAATTGAAGATTGTTGTAAAATTGGAAATGAACAGAGAAGATTGAGTTGCCTATAAGAGAAATTTTGATATGTTAATTAGGATAGAAGATTTGTGAATTATTTTTTGTACAGATTTCTGACTGATTATTAAATAATTTGAAAATATAAATCATTTACCATTTATTTCACACATGAAGAAGAATAATATTTGCTTGTTTGTGAACACCACGGAATTGACCAACGTATTTTTATTTTCTTAATATATATGAAATCTGAGTACGATTACATTTTTTTTTAACAGTTAACTTTGCGAACAATAACGATTAATAAAACATCAAGTTGAATCATCACTAATTTCTTTCTTATTTCCGGAATGTGTTTTAACTCCTAATTAAGTGTTTAATGTAGTTTGAAATTATGAGAATTAGACTATCTGTTGTATATAATATAAAATCGGTTGCATCCCTTATGATTATTTGGAAAGGCGCGCAGACGTATTAAGGATTATCCTTTAGCAGTGATTTCCCTTTACAGTCATTTTATTGTCGTTTATTATATAGAATTGATTAAATTGCATCTGATAAAAAATAGAAAGCAGAGATTTAAAGAGGTACTATGTACAATGTCTCTGCAATAGAATTCTTTAACATTTTCCTGAGAAATTTCATGTTGGAACACAGAGGTTTAATATATAATAGATAATTTTAAAATCATGTGAACACCTTAAAGTTTCATATATTTGTTCCTTTCGGTATATATATGACTGAAGACAAGTTTTGAATCGTACTAATTGAAGATTGTTGTAAAATTGGAAATGAACAGAGAAGATTGAGTTGCCTATAAGAGAAATTTTGATATGTTAATTAGGATAGAAGATTTGTGAATTATTTTTTGTACAGATTTCTGACTGATTATTAAATAATTTGAAAATATAAATCATTTACCATTTATTTCACACATGAAGAAGAATGCTTGTTTGTGAACACCACGGAATTGACCAACGTATTTTTATTTTCTTAATATATATGAAATCTGAGTACGATTACATTTTTTTTTTACAGTTAACTTTGCGAACAATAACGATTAATAAAACATCAAGTTGAATCATCACTAATTTCTTTCTTATTTCCGGAATGTGTTTTAACTCCTAATTAAGTGTGAAATGTAGTTTGAAATTATGAGAATTAGACTATTTGTTGTATATAATACAAAATCGGTTGCATCCCTTATGATTATTTGGAAAGGCGCGCAGACGTATTAAGGATTATCCTTTAGCAGTGATTTCCCTTTACAGTCATTTTATTGTCGTTTATTATATAGAATTGATTAAATTGCATCTGATAAAAAATAGAAAGGAGAGATTTAAAGAGGTACTATGTACAATGTCTCTGCAATAGAATTCTTTAACATTTTCCTGAGAAATTTCATGTTGGAACACAGAGGTTTAATATATAATAGATAATTTTAAAATCAAGTGAACACCTTAAAGTTTCATATATTTGTTCCTTTCGGTATATATATGACTGAAGACAAGTTTTGAATCGTACTAATTGAAGATTGTTGTAAAATTGGAAATGAACAGAGAAGATTGAGTTGCCTATAAGAGAAATTTTGATATGTTAATTAGGATAGAAGATTTGTGAATTATTTTTTGTACAGATTTCTGACTGATTATTAAATAATTTGAAAATATAAATCATTTACCATTTATTTCACACATGAAGAAGAATAATATTTGCTTGTTTGTGAACACCACGGAATTGACCAACGTATTTTTATTTTCTTAATATATATGAAATCTGAGTACGATTACATTTTTTTTTAACAGTTAACTTTGCGAACAATAACGATTAATAAAACATCAAGTTGAATCATCACTAATTTCTTTCTTATTTCCGGAATGTGTTTTAACTCCTAATTAAGTGTGAAATGTAGTTTGAAATTATGAGAATTAGACTATTTGTTGTATATAATACAAAATCGGTTGCATCCCTTATGATTATTTGGAAAGGCGCGCAGACGTATTAAGGATTATCCTTTAGCAGTGATTTCCCTTTACAGTCATTTTATTGTCGTTTATTATATAGAATTGATTAAATTGCATCTGATAAAAAATAGAAAGCAGAGATTTAAAGAGGTACTATGTACAATGTCTCTGCAATAGAATTCTTTAACATTTTCCTGAGAAATTTCATGTTGGAACACAGAGGTTTAATATATAATAGATAATTTTAAAATCATGTGAACACCTTAAAGTTTCATATATTTGTTCCTTTCGGTATATATATGACTGAAGACAAGTTTTGAATCGTACTAATTGAAGATTGTTGTAAAATTGGAAATGAACAGAGAAGATTGAGTTGCCTATAAGAGAAATTTTGATATGTTAATTAGGATAGAAGATTTGTGAATTATTTTTTGTACAGATTTCTGACTGATTATTAAATAATTTGAAAATATAAATCATTTACCATTTATTTCACACATGAAGAAGAATGCTTGTTTGTGAACACCACGGAATTGACCAACGTATTTTTATTTTCTTAATATATATGAAATCTGAGTACGATTACATTTTTTTTTTACAGTTAACTTTGCGAACAATAACGATTAATAAAACATCAAGTTGAATCATCACTAATTTCTTTCTTATTTCCGGAATGTGTTTTAACTCCTAATTAAGTGTGAAATGTAGTTTGAAATTATGAGAATTAGACTATTTGTTGTATATAATACAAAATCGGTTGCATCCCTTATGATTATTTGGAAAGGCGCGCAGACGTATTAAGGATTATCCTTTAGCAGTGATTTCCCTTTACAGTCATTTTATTGTCGTTTATTATATAGAATTGATTAAATTGCATCTGATAAAAAATAGAAAGGAGAGATTTAAAGAGGTACTATGTACAATGTCTCTGCAATAGAATTCTTTAACATTTTCCTGAGAAATTTCATGTTGGAACACAGAGGTTTAATATATAATAGATAATTTTAAAATCAAGTGAACACCTTAAAGTTTCATATATTTGTTCCTTTCGGTATATATATGACTGAAGACAAGTTTTGAATCGTACTAATTGAAGATTGTTGTAAAATTGGAAATGAACAGAGAAGATTGAGTTGCCTATAAGAGAAATTTTGATATGTTAATTAGGATAGAAGATTTGTGAATTATTTTTTGTACAGATTTCTGACTGATTATTAAATAATTTGAAAATATAAATCATTTACCATTTATTTCACACATGAAGAAGAATGCTTGTTTGTGAACACCACGGAATTGACCAACGTATTTTTATTTTCTTAATATATATGAAATCTGAGTACGATTACATTTTTTTTTTACAGTTAACTTTGCGAACAATAACGATTAATAAAACATCAAGTTGAATCATCACTAATTTCTTTCTTATTTCCGGAATGTGTTTTAACTCCTAATTAAGTGTGAAATGTAGTTTGAAATTATGAGAATTAGACTATTTGTTGTATATAATACAAAATCGGTTGCATCCCTTATGATTATTTGGAAAGGCGCGCAGACGTATTAAGGATTATCCTTTAGCAGTGATTTCCCTTTACAGTCATTTTATTGTCGTTTATTATATAGAATTGATTAAATTGCATCTGATAAAAAATAGAAAGGAGAGATTTAAAGAGGTACTATGTACAATGTCTCTGCAATAGAATTCTTTAACATTTTCCTGAGAAATTTCATGTTGGAACACAGAGGTTTAATATATAATAGATAATTTTAAAATCAAGTGAACACCTTAAAGTTTCATATATTTGTTCCTTTCGGTATATATATGACTGAAGACAAGTTTTGAATCGTACTAATTGAAGATTGTTGTAAAATTGGAAATGAACAGAGAAGATTGAGTTGCCTATAAGAGAAATTTTGGTATGTTAATTAGGATAGAAGATTTGTGAATTATTTTTTGTACAGATTTCTGACTGATTATTAAATAATTTGAAAATATAAATCATTTACCATTTATTTCACACATGAAGAAGAATGCTTGTTTGTGAACACCACGGAATTGACCAACGTATTTTTATTTTCTTAATATATATGAAATCTGAGTACGATTACATTTTTTTTTAACAGTTAACTTTGCGAACAATAACGATTAATAAAACATCAAGTTGAATCATCACTAATTTCTTTCTTATTTCCGGAATGTGTTTTAACTCCTAATTAAGTGTGAAATGTAGTTTGAAATTATGAGAATTAGACTATTTGTTGTATATAATACAAAATCGGTTGCATCCCTTATGATTATTTGGAAAGGCGCGCAGACGTATTAATCCTTTAGCAGTGATTTCCCTTTACAGTCATTTTATTGTCGTTTATTATATAGAATTGATTAAATTGCATCTGATAAAAAATAGAAAGCAGAGATTTAAAGAGGTACTATGTACAATGTCTCTGCAATAGAATTCTTTAACATTTTCCTGAGAAATTTCATGTTGGAACACAGAGGTTTAATATATAATAGATAATTATAAAATCAAGTGAACACCTTAAAGTTTCATATATTTGTTCCTTTCGGTATATATATATGACTGAAGACAAGTTTTGAATCGTACTAATTGAAGATTGTTGTAAAATTGGAAATGAACAGAGAAGATTGAGTTGCCTATAAGAGAAATTTTGATATGTTAATTAGGATAGAAGATTTGTGAATTATTTTTTGTACAGATTTCTGACTGATTATTAAATAATTTGAAAATATAAATCATTTACCATTTATTTCACACATGAAGAAGAATAATATTTGCTTGTTTGTGAACACCACGGAATTGACCAACGTATTTTTATTTTCTTAATATATATGAAATCTGAGTACGATTACATTTTTTTTTAACAGTTAACTTTGCGAACAATAACGATTAATAAAACATCAAGTTGAATCATCACTAATTTCTTTCTTATTTCCGGAATGTGTTTTAACTCCTAATTAAGTGTGAAATGTAGTTTGAAATTATGAGAATTAGACTATTTGTTGTATATAATACAAAATCGGTTGCATCCCTTATGATTATTTGGAAAGGCGCGCAGACGTATTAATCCTTTAGCAGTGATTTCCCTTTACAGTCATTTTATTGTCGTTTATTATATAGAATTGATTAAATTGCATCTGATAAAAAATAGAAAGCAGAGATTTAAAGAGGTACTATGTACAATGTCTCTGCAATAGAATTCTTTAACATTTTCCTGAGAAATTTCATGTTGGAACACAGAGGTTTAATATATAATAGATAATTTTAAAATCAAGTGAACACCTTAAAGTTTCATATATTTGTTCCTTTCGGTATATATATGACTGAAGACAAGTTTTGAATCGTACTAATTGAAGATTGTTGTAAAATTGGAAATGAACAGAGAAGATTGAGTTGCCTATAAGAGAAATTTTGGTATGTTAATTAGGATAGAAGATTTGTGAATTATTTTTTGTACAGATTTCTGACTGATTATTAAATAATTTGAAAATATAAATCATTTACCATTTATTTCACACATGAAGAAGAATGCTTGTTTGTGAACACCACGGAATTGACCAACGTATTTTTATTTTCTTAATATATATGAAATCTGAGTACGATTACATTTTTTTTTTACAGTTAACTTTGCGAACAATAACGATTAATAAAACATCAAGTTGAATCATCACTAATTTCTTTCTTATTTCCGGAATGTGTTTTAACTCCTAATTAAGTGTGAAATGTAGTTTGAAATTATGAGAATTAGACTATTTGTTGTATATAATACAAAATCGGTTGCATCCCTTATGATTATTTGGAAAGGCGCGCAGACGTATTAAGGATTATCCTTTAGCAGTGATTTCCCTTTACAGTCATTTTATTGTCGTTTATTATATAGAATTGATTAAATTGCATCTGATAAAAAATAGAAAGCAGAGATTTAAAGAGGTACTATGTACAATGTCTCTGCAATAGAATTCTTTAACATTTTCCTGAGAAATTTCATGTTGGAACACAGAGGTTTAATATATAATAGATAATTTTAAAATCATGTGAACACCTTAAAGTTTCATATATTTGTTCCTTTCGGTATATATATGACTGAAGACAAGTTTTGAATCGTACTAATTGAAGATTGTTGTAAAATTGGAAATGAACAGAGAAGATTGAGTTGCCTATAAGAGAAATTTTGATATGTTAATTAGGATAGAAGATTTGTGAATTATTTTTTGTACAGATTTCTGACTGATTATTAAATAATTTGAAAATATAAATCATTTACCATTTATTTCACACATGAAGAAGAATAATATTTGCTTGTTTGTGAACACCACGGAATTGACCAACGTATTTTTATTTTCTTAATATATATGAAATCTGAGTACGATTACATTTTTTTTTAACAGTTAACTTTGCGAACAATAACGATTAATAAAACATCAAGTTGAATCATCACTAATTTCTTTCTTATTTCCGGAATGTGTTTTAACTCCTAATTAAGTGTTTAATGTAGTTTGAAATTATGAGAATTAGACTATCTGTTGTATATAATATAAAATCGGTTGCATCCCTTATGATTATTTGGAAAGGCGCGCAGACGTATTAAGGATTATCCTTTAGCAGTGATTTCCCTTTACAGTCATTTTATTGTCGTTTATTATATAGAATTGATTAAATTGCATCTGATAAAAAATAGAAAGCAGAGATTTAAAGAGGTACTATGTACAATGTCTCTGCAATAGAATTCTTTAACATTTTCCTGAGAAATTTCATGTTGGAACACAGAGGTTTAATATATAATAGATAATTTTAAAATCATGTGAACACCTTAAAGTTTCATATATTTGTTCCTTTCGGTATATATATGACTGAAGACAAGTTTTGAATCGTACTAATTGAAGATTGTTGTAAAATTGGAAATGAACAGAGAAGATTGAGTTGCCTATAAGAGAAATTTTGATATGTTAATTAGGATAGAAGATTTGTGAATTATTTTTTGTACAGATTTCTGACTGATTATTAAATAATTTGAAAATATAAATCATTTACCATTTATTTCACACATGAAGAAGAATGCTTGTTTGTGAACACCACGGAATTGACCAACGTATTTTTATTTTCTTAATATATATGAAATCTGAGTACGATTACATTTTTTTTTAACAGTTAACTTTGCGAACAATAACGATTAATAAAACATCAAGTTGAATCATCACTAATTTCTTTCTTATTTCCGGAATGTGTTTTAACTCCTAATTAAGTGTGAAATGTAGTTTGAAATTATGAGAATTAGACTATTTGTTGTATATAATACAAAATCGGTTGCATCCCTTATGATTATTTGGAAAGGCGCGCAGACGTATTAAGGATTATCCTTTAGCAGTGATTTCCCTTTACAGTCATTTTATTGTCGTTTATTATATAGAATTGATTAAATTGCATCTGATAAAAAATAGAAAGCAGAGATTTAAAGAGGTACTATGTACAATGTCTCTGCAATAGAATTCTTTAACATTTTCCTGAGAAATTTCATGTTGGAACACAGAGGTTTAATATATAATAGATAATTTTAAAATCAAGTGAACACCTTAAAGTTTCATATATTTGTTCCTTTCGGTATATATATGACTGAAGACAAGTTTTGAATCGTACTAATTGAAGATTGTTGTAAAATTGGAAATGAACAGAGAAGATTGAGTTGCCTATAAGAGAAATTTTGATATGTTAATTAGGATAGAAGATTTGTGAATTATTTTTTGTACAGATTTCTGACTGATTATTAAATAATTTGAAAATATAAATCATTTACCATTTATTTCACACATGAAGAAGAATGCTTGTTTGTGAACACCACGGAATTGACCAACGTATTTTTATTTTCTTAATATATATGAAATCTGAGTACGATTACATTTTTTTTTTACAGTTAACTTTGCGAACAATAACGATTAATAAAACATCAAGTTGAATCATCACTAATTTCTTTCTTATTTCCGGAATGTGTTTTAACTCCTAATTAAGTGTGAAATGTAGTTTGAAATTATGAGAATTAGACTATTTGTTGTATATAATACAAAATCGGTTGCATCCCTTATGATTATTTGGAAAGGCGCGCAGACGTATTAAGGATTATCCTTTAGCAGTGATTTCCCTTTACAGTCATTTTATTGTCGTTTATTATATAGAATTGATTAAATTGCATCTGATAAAAAATAGAAAGGAGAGATTTAAAGAGGTACTATGTATAATGTCTCTGCAATAGAATTCTTTAACATTTTCCTGAGAAATTTCATGTTGGAACACAGAGGTTTAATATATAATAGATAATTTTAAAATCAAGTGAACACCTTAAAGTTTCATATATTTGTTCCTTTCGGTATATATATGACTGAAGACAAGTTTTGAATCGTACTAATTGAAGATTGTTGTAAAATTGGAAATGAACAGAGAAGATTGAGTTGCCTATAAGAGAAATTTTGATATGTTAATTAGGATAGAAGATTTGTGAATTATTTTTTGTACAGATTTCTGACTGATTATTAAATAATTTGAAAATATAAATCATTTACCATTTATTTCACACATGAAGAAGAATGCTTGTTTGTGAACACCACGGAATTGACCAACGTATTTTTATTTTCTTAATATATATGAAATCTGAGTACGATTACATTTTTTTTTAACAGTTAACTTTGCGAACAATAACGATTAATAAAACATCAAGTTGAATCATCACTAATTTCTTTCTTATTTCCGGAATGTGTTTTAACTCCTAATTAAGTGTGAAATGTAGTTTGAAATTATGAGAATTAGACTATTTGTTGTATATAATACAAAATCGGTTGCATCCCTTATGATTATTTGGAAAGGCGCGCAGACGTATTAAGGATTATCCTTTAGCAGTGATTTCCCTTTACAGTCATTTTATTGTCGTTTATTATATAGAATTGATTAAATTGCATCTGATAAAAAATAGAAAGCAGAGATTTAAAGAGGTACTATGTACAATGTCTCTGCAATAGAATTCTTTAACATTTTCCTGAGAAATTTCATGTTGGAACACAGAGGTTTAATATATAATAGATAATTATAAAATCAAGTGAACACCTTAAAGTTTCATATATTTGTTCCTTTCGGTATATATATATGACTGAAGACAAGTTTTGAATCGTACTAATTGAAGATTGTTGTAAAATTGGAAATGAACAGAGAAGATTGAGTTGCCTATAAGAGAAATTTTGATATGTTAATTAGGATAGAAGATTTGTGAATTATTTTTTGTACAGATTTCTGACTGATTATTAAATAATTTGAAAATATAAATCATTTACCATTTATTTCACACATGAAGAAGAATAATATTTGCTTGTTTGTGAACACCACGGAATTGACCAACGTATTTTTATTTTCTTAATATATATGAAATCTGAGTACGATTACATTTTTTTTTAACAGTTAACTTTGCGAACAATAACGATTAATAAAACATCAAGTTGAATCATCACTAATTTCTTTCTTATTTCCGGAATGTGTTTTAACTCCTAATTAAGTGTGAAATGTAGTTTGAAATTATGAGAATTAGACTATTTGTTGTATATAATACAAAATCGGTTGCATCCCTTATGATTATTTGGAAAGGCGCGCAGACGTATTAAGGATTATCCTTTAGCAGTGATTTCCCTTTACAGTCATTTTATTGTCGTTTATTATATAGAATTGATTAAATTGCATCTGATAAAAAATAGAAAGGAGAGATTTAAAGAGGTACTATGTATAATGTCTCTGCAATAGAATTCTTTAACATTTTCCTGAGAAATTTCATGTTGGAACACAGAGGTTTAATATATAATAGATAATTTTAAAATCAAGTGAACACCTTAAAGTTTCATATATTTGTTCCTTTCGGTATATATATGACTGAAGACAAGTTTTGAATCGTACTAATTGAAGATTGTTGTAAAATTGGAAATGAACAGAGAAGATTGAGTTGCCTATAAGAGAAATTTTGATATGTTAATTAGGATAGAAGATTTGTGAATTATTTTTTGTACAGATTTCTGACTGATTATTAAATAATTTGAAAATATAAATCATTTACCATTTATTTCACACATGAAGAAGAATGCTTGTTTGTGAACACCACGGAATTGACCAACGTATTTTTATTTTCTTAATATATATGAAATCTGAGTACGATTACATTTTTTTTTAACAGTTAACTTTGCGAACAATAACGATTAATAAAACATCAAGTTGAATCATCACTAATTTCTTTCTTATTTCCGGAATGTGTTTTAACTCCTAATTAAGTGTGAAATGTAGTTTGAAATTATGAGAATTAGACTATTTGTTGTATATAATACAAAATCGGTTGCATCCCTTATGATTATTTGGAAAGGCGCGCAGACGTATTAAGGATTATCCTTTAGCAGTGATTTCCCTTTACAGTCATTTTATTGTCGTTTATTATATAGAATTGATTAAATTGCATCTGATAAAAAATAGAAAGCAGAGATTTAAAGAGGTACTATGTACAATGTCTCTGCAATAGAATTCTTTAACATTTTCCTGAGAAATTTCATGTTGGAACACAGAGGTTTAATATATAATAGATAATTATAAAATCAAGTGAACACCTTAAAGTTTCATATATTTGTTCCTTTCGGTATATATATATGACTGAAGACAAGTTTTGAATCGTACTAATTGAAGATTGTTGTAAAATTGGAAATGAACAGAGAAGATTGAGTTGCCTATAAGAGAAATTTTGATATGTTAATTAGGATAGAAGATTTGTGAATTATTTTTTGTACAGATTTCTGACTGATTATTAAATAATTTGAAAATATAAATCATTTACCATTTATTTCACACATGAAGAAGAATAATATTTGCTTGTTTGTGAACACCACGGAATTGACCAACGTATTTTTATTTTCTTAATATATATGAAATCTGAGTACGATTACATTTTTTTTTAACAGTTAACTTTGCGAACAATAACGATTAATAAAACATCAAGTTGAATCATCACTAATTTCTTTCTTATTTCCGGAATGTGTTTTAACTCCTAATTAAGTGTGAAATGTAGTTTGAAATTATGAGAATTAGACTATTTGTTGTATATAATACAAAATCGGTTGCATCCCTTATGATTATTTGGAAAGGCGCGCAGACGTATTAATCCTTTAGCAGTGATTTCCCTTTACAGTCATTTTATTGTCGTTTATTATATAGAATTGATTAAATTGCATCTGATAAAAAATAGAAAGCAGAGATTTAAAGAGGTACTATGTACAATGTCTCTGCAATAGAATTCTTTAACATTTTCCTGAGAAATTTCATGTTGGAACACAGAGGTTTAATATATAATAGATAATTTTAAAATCAAGTGAACACCTTAAAGTTTCATATATTTGTTCCTTTCGGTATATATATGACTGAAGACAAGTTTTGAATCGTACTAATTGAAGATTGTTGTAAAATTGGAAATGAACAGAGAAGATTGAGTTGCCTATAAGAGAAATTTTGGTATGTTAATTAGGATAGAAGATTTGTGAATTATTTTTTGTACAGATTTCTGACTGATTATTAAATAATTTGAAAATATAAATCATTTACCATTTATTTCACACATGAAGAAGAATGCTTGTTTGTGAACACCACGGAATTGACCAACGTATTTTTATTTTCTTAATATATATGAAATCTGAGTACGATTACATTTTTTTTTTACAGTTAACTTTGCGAACAATAACGATTAATAAAACATCAAGTTGAATCATCACTAATTTCTTTCTTATTTCCGGAATGTGTTTTAACTCCTAATTAAGTGTGAAATGTAGTTTGAAATTATGAGAATTAGACTATTTGTTGTATATAATACAAAATCGGTTGCATCCCTTATGATTATTTGGAAAGGCGCGCAGACGTATTAAGGATTATCCTTTAGCAGTGATTTCCCTTTACAGTCATTTTATTGTCGTTTATTATATAGAATTGATTAAATTGCATCTGATAAAAAATAGAAAGCAGAGATTTAAAGAGGTACTATGTACAATGTCTCTGCAATAGAATTCTTTAACATTTTCCTGAGAAATTTCATGTTGGAACACAGAGGTTTAATATATAATAGATAATTTTAAAATCATGTGAACACCTTAAAGTTTCATATATTTGTTCCTTTCGGTATATATATGACTGAAGACAAGTTTTGAATCGTACTAATTGAAGATTGTTGTAAAATTGGAAATGAACAGAGAAGATTGAGTTGCCTATAAGAGAAATTTTGATATGTTAATTAGGATAGAAGATTTGTGAATTATTTTTTGTACAGATTTCTGACTGATTATTAAATAATTTGAAAATATAAATCATTTACCATTTATTTCACACATGAAGAAGAATAATATTTGCTTGTTTGTGAACACCACGGAATTGACCAACGTATTTTTATTTTCTTAATATATATGAAATCTGAGTACGATTACATTTTTTTTTAACAGTTAACTTTGCGAACAATAACGATTAATAAAACATCAAGTTGAATCATCACTAATTTCTTTCTTATTTCCGGAATGTGTTTTAACTCCTAATTAAGTGTTTAATGTAGTTTGAAATTATGAGAATTAGACTATCTGTTGTATATAATATAAAATCGGTTGCATCCCTTATGATTATTTGGAAAGGCGCGCAGACGTATTAAGGATTATCCTTTAGCAGTGATTTCCCTTTACAGTCATTTTATTGTCGTTTATTATATAGAATTGATTAAATTGCATCTGATAAAAAATAGAAAGCAGAGATTTAAAGAGGTACTATGTACAATGTCTCTGCAATAGAATTCTTTAACATTTTCCTGAGAAATTTCATGTTGGAACACAGAGGTTTAATATATAATAGATAATTATAAAATCAAGTGAACACCTTAAAGTTTCATATATTTGTTCCTTTCGGTATATATATATGACTGAAGACAAGTTTTGAATCGTACTAATTGAAGATTGTTGTAAAATTGGAAATGAACAGAGAAGATTGAGTTGCCTATAAGAGAAATTTTGATATGTTAATTAGGATAGAAGATTTGTGAATTATTTTTTGTACAGATTTCTGACTGATTATTAAATAATTTGAAAATATAAATCATTTACCATTTATTTCACACATGAAGAAGAATAATATTTGCTTGTTTGTGAACACCACGGAATTGACCAACGTATTTTTATTTTCTTAATATATATGAAATCTGAGTACGATTACATTTTTTTTTAACAGTTAACTTTGCGAACAATAACGATTAATAAAACATCAAGTTGAATCATCACTAATTTCTTTCTTATTTCCGGAATGTGTTTTAACTCCTAATTAAGTGTGAAATGTAGTTTGAAATTATGAGAATTAGACTATTTGTTGTATATAATACAAAATCGGTTGCATCCCTTATGATTATTTGGAAAGGCGCGCAGACGTATTAAGGATTATCCTTTAGCAGTGATTTCCCTTTACAGTCATTTTATTGTCGTTTATTATATAGAATTGATTAAATTGCATCTGATAAAAAATAGAAAGGAGAGATTTAAAGAGGTACTATGTATAATGTCTCTGCAATAGAATTCTTTAACATTTTCCTGAGAAATTTCATGTTGGAACACAGAGGTTTAATATATAATAGATAATTTTAAAATCAAGTGAACACCTTAAAGTTTCATATATTTGTTCCTTTCGGTATATATATGACTGAAGACAAGTTTTGAATCGTACTAATTGAAGATTGTTGTAAAATTGGAAATGAACAGAGAAGATTGAGTTGCCTATAAGAGAAATTTTGATATGTTAATTAGGATAGAAGATTTGTGAATTATTTTTTGTACAGATTTCTGACTGATTATTAAATAATTTGAAAATATAAATCATTTACCATTTATTTCACACATGAAGAAGAATGCTTGTTTGTGAACACCACGGAATTGACCAACGTATTTTTATTTTCTTAATATATATGAAATCTGAGTACGATTACATTTTTTTTTAACAGTTAACTTTGCGAACAATAACGATTAATAAAACATCAAGTTGAATCATCACTAATTTCTTTCTTATTTCCGGAATGTGTTTTAACTCCTAATTAAGTGTGAAATGTAGTTTGAAATTATGAGAATTAGACTATTTGTTGTATATAATACAAAATCGGTTGCATCCCTTATGATTATTTGGAAAGGCGCGCAGACGTATTAAGGATTATCCTTTAGCAGTGATTTCCCTTTACAGTCATTTTATTGTCGTTTATTATATAGAATTGATTAAATTGCATCTGATAAAAAATAGAAAGCAGAGATTTAAAGAGGTACTATGTACAATGTCTCTGCAATAGAATTCTTTAACATTTTCCTGAGAAATTTCATGTTGGAACACAGAGGTTTAATATATAATAGATAATTATAAAATCAAGTGAACACCTTAAAGTTTCATATATTTGTTCCTTTCGGTATATATATATGACTGAAGACAAGTTTTGAATCGTACTAATTGAAGATTGTTGTAAAATTGGAAATGAACAGAGAAGATTGAGTTGCCTATAAGAGAAATTTTGATATGTTAATTAGGATAGAAGATTTGTGAATTATTTTTTGTACAGATTTCTGACTGATTATTAAATAATTTGAAAATATAAATCATTTACCATTTATTTCACACATGAAGAAGAATAATATTTGCTTGTTTGTGAACACCACGGAATTGACCAACGTATTTTTATTTTCTTAATATATATGAAATCTGAGTACGATTACATTTTTTTTTAACAGTTAACTTTGCGAACAATAACGATTAATAAAACATCAAGTTGAATCATCACTAATTTCTTTCTTATTTCCGGAATGTGTTTTAACTCCTAATTAAGTGTGAAATGTAGTTTGAAATTATGAGAATTAGACTATTTGTTGTATATAATACAAAATCGGTTGCATCCCTTATGATTATTTGGAAAGGCGCGCAGACGTATTAATCCTTTAGCAGTGATTTCCCTTTACAGTCATTTTATTGTCGTTTATTATATAGAATTGATTAAATTGCATCTGATAAAAAATAGAAAGCAGAGATTTAAAGAGGTACTATGTACAATGTCTCTGCAATAGAATTCTTTAACATTTTCCTGAGAAATTTCATGTTGGAACACAGAGGTTTAATATATAATAGATAATTTTAAAATCAAGTGAACACCTTAAAGTTTCATATATTTGTTCCTTTCGGTATATATATGACTGAAGACAAGTTTTGAATCGTACTAATTGAAGATTGTTGTAAAATTGGAAATGAACAGAGAAGATTGAGTTGCCTATAAGAGAAATTTTGGTATGTTAATTAGGATAGAAGATTTGTGAATTATTTTTTGTACAGATTTCTGACTGATTATTAAATAATTTGAAAATATAAATCATTTACCATTTATTTCACACATGAAGAAGAATGCTTGTTTGTGAACACCACGGAATTGACCAACGTATTTTTATTTTCTTAATATATATGAAATCTGAGTACGATTACATTTTTTTTTTACAGTTAACTTTGCGAACAATAACGATTAATAAAACATCAAGTTGAATCATCACTAATTTCTTTCTTATTTCCGGAATGTGTTTTAACTCCTAATTAAGTGTGAAATGTAGTTTGAAATTATGAGAATTAGACTATTTGTTGTATATAATACAAAATCGGTTGCATCCCTTATGATTATTTGGAAAGGCGCGCAGACGTATTAAGGATTATCCTTTAGCAGTGATTTCCCTTTACAGTCATTTTATTGTCGTTTATTATATAGAATTGATTAAATTGCATCTGATAAAAAATAGAAAGCAGAGATTTAAAGAGGTACTATGTACAATGTCTCTGCAATAGAATTCTTTAACATTTTCCTGAGAAATTTCATGTTGGAACACAGAGGTTTAATATATAATAGATAATTTTAAAATCATGTGAACACCTTAAAGTTTCATATATTTGTTCCTTTCGGTATATATATGACTGAAGACAAGTTTTGAATCGTACTAATTGAAGATTGTTGTAAAATTGGAAATGAACAGAGAAGATTGAGTTGCCTATAAGAGAAATTTTGATATGTTAATTAGGATAGAAGATTTGTGAATTATTTTTTGTACAGATTTCTGACTGATTATTAAATAATTTGAAAATATAAATCATTTACCATTTATTTCACACATGAAGAAGAATAATATTTGCTTGTTTGTGAACACCACGGAATTGACCAACGTATTTTTATTTTCTTAATATATATGAAATCTGAGTACGATTACATTTTTTTTTAACAGTTAACTTTGCGAACAATAACGATTAATAAAACATCAAGTTGAATCATCACTAATTTCTTTCTTATTTCCGGAATGTGTTTTAACTCCTAATTAAGTGTTTAATGTAGTTTGAAATTATGAGAATTAGACTATCTGTTGTATATAATATAAAATCGGTTGCATCCCTTATGATTATTTGGAAAGGCGCGCAGACGTATTAAGGATTATCCTTTAGCAGTGATTTCCCTTTACAGTCATTTTATTGTCGTTTATTATATAGAATTGATTAAATTGCATCTGATAAAAAATAGAAAGCAGAGATTTAAAGAGGTACTATGTACAATGTCTCTGCAATAGAATTCTTTAACATTTTCCTGAGAAATTTCATGTTGGAACACAGAGGTTTAATATATAATAGATAATTTTAAAATCATGTGAACACCTTAAAGTTTCATATATTTGTTCCTTTCGGTATATATATGACTGAAGACAAGTTTTGAATCGTACTAATTGAAGATTGTTGTAAAATTGGAAATGAACAGAGAAGATTGAGTTGCCTATAAGAGAAATTTTGATATGTTAATTAGGATAGAAGATTTGTGAATTATTTTTTGTACAGATTTCTGACTGATTATTAAATAATTTGAAAATATAAATCATTTACCATTTATTTCACACATGAAGAAGAATGCTTGTTTGTGAACACCACGGAATTGACCAACGTATTTTTATTTTCTTAATATATATGAAATCTGAGTACGATTACATTTTTTTTTAACAGTTAACTTTGCGAACAATAACGATTAATAAAACATCAAGTTGAATCATCACTAATTTCTTTCTTATTTCCGGAATGTGTTTTAACTCCTAATTAAGTGTGAAATGTAGTTTGAAATTATGAGAATTAGACTATTTGTTGTATATAATACAAAATCGGTTGCATCCCTTATGATTATTTGGAAAGGCGCGCAGACGTATTAAGGATTATCCTTTAGCAGTGATTTCCCTTTACAGTCATTTTATTGTCGTTTATTATATAGAATTGATTAAATTGCATCTGATAAAAAATAGAAAGCAGAGATTTAAAGAGGTACTATGTACAATGTCTCTGCAATAGAATTCTTTAACATTTTCCTGAGAAATTTCATGTTGGAACACAGAGGTTTAATATATAATAGATAATTTTAAAATCAAGTGAACACCTTAAAGTTTCATATATTTGTTCCTTTCGGTATATATATGACTGAAGACAAGTTTTGAATCGTACTAATTGAAGATTGTTGTAAAATTGGAAATGAACAGAGAAGATTGAGTTGCCTATAAGAGAAATTTTGGTATGTTAATTAGGATAGAAGATTTGTGAATTATTTTTTGTACAGATTTCTGACTGATTATTAAATAATTTGAAAATATAAATCATTTACCATTTATTTCACACATGAAGAAGAATAATATTTGCTTGTTTGTGAACACCACGGAATTGACCAACGTATTTTTATTTTCTTAATATATATGAAATCTGAGTACGATTACATTTTTTTTTAACAGTTAACTTTGCGAACAATAACGATTAATAAAACATCAAGTTGAATCATCACTAATTTCTTTCTTATTTCCGGAATGTGTTTTAACTCCTAATTAAGTGTGAAATGTAGTTTGAAATTATGAGAATTAGACTATTTGTTGTATATAATACAAAATCGGTTGCATCCCTTATGATTATTTGGAAAGGCGCGCAGACGTATTAAGGATTATCCTTTAGCAGTGATTTCCCTTTACAGTCATTTTATTGTCGTTTATTATATAGAATTGATTAAATTGCATCTGATAAAAAATAGAAAGCAGAGATTTAAAGAGGTACTATGTACAATGTCTCTGCAATAGAATTCTTTAACATTTTCCTGAGAAATTTCATGTTGGAACACAGAGGTTTAATATATAATAGATAATTTTAAAATCATGTGAACACCTTAAAGTTTCATATATTTGTTCCTTTCGGTATATATATGACTGAAGACAAGTTTTGAATCGTACTAATTGAAGATTGTTGTAAAATTGGAAATGAACAGAGAAGATTGAGTTGCCTATAAGAGAAATTTTGATATGTTAATTAGGATAGAAGATTTGTGAATTATTTTTTGTACAGATTTCTGACTGATTATTAAATAATTTGAAAATATAAATCATTTACCATTTATTTCACACATGAAGAAGAATAATATTTGCTTGTTTGTGAACACCACGGAATTGACCAACGTATTTTTATTTTCTTAATATATATGAAATCTGAGTACGATTACATTTTTTTTTAACAGTTAACTTTGCGAACAATAACGATTAATAAAACATCAAGTTGAATCATCACTAATTTCTTTCTTATTTCCGGAATGTGTTTTAACTCCTAATTAAGTGTTTAATGTAGTTTGAAATTATGAGAATTAGACTATCTGTTGTATATAATATAAAATCGGTTGCATCCCTTATGATTATTTGGAAAGGCGCGCAGACGTATTAAGGATTATCCTTTAGCAGTGATTTCCCTTTACAGTCATTTTATTGTCGTTTATTATATAGAATTGATTAAATTGCATCTGATAAAAAATAGAAAGCAGAGATTTAAAGAGGTACTATGTACAATGTCTCTGCAATAGAATTCTTTAACATTGTCCTGAGAAATTTCATGTTGGAACACAGAGGTTTAATATATAATAGATAATTTTAAAATCATGTGAACACCTTAAAGTTTCATATATTTGTTCCTTTCGGTATATATATGACTGAAGACAAGTTTTGAATCGTACTAATTGAAGATTGTTGTAAAATTGGAAATGAACAGAGAAGATTGAGTTGCCTATAAGAGAAATTTTGATATGTTAATTAGGATAGAAGATTTGTGAATTATTTTTTGTACAGATTTCTGACTGATTATTAAATAATTTGAAAATATAAATCATTTACCATTTATTTCACACATGAAGAAGAATGCTTGTTTGTGAACACCACGGAATTGACCAACGTATTTTTATTTTCTTAATATATATGAAATCTGAGTACGATTACATTTTTTTTTAACAGTTAACTTTGCGAACAATAACGATTAATAAAACATCAAGTTGAATCATCACTAATTTCTTTCTTATTTCCGGAATGTGTTTTAACTCCTAATTAAGTGTGAAATGTAGTTTGAAATTATGAGAATTAGACTATTTGTTGTATATAATACAAAATCGGTTGCATCCCTTATGATTATTTGGAAAGGCGCGCAGACGTATTAAGGATTATCCTTTAGCAGTGATTTCCCTTTACAGTCATTTTATTGTCGTTTATTATATAGAATTGATTAAATTGCATCTGATAAAAAATAGAAAGCAGAGATTTAAAGAGGTACTATGTACAATGTCTCTGCAATAGAATTCTTTAACATTTTCCTGAGAAATTTCATGTTGGAACACAGAGGTTTAATATATAATAGATAATTTTAAAATCAAGTGAACACCTTAAAGTTTCATATATTTGTTCCTTTCGGTATATATATGACTGAAGACAAGTTTTGAATCGTACTAATTGAAGATTGTTGTAAAATTGGAAATGAACAGAGAAGATTGAGTTGCCTATAAGAGAAATTTTGATATGTTAATTAGGATAGAAGATTTGTGAATTATTTTTTGTACAGATTTCTGACTGATTATTAAATAATTTGAAAATATAAATCATTTACCATTTATTTCACACATGAAGAAGAATGCTTGTTTGTGAACACCACGGAATTGACCAACGTATTTTTATTTTCTTAATATATATGAAATCTGAGTACGATTACATTTTTTTTTTACAGTTAACTTTGCGAACAATAACGATTAATAAAACATCAAGTTGAATCATCACTAATTTCTTTCTTATTTCCGGAATGTGTTTTAACTCCTAATTAAGTGTGAAATGTAGTTTGAAATTATGAGAATTAGACTATTTGTTGTATATAATACAAAATCGGTTGCATCCCTTATGATTATTTGGAAAGGCGCGCAGACGTATTAAGGATTATCCTTTAGCAGTGATTTCCCTTTACAGTCATTTTATTGTCGTTTATTATATAGAATTGATTAAATTGCATCTGATAAAAAATAGAAAGGAGAGATTTAAAGAGGTACTATGTACAATGTCTCTGCAATAGAATTCTTTAACATTTTCCTGAGAAATTTCATGTTGGAACACAGAGGTTTAATATATAATAGATAATTTTAAAATCAAGTGAACACCTTAAAGTTTCATATATTTGTTCCTTTCGGTATATATATGACTGAAGACAAGTTTTGAATCGTACTAATTGAAGATTGTTGTAAAATTGGAAATGAACAGAGAAGATTGAGTTGCCTATAAGAGAAATTTTGATATGTTAATTAGGATAGAAGATTTGTGAATTATTTTTTGTACAGATTTCTGACTGATTATTAAATAATTTGAAAATATAAATCATTTACCATTTATTTCACACATGAAGAAGAATGCTTGTTTGTGAACACCACGGAATTGACCAACGTATTTTTATTTTCTTAATATATATGAAATCTGAGTACGATTACATTTTTTTTTTACAGTTAACTTTGCGAACAATAACGATTAATAAAACATCAAGTTGAATCATCACTAATTTCTTTCTTATTTCCGGAATGTGTTTTAACTCCTAATTAAGTGTGAAATGTAGTTTGAAATTATGAGAATTAGACTATTTGTTGTATATAATACAAAATCGGTTGCATCCCTTATGATTATTTGGAAAGGCGCGCAGACGTATTAAGGATTATCCTTTAGCAGTGATTTCCCTTTACAGTCATTTTATTGTCGTTTATTATATAGAATTGATTAAATTGCATCTGATAAAAAATAGAAAGGAGAGATTTAAAGAGGTACTATGTATAATGTCTCTGCAATAGAATTCTTTAACATTTTCCTGAGAAATTTCATGTTGGAACACAGAGGTTTAATATATAATAGATAATTTTAAAATCAAGTGAACACCTTAAAGTTTCATATATTTGTTCCTTTCGGTATATATATGACTGAAGACAAATTTTGAATCGTACTAATTGAAGATTGTTGTAAAATTGGAAATGAACAGAGAAGATTGAGTTGCCTATAAGAGAAATTTTGATATGTTAATTAGGATAGAAGATTTGTGAATTATTTTTTGTACAGATTTCTGACTGATTATTAAATAATTTGAAAATATAAATCATTTACCATTTATTTCACACATGAAGAAGAATAATATTTGCTTGTTTGTGAACACCACGGAATTGACCAACGTATTTTTATTTTCTTAATATATATGAAATCTGAGTACGATTACATTTTTTTTTAACAGTTAACTTTGCGAACAATAACGATTAATAAAACATCAAGTTGAATCATCACTAATTTCTTTCTTATTTCCGGAATGTGTTTTAACTCCTAATTAAGTGTGAAATGTAGTTTGAAATTATGAGAATTAGACTATTTGTTGTATATAATACAAAATCGGTTGCATCCCTTATGATTATTTGGAAAGGCGCGCAGACGTATTAAGGATTATCCTTTAGCAGTGATTTCCCTTTACAGTCATTTTATTGTCGTTTATTATATAGAATTGATTAAATTGCATCTGATAAAAAATAGAAAGCAGAGATTTAAAGAGGTACTATGTACAATGTCTCTGCAATAGAATTCTTTAACATTTTCCTGAGAAATTTCATGTTGGAACACAGAGGTTTAATATATAATAGATAATTTTAAAATCAAGTGAACACCTTAAAGTTTCATATATTTGTTCCTTTCGGTATATATATGACTGAAGATAAGTTTTGAATCGTACTAATTGAAGATTGTTGTAAAATTGGAAATGAACAGAGAAGATTGAGTTGCCTATAAGAGAAATTTTGATATGTTAATTAGGATAGAAGATTTGTGAATTATTTTTTGTACAGATTTCTGACTGATTATTAAATAATTTGAAAATATAAATCATTTACCATTTATTTCACACATGAAGAAGAATAATATTTGCTTGTTTGTGAACACCACGGAATTGACCAACGTATTTTTATTTTCTTAATATATATGAAATCTGAGTACGATTACATTTTTTTTTTACAGTTAACTTTGCGAACAATAACGATTAATAAAACATCAAGTTGAATCATCACTAATTTCTTTCTTATTTCCGGAATGTGTTTTAACTCCTAATTAAGTGTGAAATGTAGTTTGAAATTATGAGAATTAGACTATTTGTTGTATATAATACAAAATCGGTTGCATCCCTTATGATTATTTGGAAAGGCGCGCAGACGTATTAAGGATTATCCTTTAGCAGTGATTTCCCTTTACAGTCATTTTATTGTCGTTTATTATATAGAATTGATTAAATTGCATCTGATAAAAAATAGAAAGGAGAGATTTAAAGAGGTACTATGTATAATGTCTCTGCAATAGAATTCTTTAACATTTTCCTGAGAAATTTCATGTTGGAACACAGAGGTTTAATATATAATAGATAATTTTAAAATCAAGTGAACACCTTAAAGTTTCATATATTTGTTCCTTTCGGTATATATATGACTGAAGACAAGTTTTGAATCGTACTAATTGAAGATTGTTGTAAAATTGGAAATGAACAGAGAAGATTGAGTTGCCTATAAGAGAAATTTTGATATGTTAATTAGGATAGAAGATTTGTGAATTATTTTTTGTACAGATTTCTGACTGATTATTAAATAATTTGAAAATATAAATCATTTACCATTTATTTCACACATGAAGAAGAATAATATTTGCTTGTTTGTGAACACCACGGAATTGACCAACGTATTTTTATTTTCTTAATATATATGAAATCTGAGTACGATTACATTTTTTTTTAACAGTTAACTTTGCGAACAATAACGATTAATAAAACATCAAGTTGAATCATCACTAATTTCTTTCTTATTTCCGGAATGTGTTTTAACTCCTAATTAAGTGTGAAATGTAGTTTGAAATTATGAGAATTAGACTATTTGTTGTATATAATACAAAATCGGTTGCATCCCTTATGATTATTTGGAAAGGCGCGCAGACGTATTAATCCTTTAGCAGTGATTTCCCTTTACAGTCATTTTATTGTCGTTTATTATATAGAATTGATTAAATTGCATCTGATAAAAAATAGAAAGCAGAGATTTAAAGAGGTACTATGTACAATGTCTCTGCAATAGAATTCTTTAACATTTTCCTGAGAAATTTCATGTTGGAACACAGAGGTTTAATATATAATAGATAATTTTAAAATCATGTGAACACCTTAAAGTTTCATATATTTGTTCCTTTCGGTATATATATGACTGAAGATAAGTTTTGAATCGTACTAATTGAAGATTGTTGTAAATTTGGAAATGAACAGAGAAGATTGAGTTGCCTATAAGAGAAATTTTGATATGTTAATTAGGATAGAAGATTTGTGAATTATTTTTTGTACAGATTTCTGACTGATTATTAAATAATTTGAAAATATAAATCATTTACCATTTATTTCACACATGAAGAAGAATGCTTGTTTGTGAACACCACGGAATTGACCAACGTATTTTTATTTTCTTAATATATATGAAATCTGAGTACGATTACATTTTTTTTTTACAGTTAACTTTGCGAACAATAACGATTAATAAAACATCAAGTTGAATCATCACTAATTTCTTTCTTATTTCCGGAATGTGTTTTAACTCCTAATTAAGTGTGAAATGTAGTTTGAAATTATGAGAATTAGACTATTTGTTGTATATAATACAAAATCGGTTGCATCCCTTATGATTATTTGGAAAGGCGCGCAGACGTATTAAGGATTATCCTTTAGCAGTGATTTCCCTTTACAGTCATTTTATTGTCGTTTATTATATAGAATTGATTAAATTGCATCTGATAAAAAATAGAAAGCAGAGATTTAAAGAGGTACTATGTACAATGTCTCTGTAATAGAATTCTTTAACATTTTCCTGAGAAATTTCATGTTGGAACACAGAGGTTTAATATATAATAGATAATTTTAAAATCAAGTGAACACCTTAAAGTTTCATATATTTGTTCCTTTCGGTATATATATGACTGAAGACAAGTTTTGAATCGTACTAATTGAAGATTGTTGTAAAATTGGAAATGAACAGAGAAGATTGAGTTGCCTATAAGAGAAATTTTGATATGTTAATTAGGATAGAAGATTTGTGAATTATTCTTTGTACAGATTTCTGACTGATTATTAAATAATTTGAAAATATAAATCATTTACCATTTTTTTCACACATGAAGAAGAATAACATTTGCTTGTTTGTGAACACCACAGAATTGACCAACGTATTTTTATTTTCTTAATATGTTTGAAATCTGAGTACGATTACATTTTTTTTTAACAGTTAACTTTGCGAACAATAACGATTAATAAAACATCAAGTTGAATCATCACTAATTTCTTTCTTATTTCCGGAATGTGTTTTAACTCCTAATTAAGTGTTTAATGTAGTTTGAAATTATGAGAATTAGACTATCTGTTGTATATAATATAAAATCGGTTGCATCCCTTATGATTATTTGGAAAGGCGCGCAGACGTATTAAGGATTATCCTTTAGCAGTGATTTCCCTTTACAGTCATTTTATTGTCGTTTATTATATAGAATTGATTAAATTGCATCTGATAAAAAATAGAAAGCAGAGATTTAAAGAGGTACTATGTACAATGTCTCTGCAATAGAATTCTTTAACATTGTCCTGAGAAATTTCATGTTGGAACACAGAGGTTTAATATATAATAGATAATTTTAAAATCATGTGAACACCTTAAAGTTTCATATATTTGTTCCTTTCGGTATATATATGACTGAAGACAAGTTTTGAATCGTACTAATTGAAGATTGTTGTAAAATTGGAAATGAACAGAGAAGATTGAGTTGCCTATAAGAGAAATTTTGGTATGTTAATTAGGATAGAAGATTTGTGAATTATTTTTTGTACAGATTTCTGACTGATTATTAAATAATTTGAAAATATAAATCATTTACCATTTATTTCACACATGAAGAAGAATAATATTTGCTTGTTTGTGAACACCACGGAATTGACCAACGTATTTTTATTTTCTTAATATATATGAAATCTGAGTACGATTACATTTTTTTTTAACAGTTAACTTTGCGAACAATAACGATTAATAAAACATCAAGTTGAATCATCACTAATTTCTTTCTTATTTCCGGAATGTGTTTTAACTCCTAATTAAGTGTGAAATGTAGTTTGAAATTATGAGAATTAGACTATTTGTTGTATATAATACAAAATCGGTTGCATCCCTTATGATTATTTGGAAAGGCGCGCAGACGTATTAAGGATTATCCTTTAGCAGTGATTTCCCTTTACAGTCATTTTATTGTCGTTTATTATATAGAATTGATTAAATTGCATCTGATAAAAAATAGAAAGCAGAGATTTAAAGAGGTACTATGTACAATGTCTCTGCAATAGAATTCTTTAACATTTTCCTGAGAAATTTCATGTTGGAACACAGAGGTTTAATATATAATAGATAATTTTAAAATCATGTGAACACCTTAAAGTTTCATATATTTGTTCCTTTCGGTATATATATGACTGAAGA
This sequence comes from Sinotaia quadrata, assembly GCA_028829895.1. Classification (NCBI taxonomy): domain Eukaryota; kingdom Metazoa; phylum Mollusca; class Gastropoda; order Architaenioglossa; family Viviparidae; genus Sinotaia; species Sinotaia quadrata. Next base: position 113,356,153 of record CM054180.1, read on the forward strand.
CAAGTTTTGAATCGTACTAATTGAAGATTGTTGTAAAATTGGAAATGAACAGAGAAGATTGAGTTGCCTATAAGAGAAATTTTGATATGTTAATTAGGATAGAAGATTTGTGAATTATTTTTTGTACAGATTTCTGACTGATTATTAAATAATTTGAAAATATAAATCATTTACCATTTATTTCACACATGAAGAAGAATAATATTTGCTTGTTTGTGAACACCACGGAATTGACCAACGTATTTTTATTTTCTTAATATATATGAAATCTGAGTACGATTACATTTTTTTTTAACAGTTAACTTTGCGAACAATAACGATTAATAAAACATCAAGTTGAATCATCACTAATTTCTTTCTTATTTCCGGAATGTGTTTTAACTCCTAATTAAGTGTTTAATGTAGTTTGAAATTATGAGAATTAGACTATCTGTTGTATATAATATAAAATCGGTTGCATCCCTTATGATTATTTGGAAAGGCGCGCAGACGTATTAAGGATTATCCTTTAGCAGTGATTTCCCTTTACAGTCATTTTATTGTCGTTTATTATATAGAATTGATTAAATTGCATCTGATAAAAAATAGAAAGCAGAGATTTAAAGAGGTACTATGTACAATGTCTCTGCAATAGAATTCTTTAACATTGTCCTGAGAAATTTCATGTTGGAACACAGAGGTTTAATATATAATAGATAATTTTAAAATCATGTGAACACCTTAAAGTTTCATATATTTGTTCCTTTCGGTATATATATGACTGAAGACAAGTTTTGAATCGTACTAATTGAAGATTGTTGTAAAATTGGAAATGAACAGAGAAGATTGAGTTGCCTATAAGAGAAATTTTGATATGTTAATTAGGATAGAAGATTTGTGAATTATTTTTTGTACAGATTTCTGACTGATTATTAAATAATTTGAAAATATAAATCATTTACCATTTATTTCACACATGAAGAAGAATGCTTGTTTGTGAACACCACGGAATTGACCAACGTATTTTTATTTTCTTAATATATATGAAATCTGAGTACGATTACATTTTTTTTTAACAGTTAACTTTGCGAACAATAACGATTAATAAAACATCAAGTTGAATCATCACTAATTTCTTTCTTATTTCCGGAATGTGTTTTAACTCCTAATTAAGTGTGAAATGTAGTTTGAAATTATGAGAATTAGACTATTTGTTGTATATAATACAAAATCGGTTGCATCCCTTATGATTATTTGGAAAGGCGCGCAGACGTATTAAGGATTATCCTTTAGCAGTGATTTCCCTTTACAGTCATTTTATTGTCGTTTATTATATAGAATTGATTAAATTGCATCTGATAAAAAATAGAAAGCAGAGATTTAAAGAGGTACTATGTACAATGTCTCTGCAATAGAATTCTTTAACATTTTCCTGAGAAATTTCATGTTGGAACACAGAGGTTTAATATATAATAGATAATTTTAAAATCAAGTGAACACCTTAAAGTTTCATATATTTGTTCCTTTCGGTATATATATGACTGAAGACAAGTTTTGAATCGTACTAATTGAAGATTGTTGTAAAATTGGAAATGAACAGAGAAGATTGAGTTGCCTATAAGAGAAATTTTGATATGTTAATTAGGATAGAAGATTTGTGAATTATTTTTTGTACAGATTTCTGACTGATTATTAAATAATTTGAAAATATAAATCATTTACCATTTATTTCACACATGAAGAAGAATAATATTTGCTTGTTTGTGAACACCACGGAATTGACCAACGTATTTTTATTTTCTTAATATATATGAAATCTGAGTACGATTACATTTTTTTTTTACAGTTAACTTTGCGAACAATAACGATTAATAAAACATCAAGTTGAATCATCACTAATTTCTTTCTTATTTCCGGAATGTGTTTTAACTCCTAATTAAGTGTGAAATGTAGTTTGAAATTATGAGAATTAGACTATTTGTTGTATATAATACAAAATCGGTTGCATCCCTTATGATTATTTGGAAAGGCGCGCAGACGTATTAAGGATTATCCTTTAGCAGTGATTTCCCTTTACAGTCATTTTATTGTCGTTTATTATATAGAATTGATTAAATTGCATCTGATAAAAAATAGAAAGGAGAGATTTAAAGAGGTACTATGTATAATGTCTCTGCAATAGAATTCTTTAACATTTTCCTGAGAAATTTCATGTTGGAACACAGAGGTTTAATATATAATAGATAATTTTAAAATCAAGTGAACACCTTAAAGTTTCATATATTTGTTCCTTTCGGTATATATATGACTGAAGACAAGTTTTGAATCGTACTAATTGAAGATTGTTGTAAAATTGGAAATGAACAGAGAAGATTGAGTTGCCTATAAGAGAAATTTTGATATGTTAATTAGGATAGAAGATTTGTGAATTATTTTTTGTACAGATTTCTGACTGATTATTAAATAATTTGAAAATATAAATCATTTACCATTTATTTCACACATGAAGAAGAATAATATTTGCTTGTTTGTGAACACCACGGAATTGACCAACGTATTTTTATTTTCTTAATATATATGAAATCTGAGTACGATTACATTTTTTTTTAACAGTTAACTTTGCGAACAATAACGATTAATAAAACATCAAGTTGAATCATCACTAATTTCTTTCTTATTTCCGGAATGTGTTTTAACTCCTAATTAAGTGTGAAATGTAGTTTGAAATTATGAGAATTAGACTATTTGTTGTATATAATACAAAATCGGTTGCATCCCTTATGATTATTTGGAAAGGCGCGCAGACGTATTAATCCTTTAGCAGTGATTTCCCTTTACAGTCATTTTATTGTCGTTTATTATATAGAATTGATTAAATTGCATCTGATAAAAAATAGAAAGCAGAGATTTAAAGAGGTACTATGTACAATGTCTCTGCAATAGAATTCTTTAACATTTTCCTGAGAAATTTCATGTTGGAACACAGAGGTTTAATATATAATAGATAATTTTAAAATCATGTGAACACCTTAAAGTTTCATATATTTGTTCCTTTCGGTATATATATGACTGAAGATAAGTTTTGAATCGTACTAATTGAAGATTGTTGTAAATTTGGAAATGAACAGAGAAGATTGAGTTGCCTATAAGAGAAATTTTGATATGTTAATTAGGATAGAAGATTTGTGAATTATTTTTTGTACAGATTTCTGACTGATTATTAAATAATTTGAAAATATAAATCATTTACCATTTATTTCACACATGAAGAAGAATGCTTGTTTGTGAACACCACGGAATTGACCAACGTATTTTTATTTTCTTAATATATATGAAATCTGAGTACGATTACATTTTTTTTTTACAGTTAACTTTGCGAACAATAACGATTAATAAAACATCAAGTTGAATCATCACTAATTTCTTTCTTATTTCCGGAATGTGTTTTAACTCCTAATTAAGTGTGAAATGTAGTTTGAAATTATGAGAATTAGACTATTTGTTGTATATAATACAAAATCGGTTGCATCCCTTATGATTATTTGGAAAGGCGCGCAGACGTATTAAGGATTATCCTTTAGCAGTGATTTCCCTTTACAGTCATTTTATTGTCGTTTATTATATAGAATTGATTAAATTGCATCTGATAAAAAATAGAAAGCAGAGATTTAAAGAGGTACTATGTACAATGTCTCTGTAATAGAATTCTTTAACATTTTCCTGAGAAATTTCATGTTGGAACACAGAGGTTTAATATATAATAGATAATTTTAAAATCAAGTGAACACCTTAAAGTTTCATATATTTGTTCCTTTCGGTATATATATGACTGAAGACAAGTTTTGAATCGTACTAATTGAAGATTGTTGTAAAATTGGAAATGAACAGAGAAGATTGAGTTGCCTATAAGAGAAATTTTGATATGTTAATTAGGATAGAAGATTTGTGAATTATTCTTTGTACAGATTTCTGACTGATTATTAAATAATTTGAAAATATAAATCATTTACCATTTTTTTCACACATGAAGAAGAATAACATTTGCTTGTTTGTGAACACCACAGAATTGACCAACGTATTTTTATTTTCTTAATATGTTTGAAATCTGAGTACGATTACATTTTTTTTTAACAGTTAACTTTGCGAACAATAACGATTAATAAAACATCAAGTTGAATCATCACTAATTTCTTTCTTATTTCCGGAATGTGTTTTAACTCCTAATTAAGTGTTTAATGTAGTTTGAAATTATGAGAATTAGACTATCTGTTGTATATAATATAAAATCGGTTGCATCCCTTATGATTATTTGGAAAGGCGCGCAGACGTATTAAGGATTATCCTTTAGCAGTGATTTCCCTTTACAGTCATTTTATTGTCGTTTATTATATAGAATTGATTAAATTGCATCTGATAAAAAATAGAAAGCAGAGATTTAAAGAGGTACTATGTACAATGTCTCTGCAATAGAATTCTTTAACATTGTCCTGAGAAATTTCATGTTGGAACACAGAGGTTTAATATATAATAGATAATTTTAAAATCATGTGAACACCTTAAAGTTTCATATATTTGTTCCTTTCGGTATATATATGACTGAAGACAAGTTTTGAATCGTACTAATTGAAGATTGTTGTAAAATTGGAAATGAACAGAGAAGATTGAGTTGCCTATAAGAGAAATTTTGGTATGTTAATTAGGATAGAAGATTTGTGAATTATTTTTTGTACAGATTTCTGACTGATTATTAAATAATTTGAAAATATAAATCATTTACCATTTATTTCACACATGAAGAAGAATAATATTTGCTTGTTTGTGAACACCACGGAATTGACCAACGTATTTTTATTTTCTTAATATATATGAAATCTGAGTACGATTACATTTTTTTTTAACAGTTAACTTTGCGAACAATAACGATTAATAAAACATCAAGTTGAATCATCACTAATTTCTTTCTTATTTCCGGAATGTGTTTTAACTCCTAATTAAGTGTGAAATGTAGTTTGAAATTATGAGAATTAGACTATTTGTTGTATATAATACAAAATCGGTTGCATCCCTTATGATTATTTGGAAAGGCGCGCAGACGTATTAAGGATTATCCTTTAGCAGTGATTTCCCTTTACAGTCATTTTATTGTCGTTTATTATATAGAATTGATTAAATTGCATCTGATAAAAAATAGAAAGCAGAGATTTAAAGAGGTACTATGTACAATGTCTCTGCAATAGAATTCTTTAACATTTTCCTGAGAAATTTCATGTTGGAACACAGAGGTTTAATATATAATAGATAATTTTAAAATCATGTGAACACCTTAAAGTTTCATATATTTGTTCCTTTCGGTATATATATGACTGAAGACAAGTTTTGAATCGTACTAATTGAAGATTGTTGTAAAATTGGAAATGAACAGAGAAGATTGAGTTGCCTATAAGAGAAATTTTGATATGTTAATTAGGATAGAAGATTTGTGAATTATTTTTTGTACAGATTTCTGACTGATTATTAAATAATTTGAAAATATAAATCATTTACCATTTATTTCACACATGAAGAAGAATAATATTTGCTTGTTTGTGAACACCACGGAATTGACCAACGTATTTTTATTTTCTTAATATATATGAAATCTGAGTACGATTACATTTTTTTTTAACAGTTAACTTTGCGAACAATAACGATTAATAAAACATCAAGTTGAATCATCACTAATTTCTTTCTTATTTCCGGAATGTGTTTTAACTCCTAATTAAGTGTTTAATGTAGTTTGAAATTATGAGAATTAGACTATCTGTTGTATATAATATAAAATCGGTTGCATCCCTTATGATTATTTGGAAAGGCGCGCAGACGTATTAAGGATTATCCTTTAGCAGTGATTTCCCTTTACAGTCATTTTATTGTCGTTTATTATATAGAATTGATTAAATTGCATCTGATAAAAAATAGAAAGCAGAGATTTAAAGAGGTACTATGTACAATGTCTCTGCAATAGAATTCTTTAACATTGTCCTGAGAAATTTCATGTTGGAACACAGAGGTTTAATATATAATAGATAATTTTAAAATCATGTGAACACCTTAAAGTTTCATATATTTGTTCCTTTCGGTATATATATGACTGAAGACAAGTTTTGAATCGTACTAATTGAAGATTGTTGTAAAATTGGAAATGAACAGAGAAGATTGAGTTGCCTATAAGAGAAATTTTGATATGTTAATTAGGATAGAAGATTTGTGAATTATTTTTTGTACAGATTTCTGACTGATTATTAAATAATTTGAAAATATAAATCATTTACCATTTATTTCACACATGAAGAAGAATGCTTGTTTGTGAACACCACGGAATTGACCAACGTATTTTTATTTTCTTAATATATATGAAATCTGAGTACGATTACATTTTTTTTTAACAGTTAACTTTGCGAACAATAACGATTAATAAAACATCAAGTTGAATCATCACTAATTTCTTTCTTATTTCCGGAATGTGTTTTAACTCCTAATTAAGTGTGAAATGTAGTTTGAAATTATGAGAATTAGACTATTTGTTGTATATAATACAAAATCGGTTGCATCCCTTATGATTATTTGGAAAGGCGCGCAGACGTATTAAGGATTATCCTTTAGCAGTGATTTCCCTTTACAGTCATTTTATTGTCGTTTATTATATAGAATTGATTAAATTGCATCTGATAAAAAATAGAAAGCAGAGATTTAAAGAGGTACTATGTACAATGTCTCTGCAATAGAATTCTTTAACATTTTCCTGAGAAATTTCATGTTGGAACACAGAGGTTTAATATATAATAGATAATTTTAAAATCAAGTGAACACCTTAAAGTTTCATATATTTGTTCCTTTCGGTATATATATGACTGAAGACAAGTTTTGAATCGTACTAATTGAAGATTGTTGTAAAATTGGAAATGAACAGAGAAGATTGAGTTGCCTATAAGAGAAATTTTGATATGTTAATTAGGATAGAAGATTTGTGAATTATTTTTTGTACAGATTTCTGACTGATTATTAAATAATTTGAAAATATAAATCATTTACCATTTATTTCACACATGAAGAAGAATGCTTGTTTGTGAACACCACGGAATTGACCAACGTATTTTTATTTTCTTAATATATATGAAATCTGAGTACGATTACATTTTTTTTTTACAGTTAACTTTGCGAACAATAACGATTAATAAAACATCAAGTTGAATCATCACTAATTTCTTTCTTATTTCCGGAATGTGTTTTAACTCCTAATTAAGTGTGAAATGTAGTTTGAAATTATGAGAATTAGACTATTTGTTGTATATAATACAAAATCGGTTGCATCCCTTATGATTATTTGGAAAGGCGCGCAGACGTATTAAGGATTATCCTTTAGCAGTGATTTCCCTTTACAGTCATTTTATTGTCGTTTATTATATAGAATTGATTAAATTGCATCTGATAAAAAATAGAAAGGAGAGATTTAAAGAGGTACTATGTACAATGTCTCTGCAATAGAATTCTTTAACATTTTCCTGAGAAATTTCATGTTGGAACACAGAGGTTTAATATATAATAGATAATTTTAAAATCAAGTGAACACCTTAAAGTTTCATATATTTGTTCCTTTCGGTATATATATGACTGAAGACAAGTTTTGAATCGTACTAATTGAAGATTGTTGTAAAATTGGAAATGAACAGAGAAGATTGAGTTGCCTATAAGAGAAATTTTGATATGTTAATTAGGATAGAAGATTTGTGAATTATTTTTTGTACAGATTTCTGACTGATTATTAAATAATTTGAAAATATAAATCATTTACCATTTATTTCACACATGAAGAAGAATGCTTGTTTGTGAACACCACGGAATTGACCAACGTATTTTTATTTTCTTAATATATATGAAATCTGAGTACGATTACATTTTTTTTTTACAGTTAACTTTGCGAACAATAACGATTAATAAAACATCAAGTTGAATCATCACTAATTTCTTTCTTATTTCCGGAATGTGTTTTAACTCCTAATTAAGTGTGAAATGTAGTTTGAAATTATGAGAATTAGACTATTTGTTGTATATAATACAAAATCGGTTGCATCCCTTATGATTATTTGGAAAGGCGCGCAGACGTATTAAGGATTATCCTTTAGCAGTGATTTCCCTTTACAGTCATTTTATTGTCGTTTATTATATAGAATTGATTAAATTGCATCTGATAAAAAATAGAAAGGAGAGATTTAAAGAGGTACTATGTATAATGTCTCTGCAATAGAATTCTTTAACATTTTCCTGAGAAATTTCATGTTGGAACACAGAGGTTTAATATATAATAGATAATTTTAAAATCAAGTGAACACCTTAAAGTTTCATATATTTGTTCCTTTCGGTATATATATGACTGAAGACAAATTTTGAATCGTACTAATTGAAGATTGTTGTAAAATTGGAAATGAACAGAGAAGATTGAGTTGCCTATAAGAGAAATTTTGATATGTTAATTAGGATAGAAGATTTGTGAATTATTTTTTGTACAGATTTCTGACTGATTATTAAATAATTTGAAAATATAAATCATTTACCATTTATTTCACACATGAAGAAGAATAATATTTGCTTGTTTGTGAACACCACGGAATTGACCAACGTATTTTTATTTTCTTAATATATATGAAATCTGAGTACGATTACATTTTTTTTTAACAGTTAACTTTGCGAACAATAACGATTAATAAAACATCAAGTTGAATCATCACTAATTTCTTTCTTATTTCCGGAATGTGTTTTAACTCCTAATTAAGTGTGAAATGTAGTTTGAAATTATGAGAATTAGACTATTTGTTGTATATAATACAAAATCGGTTGCATCCCTTATGATTATTTGGAAAGGCGCGCAGACGTATTAAGGATTATCCTTTAGCAGTGATTTCCCTTTACAGTCATTTTATTGTCGTTTATTATATAGAATTGATTAAATTGCATCTGATAAAAAATAGAAAGCAGAGATTTAAAGAGGTACTATGTACAATGTCTCTGCAATAGAATTCTTTAACATTTTCCTGAGAAATTTCATGTTGGAACACAGAGGTTTAATATATAATAGATAATTTTAAAATCAAGTGAACACCTTAAAGTTTCATATATTTGTTCCTTTCGGTATATATATGACTGAAGATAAGTTTTGAATCGTACTAATTGAAGATTGTTGTAAAATTGGAAATGAACAGAGAAGATTGAGTTGCCTATAAGAGAAATTTTGATATGTTAATTAGGATAGAAGATTTGTGAATTATTTTTTGTACAGATTTCTGACTGATTATTAAATAATTTGAAAATATAAATCATTTACCATTTATTTCACACATGAAGAAGAATAATATTTGCTTGTTTGTGAACACCACGGAATTGACCAACGTATTTTTATTTTCTTAATATATATGAAATCTGAGTACGATTACATTTTTTTTTTACAGTTAACTTTGCGAACAATAACGATTAATAAAACATCAAGTTGAATCATCACTAATTTCTTTCTTATTTCCGGAATGTGTTTTAACTCCTAATTAAGTGTGAAATGTAGTTTGAAATTATGAGAATTAGACTATTTGTTGTATATAATACAAAATCGGTTGCATCCCTTATGATTATTTGGAAAGGCGCGCAGACGTATTAAGGATTATCCTTTAGCAGTGATTTCCCTTTACAGTCATTTTATTGTCGTTTATTATATAGAATTGATTAAATTGCATCTGATAAAAAATAGAAAGGAGAGATTTAAAGAGGTACTATGTATAATGTCTCTGCAATAGAATTCTTTAACATTTTCCTGAGAAATTTCATGTTGGAACACAGAGGTTTAATATATAATAGATAATTTTAAAATCAAGTGAACACCTTAAAGTTTCATATATTTGTTCCTTTCGGTATATATATGACTGAAGACAAGTTTTGAATCGTACTAATTGAAGATTGTTGTAAAATTGGAAATGAACAGAGAAGATTGAGTTGCCTATAAGAGAAATTTTGATATGTTAATTAGGATAGAAGATTTGTGAATTATTTTTTGTACAGATTTCTGACTGATTATTAAATAATTTGAAAATATAAATCATTTACCATTTATTTCACACATGAAGAAGAATAATATTTGCTTGTTTGTGAACACCACGGAATTGACCAACGTATTTTTATTTTCTTAATATATATGAAATCTGAGTACGATTACATTTTTTTTTAACAGTTAACTTTGCGAACAATAACGATTAATAAAACATCAAGTTGAATCATCACTAATTTCTTTCTTATTTCCGGAATGTGTTTTAACTCCTAATTAAGTGTGAAATGTAGTTTGAAATTATGAGAATTAGACTATTTGTTGTATATAATACAAAATCGGTTGCATCCCTTATGATTATTTGGAAAGGCGCGCAGACGTATTAATCCTTTAGCAGTGATTTCCCTTTACAGTCATTTTATTGTCGTTTATTATATAGAATTGATTAAATTGCATCTGATAAAAAATAGAAAGCAGAGATTTAAAGAGGTACTATGTACAATGTCTCTGCAATAGAATTCTTTAACATTTTCCTGAGAAATTTCATGTTGGAACACAGAGGTTTAATATATAATAGATAATTTTAAAATCATGTGAACACCTTAAAGTTTCATATATTTGTTCCTTTCGGTATATATATGACTGAAGATAAGTTTTGAATCGTACTAATTGAAGATTGTTGTAAATTTGGAAATGAACAGAGAAGATTGAGTTGCCTATAAGAGAAATTTTGATATGTTAATTAGGATAGAAGATTTGTGAATTATTTTTTGTACAGATTTCTGACTGATTATTAAATAATTTGAAAATATAAATCATTTACCATTTATTTCACACATGAAGAAGAATGCTTGTTTGTGAACACCACGGAATTGACCAACGTATTTTTATTTTCTTAATATATATGAAATCTGAGTACGATTACATTTTTTTTTTACAGTTAACTTTGCGAACAATAACGATTAATAAAACATCAAGTTGAATCATCACTAATTTCTTTCTTATTTCCGGAATGTGTTTTAACTCCTAATTAAGTGTGAAATGTAGTTTGAAATTATGAGAATTAGACTATTTGTTGTATATAATACAAAATCGGTTGCATCCCTTATGATTATTTGGAAAGGCGCGCAGACGTATTAAGGATTATCCTTTAGCAGTGATTTCCCTTTACAGTCATTTTATTGTCGTTTATTATATAGAATTGATTAAATTGCATCTGATAAAAAATAGAAAGCAGAGATTTAAAGAGGTACTATGTACAATGTCTCTGTAATAGAATTCTTTAACATTTTCCTGAGAAATTTCATGTTGGAACACAGAGGTTTAATATATAATAGATAATTTTAAAATCAAGTGAACACCTTAAAGTTTCATATATTTGTTCCTTTCGGTATATATATGACTGAAGACAAGTTTTGAATCGTACTAATTGAAGATTGTTGTAAAATTGGAAATGAACAGAGAAGATTGAGTTGCCTATAAGAGAAATTTTGATATGTTAATTAGGATAGAAGATTTGTGAATTATTCTTTGTACAGATTTCTGACTGATTATTAAATAATTTGAAAATATAAATCATTTACCATTTTTTTCACACATGAAGAAGAATAACATTTGCTTGTTTGTGAACACCACGGAATTGACCAACGTATTTTTATTTTCTTAATATATATGAAATCTGAGTACGATTACATTTTTTTTTAACAGTTAACTTTGCGAACAATAACGATTAATAAAACATCAAGTTGAATCATCACTAATTTCTTTCTTATTTCCGGAATGTGTTTTAACTCCTAATTAAGTGTGAAATGTAGTTTGAAATTATGAGAATTAGACTATTTGTTGTATATAATACAAAATCGGTTGCATCCCTTATGATTATTTGGAAAGGCGCGCAGACGTATTAAGGATTATCCTTTAGCAGTGATTTCCCTTTACAGTCATTTTATTGTCGTTTATTATATAGAATTGATTAAATTGCATCTGATAAAAAATAGAAAGCAGAGATTTAAAGAGGTACTATGTACAATGTCTCTGCAATAGAATTCTTTAACATTTTCCTGAGAAATTTCATGTTGGAACACAGAGGTTTAATATATAATAGATAATTTTAAAATCAAGTGAACACCTTAACTTTTCATATATTTGTTCCTTTCGGTATATATATGACTGAAGACAAGTTTTGAAACGTACTAATTGAAGATTGTTGTAAAATTGGAAATGAACAGAGAAGATTGAGTTGCCTATAAGAGAAATTTTGATATGTTAATTAGGATAGAAGATTTGTGAATTATTTTTTGTACAGATTTCTGACTGATTATTAAATAATTTGAAAATATAAATCATTTACCATTTTTTTCACACATGAAGAAGAATAACATTTGCTTGTTTGTGAACACCACAGAATTGACCAACGTATTTTTATTTTCTTAATATGTTTGAAATCTGAGTACGATTACATTTTTTTTTAACAGTTAACTTTGCGAACAATAACGATTAATAAAACATCAAGTTGAATCATCACTAATTTCTTTCTTATTTCCGGAATGTGTTTTAACTCCTAATTAAGTGTGAAATGTAGTTTGAAATTATGAGAATTAGACTATTTGTTGTATATAATACAAAATCGGTTGCATCCCTTATGATTATTTGGAAAGGCGCGCAGACGTATTAAGGATTATCCTTTAGCAGTGATTTCCCTTTACAGTCATTTTATTGTCGTTTATTATATAGAATTGATTAAATTGCATCTGATAAAAAATAGAAAGCAAAGATTTAAAGAGGTACTATGTACAATGTCTCTGCAATAAAATTCTTTAACATTTTCCTGAGAAATTTCATGTTGGAACACAGAGGTTTAATATATAATAGATAATTTTAAAATCAAGTTAACACCTTAAAGTTTCATACATTTGTTCCTTTCGGTATATATATGACTGAAGACAATTTTTAAATCGTACTAATTGAAGATTGTTGTAAAATTGGAAATGAACAGAGAAAATTGAGTTGCCTATAAGGGAAATTTACGATAGAAGATTTGTGAATTATTTTTTGTACAGATTTCTGACTGATTATTAAATAATTTGAAAATATAAATCATTTACCATTTTTTTCACACATGAAGAAGAATAACATTTGCTTGTTTGTGAACACCACAGAATTGACCAACGTATTTTTATTTTCTTAATATGTTTGAAATCTGAGTACGATTACATTTTTTTTTAACAGTTAACTTTGCGAACAATAACGATTAATAAAACATCAAGTTGAATCATCACTAATTTCTTTCTTATTTCCGGAATGTGTTTTAACTCCTAATTAAGTGTGAAATGTAGTTTGAAATTATGAGAATTAGACTATTTGTTGTATATAATACAAAATCGGTTGCATCCCTTATGATTATTTGGAAAGGCGCGCAGACGTATTAAGGATTATCCTTTAGCAGTGATTTCCCTTTACAGTCATTTTATTGTCGTTTATTATATAGAATTGATTAAATTGCATCTGATAAAAAATAGAAAGCAAAGATTTAAAGAGGTACTATGTACAATGTCTCTGCAATAAAATTCTTTAACATTTTCCTGAGAAATTTCATGTTGGAACACAGAGGTTTAATATATAATAGATAATTTTAAAATCAAGTTAACACCTTAAAGTTTCATACATTTGTTCCTTTCGGTATATATATGACTGAAGACAATTTTTAAATCGTACTAATTGAAGATTGTTGTAAAATTGGAAATGAACAGAGAAAATTGAGTTGCCTATAAGGGAAATTTACGATAGAAGATTTGTGAATTATTTTTTGTACAGATTTCTGACTGATGATTAAATGATTTGAAAATATCAATCATTTACCATTTTTTTCACACATGAGGAAGAATAATATTTGCTTGTTTGTGAACACCACGGAATTGACCAACGTATTTTTATTCTCTTAATATATATGAAATCTGAGTACTATTACATTTTTTTTTAACAGTTAACTTTGCGAAGAATAACGATTAACGATCAAGTTGAATCATCACCATTTTCTTTCTTATTTCCGGAAAGTGTTTTAACTCCTAATTAAGTGTGAAATGTAGTTTGAAATTATGAGAATTAGACTAGACTCCAATAACAAGAAGTGACTAAAGTACTGAGAGCTAAATTAGCGTTGATTATCTACATCAGTGTAAAAGTGTTAAGTGTGTTGTGGAACATTCTTCGTTGATTATAATAACTGTGAATGTGTTAATAACAGTACCTGAGTTAATCAGAATTTTAAAGGAACTGAATTTGTGTGAACATTTTGGCAGAGTGCTGAATAAAGACACTGTTCCAGTCTTGATGCAGACGACCAGCATTGCAAGCCGCCAGGACAGAGAATTACGCCAGGAAAAACTAGGTGATTTCGTGTCATACTTATTGTACACTCTGTAATCTGTTCTGTGATTTAATGTAAACTTCCTTTTCTATTCTAATGTTCTTGATACGTTTTCATTCTTAAACTTGAAAGTATTGATGATTATTTTTTTCCTAATAATTGGTTAAGAAATATTGATATTATTCTTTTACGACTGTAGTCCTATTAATTGTTGAAGGACTAATTGATGAAATTATTCTTTTCTAATTGATAAGTTTTGAAGAGATCTGCGATCTCCAAGTCTAGCCTTGAGTGTGATTTCACTATATCGTTAATTGTAACCTTGAATTTATTATTCTTTTTCTTTTAATAAATTTGTTTTCTTTAAACTATTTACTCTTTCATTTTTAAGAGGAACATGTGAGATAATGGGTGGGGGCTAAGCCAGTGACATAACTACGTTAGAAAACGGTCTATACACATGTTTTAAAATAGTTCCTATTATCGACGACGAGGAGAGATTTGTGGTAGGGCCGGGATAGTGATAGAATGACTAGTAAAATAAACGCAGTATAGTCACTATTCTGAGACAGGTAACACTTGGGGAGATGGTCACTGACTGACGGACTACTCAAGGCTTGACCTAGTCACTCTCAGACCGCACGACAAGACCCTTAAGGAGGTTGTGAGCGATTGGCATGAAAGAAGTTAATTAAAATATATTAGTTATGAATAATTAATTAATAACCAAGAGACGCACACAGAGAAAAACCGCTTTCCGCCACAGTTATCAAATATCCGACGTACTAAACAAGGGAAATAATTAAGGTAACCATCAACATGCTATATTGGATTATTTCCCATATTATTTTGTCTTCATGTTATTTATAGTAGTCGTACCTTGAAGGTAATGTACACATTCCGTATTAACACGTCCATATCCATGTGCTATTTTTCAGAAAATTAAGTAGACATAAATGTTTTGCTCCATGCGCACATATACATGTTCTCTTTAATGTTATTAAGACATAAGTAAATAACAAAATGTACCACGTTCAATCTGTTACAAATCAAAAACAATTGCACTAATCTAACTTTATTTATTAACACGCACGCACGCACGCACGCACACACACACACACACACACACACACACACACACACACACACACACACACACACACACACACACACACGTTTATTTATTATTTATATATTAAACTGAAGTCTACGTCGTGTGAAATATTTTTGGATCAGTTCTCGAACTCCGCCGTACAGGCACGTACTAATAGAACTGGTATACAAAGAAAAAAAATATTTAATTTAAACAGCCCTGAACAGTCACCAAATTATTAATTTACTGTAACATTTATTTATATATATTTTGCATACTTAATTATTATAATTATTTGTACATGTATGTGTTTATCTGCATACATGAAGATTTTCCATGTATGATGCATTTATTTAATAAATGTTCTATTAATTTAGAAATAGGGTCGTAAAATAAATTGTGAACACATTTTCACATTAAATGATAAAATAGTCCTAGATTTCAATTTTTTTACTTTCTGTTCTTCGTGTTTTGCTTTCTTTTCTATATTTTGAAATTTAAAATAAGTATAAGTTTTCTGCAAACAGAATGTGTGCAGAACTCTCCGAACACGTCAAATTTCACACAAAATACTATAACCTTCGCAAATAGTATTTTGTGTGAGCTATGAGTAATAAACAACTTTAGAAAACACTCATTCTTAAGTTACTTCGAACAAGTTGTTGAACTCTTTCTTTATCGCCTTTATTTCTCACCCCCGATAACAATTTTTAAAAAGTCAGGTAAACGGAGGCGTTTTCCAGCGTTAGTGATTTTCCCGGAAAGCACAGTTCGCTTTCAGTTTTACATCGATCACTGGCTGCTGACGTCATGAACAAATGAGTCACAGCGGAAGTCACTTGTGTATTTCATAAACACAGCGGATAAACACCGTTTTAAGATTATCCCACTTCTTATGTGGCCGCGTTCAACGCTTCTAACTCACGTTCAATACCACTTTAATGTTTGAATTAAAAAAAAAATTTTTGGGGGGAGGGTTGAGATAAAACTCAATTATAGCGTTCATAAAGTTTTAATTTTGTTTTTGTTTAAAGCTTGTTCGGTAGCTCGCGACATTGACCGCACCTGCTGGTCGATAAAATGGTTGAGTTCCATTTTCTTTGTATCATTCTCTGCAGCCAACTTTGAAAAATATATTTACGATAGATAAATAAAGACACATTATTATTATTCTTATTTGCAATTCATAACGGGGCCATATATGCGTAGCCTGCTCCGACACAGTCAAGTAACTGTACGCTAGTACTTAATGTTAGTGTACATTTCCTCACTTAACTCCGTTCCTAAATATTTAATGATAGATGGTAGTTGACGTAGTCGCGAGACATAAGTAAATAACTTATTTACATTACCTTTGGTCATAAATTACGAGCTTAGTACAATACACACAATCACACACACACACACACATTCACACACACACACATACACATACACACACACATTCACATACACACACATACACACACACACACACACACACACACACACACACACACACACACACACACACACACACACACACACACACAAATGAAAACCGCACAAAAGAAAAATTTGGTAAACCTGAAGATGGCTCCTCAAACATCTGATAACAAATTGTTATGTATGAGATATGGGCGTGAACAATATGCATGTTTGTGACGATGTGTGACAAATTCTGTGTCATAGCCTCGTGACCCAATTGCTTGTTTTCAAAATTAAAATTTTGAACGGACCTTTGTTGAAATTCACCCGTGATACATCAGTATCGAGAGAAGCTTCTAGCAAGGTCGGATTGTTGCATAACTTTAGGCCAGTGTCCAGCACCTTCGAGATCAACAACATACCACGTGAACGGTCACGTGATGCGTTCAATGCAGTTTCATAAAAATGATCATAAGGCGCAAAAATCCCTCACTCACTCCCAGATCGGCAGACACACCAGACGCTGTATTAGCTCGTCCCGCCGCCATACCAGAGTCGTAAGAGAGTCGAAGATGAACCCGCGCTAGAGCAGTAAAATCTACTTTTAAGAGGTAACAATAACACGTCTACTTCTTACAGTATCTATTGCATTTGTTGATTGTATTTTGTAATTGAATTGATGTATGTATTTTGTGCAGCTTAGCGCTATTTTAGCCAAAGCACGTGTTTCGATGTAAAAGGACAAACCTAAAAGTTATTGTATATAAATTATTGTAACTTTTTCTTATCTTTAATTTATATAAATCTTAAATTCACTAGTGCCGCCAGTATGTCTGTGCACGTGGTGAATTCTTCTTTGTAATTCAAATTGTTCTTGCATATAATTTTTCGTGTAAAATTGTAAAGCATTCATGCTTCATTTTGAATTAATCCTTTGTGTGAATTCTAATTTTTAATGCTGTAAATATTTGGGAATTCATACGTTCGTGTAACGTTATATGTAACACACACGTGAACCACAATGTATATTTAAATATAACCATATTTGAATTGTAAACGACACGATAGTCAAAGATTCTAAATTCAGAACCTTAAACAAAGAAACATGTGCTTGGGTTTTGCGAATATACACGCAAATAGTTACAGAGCCCAAATCCTTTGTTTCAGCCGGGTTCTTCTTATGTTATTCCTCTCTACCTTCGTACTTCTTGAGTCGTACACCGACTCGGGTGTCTTCATGACCCATACGTGAACTATGCAGAAGTACCTCGTGTTAACTACGGTTAACGATCGTCGCAAGTACATTAGCGATGCAGTAATTGAGTGGACATTGACTGTTATGCTATGCGGTACTGACGATGAGCCAAAGGATGTGGACCAGTTCTAACCAGTTGAACCCCACATGCGACCAAGAGTGTAGTTAAGTATATCTACTAGGGTCCAGAATCAAGTGACTATTTGGCAAGAAAAGAGAATTCTCGTTAAGGCTTTTAACAA
Source organism: Sinotaia quadrata (assembly GCA_028829895.1). Taxonomy (NCBI): domain Eukaryota; kingdom Metazoa; phylum Mollusca; class Gastropoda; order Architaenioglossa; family Viviparidae; genus Sinotaia; species Sinotaia quadrata. Next base: position 113,374,558 of record CM054180.1, read on the forward strand.
AGACGGTAAAATGAGAGAACAACGCTGTGTAGAATTAAGACGTCGTGTTGTAATTAATCGTTGCTGTTAATTGTTAAACTTATTAAATCTTATTTCATTTTGTTAAGAACCTCTTTTTGTAGTAAATTGTATGCATATAGACCAAATGGGATTGGATGGGGGCTGTTTGAGCTAAACGAATGACGTAATGAATGCATATGAATCTAAGAGAGTTTTTAACGATTTCCAATCTAGCTAATGTACGCAAATTATCAGTTTCGTAAATCTGTGATCTAGACTACAAAGATGCATTTTTAATTTAGTCGAATGATGATTTGAGCAACCAGTCTGTTTAGGTTAAACGAGAGGGAATTAATTTAAATAGTAAATTAAAGTTCTATAATTTCCTAAGCAGGGTCTTTAAATAAATGCTGGAAACGTAACAAGTGGTGCCTCGTCATGGGATTGATATGTATTAAATTGTAACATTTTTTATACATAGGGCGCATCATATCTTTAGGAAACGAACGAACTGAGAATTGCCAATATTCTATTGATTCAGGATTGTTGAAATATTTATCTTGCTTTTGTTGTGACATGTGCATGTATTCTTTTGCAGAGTAGCGTGCATGTTTAGTTAATGTTGATATATTTAAGCGTAGTTAAATATGTCATGTTAGCTATTGAATGATTTATTTAGTATTGTGTTACTGGATACTTCATTGTAAGAGGTCGACGTGTTATACCGCCAGCTAGGAGAGTTATCGGTAGTAACAGACTTCGGACTATTATATTTAGGGTGCTAAGTATAATGTGTAATGTTGTATGGTTGGAGCCGTGACATTACGAAAGCCTTGGAGACAACAGATTGTAGCCAAGCAGGTGAACGTGTAACCAACGCGTAATTTATTTCGGAAGGTGTTCTGAATAAATTCAATAATTTTTGTAAGGTCGTAGCCTAAAAGTTATTGTGGGATAAAAGCGGAGTTTTATCGCCTACGGTTAGATACACAATCACGAGAGATATTTATTGTAGCCAGACGCGCTAAATAAATAAGATGGACATTTCGGATCTCGAACAGACTATTGCGAGTCTGAGAGAGATAGGTTCCTTGATCGGATTCCGAACGGAAGACGAGTTAATGAACTTCGTGAGAACTGAACTAGACAGGAGAGAGAAAGCAAAGAGAGAGGAAGAGGAAGAAGAAAGGTTAGAGATAGAACATGATCACATTATGTCTTTGATACATCTAAGGATCAACTATCGGAAGAACAGTGTAGGGAGCTTACAGCTCATGGAGATTCTAAAACGCGAACAAGGGATAGGCATATCACTAGGCTATAAAAGTGAACGGCTACGTAATTTCGTCTTGCTAGCACTCAATGAAAAGGAAATAGAACACAGGGAAGAAATTATATCTTCATTAAGCTCACGTGTAAAACTTACGGAAGCGCAGTTGTGTGATAAAGATTTCCGATTCAAAGGGAAAGGGGAGGCCGAAATGCGAGACCTAACGTTCGAAATTAGAAAGTTGAAGAAAGAGAGGCAAGTGCTTACGGAAAGGAAAGAAAGTCTAGAATTAGAATGGTTGTGGACAGAAATCGAAACAGAGTCTAGAATTGCTGGGGAAGGCGAGGGTACTGTTGACAAATTACGACAGGAAGGTCAGGCCGTGAACTTTGACTTGCCGAGGTCAAACGCCGCGAGCGTGGAGACTGACACACAGAAATTAGTCGCGCTACCAAGCACAGCAGACGAATTAGACAGTTTGATTGAAAACGAAAACAAATGTTTTGACGAAACCATTACAGTTCAACATGCTAACCAGTTTACAGAAACAGTTAGCGCACCAAAGCTTGATCTTGAAACAGAGACAAGAAAAGACACTGTTGTTAAGGACTTAATAACACGTGTAGAATTTGGACAAACACATACACCGCCGTGTACGTGTGACACCTTGTTTGACGGACTGAATGCGCATGATAAGATAGAGGCAGATTCTATCGGTTGTGTACCGTTAAGGTGTGATGAAACTTCTAGCAACACAGTGACTGATTTTTCTGACAGGACAAATATGCATGAGAAGATAGAAACGGATTCTATCAGATGTGTATTGTTGAAGGGCAGTGACACATCGACTGAGTTTACTGACCGAACTGTTAGTTTAAGAGAGAATGTGCTCGCTACGAAGACTGACGTCGGTAGATCTCGATCTCCGATGATTGACGTGAGTCATGACGTAATTTTGGAACACAAGATTATTGCGTTATGCGAGGTTTCGAGTGCTAACACATTGACAGCCAGGGAAACAGAAGTATTTGATCCAGATGACAGTATAGGTAGCATTACATGCAATATCCACTGTCTACCTCTCCCCTTCCCCTCTCCCACTCCTGTCCCTCTCCTCTAGGTGTTTTGAGCTGTTTAAGCCATAGCAACATAAATATGACGTGTACATCACGTGACTCTACTTCCGGAATGGAATTAATAGTTCGTTTATCTGCACTCGCTCGAGCTACGCTGCACTGAAACCTCGAAGTTGTTTTATTGAAATACTTAACCGACTGCATACAGGACGTGTGCTTACGTGCTATTTCTGTATTTATGCGTACAAGACAGGTAATTATGAGTGTGCGCCACTTACGCTACAATACATGCTGGTGGTTATTCATTCATTTGATATGTATTATAGACAATATTATAAAGCTTTACTTCAGACGAAGAATGTAGTCAATCACAATATTATTTTGTCTTAATTGAAATGAGGAAAACGACATCGACTGTGTTTTTCTTTTTTTAAAATTAATATAATTATATTTTCACGAACTATTTTCATGGATTCTTAATTAATTAAGATATGATTATTTGTCAGTTGTTAATATTTAACACTTATCTTTTATCAGCAGGTTTGTTCTTAATCTAATATCAAAATGTCTATTGTATCAGACCACAAGTCGTGTCAGAGGAAAACTTTGAAATGGAAATAACGGAATGCCCTGTGTGCAACGAGAATTACGTTGACCCCAAAATCCTTCCCTGTGCCCATTTGCTGTGCCGGCAATGCCTGGAGAGATGGATGAGAACAAGAGCAGATGCACTGTGTCCACTCTGTCGAAGTCCTATGAAAGATCCCAACGATTCCCAGAGTTGTGCTGAGGTATCTGCCTCGTTACCTACTGACTATTCAATGTGCGCGCTGGTAGAGAGCGATAGGATCATCAAAGAAAGTCACGTGTGCTACGTGCACGGGGATGTGGTTGCTATCTCCCTTTGCCTGCACTGCAATGTCATGCTGTGTCAGACCTGCGCTGAAGTACACTCCAAGCTGCCTTTTGCCTCTTTACATGTCACTGAAGATCTGGCCACGCTGACTCCCCAGCGACTGGCCTCCACCTGTCCGGTGTCCTGCTCTACGCACCTAGACAAAACGTCAGAATTGTTTTGTACTCTTCACAACGTTTTCATCTGTCAGCTGTGCGCAACATCAGCTCACAGAGCGTGTCCCGAAGTGAAGTGTGTCAACGAGGTGTTAGGGATAAATAAACAGGTTATATCTGAAATGGAAGTCGACCTGTCGGAGACTGAATCAGCTTTCACTGCATCAATAACACATTTAGAAAATCATGTAACAGAAACGGAGAAAAGATTAACGGATTCTTCAGCAAAAATAGACAAAATGTGCAACCGTCTTGTGAAGTCTATAAATACCTTCAGAAGTCGACTGAAGAGACTCATGCAGGATGCAAGCGATCAAATTAAGACCGATTCTATGGAACACAAGACATTATTGGGTCATAAGCGTCGAAAACTAATATCACACCTCCTGCTCATCAAACGTGTTCAACAGATTGGATCGGTCCAAGCACTGCACGCCATGGTACCCGAACTAAAAAGCCGCATTGCAAAGGTTCACAATGAAATATCGCAGCCACCCGAGAAACTGAGTCTAACCACGGCAAAACTCTCTTTCAATCAAGAAGCAGTTATAACCGTGAAACGAAAGTTGAAGCAGATTGCTGAACTTGAACTTGAACTGAATGATGTTACAATTGACAAAACTAAAGGCACTGCTCCTAGTAGCGGACTGGATTTGGGTCAAGGTCAACCATGTCAGGTAATATATAAGAGAGAGTGAACATATACAGTTTTTGATGTGAACATATATATTAGTAGATCGAACACGAAGTTGGCTGTGCACTTTCAATGTTCCTCAGGGGTCAAAGTTTACATGCGATGAAATCGTTTTGATATGTTCCTCAGGGTCAAAGTTTACATGCGATGAAATCGTTTAGACAAGGAAATAATCGTAACCTCTTTTCTTTCCTGCAGTATGTAAGCTATCGGTTTAAGCATGCAAATGTATCTAGTCATATGTAGAAACCGAAAGTGAGATTGAGGGCATTACTAAACGCAAAAAATAGAAGACGAATTAAACAAACAACAAAAATTTTTTCAAAGGAAACACTATCCTGTCGTTCCTATAATATTTGATTATATAACTAAACAAAATTCCCTGGGAACGTGAGTTTAAATGTTAAACACTTCTATTGAACTTAACGCTGACTATACCTTTGTTCATACAGACAGTTTACATGTTTTACATTTAGTTGCGTCTCTTATTGTGTGGTTTCTCTATGCATTTTGCATCACATTTTTATTGCATAAAATGCCGCTTTTAGTGTACAACAAAAATACAAAAGACCGAGTGAGTTAAAAATAAATAATAGGTATATGAAACCCGTGAAATGCTTAGCACAAAATGGGTATTGTTACAAATAATTAATAGTTTTATGAAAGTAGTCACATGCTCAGCATAAAATTGAATAAGTCATTTACAAAAATATGAGTAAATTCATAGCAAGCCTGATTTATTTTTTCTACAACCGAAATATAAACAATATCTCTCCATTAAACAATGTATTCACATGTGCTTTATTTAAATTTTTTGCCTCTTGATTGCACGAAGAACATCAATGAAGATTCATCACATTATAACAAGTTTCCTATTACCTTACGCAAATGTGATATTCATGACACACGAGAGTGTACAATAGTGCTGTACTGGCCAGGGTACCGAGAAAGGGGCAGATAATTACTATAGCATGCATGAGCAGAGTTCTGCAATCGCGTTTACGATTTACAATAACAACATCAACGATAAAACGTAAACGTAACTCGCATTTGGTGTCGGTCATCACCGGCCAAGTAAGTAATACAATCTCCTAAACAGAAATAATTATCGCCCATTCAAGTACAACAACGTAACGATATAGTTGTCTAATATTCCCCCTCCCCACTGTACCCCCAGCTTTTAAGATGTCGCGGGTGCTTTTCGTTTGCTGGTTTGTTGCTGGCCCCTATCTCCTCCACGGTGGGTAGGGGGGGTCAGACCCAGTAGCCGCGACTTGCCGGGATCACATCGAACGATCAGATGTTGATGATCATTCTCACACTCAGACACCACGAATAGTCTTGTGGGGTTAGGATTAACTTTATTCTGAGATGTGGGTGTGTGTGAGCAGGCGTGTGAATGTCGTGTGAGGGACGTACGGAACGAACAAACAAACAACCGCACCAACATACACTTTCAAAACCCGAGAAAGGAAGCCCAACTCTTGAGAAAGAGTTAACAAAGAATTTAATTTTAAAAAGGATTTTAAAATGGAAAACGGGCTTAACTCTCACACGGTGTTAGTCATTCATTCGGTAACATCCACACACGGCATCCATGGGACGGGGAAACATGAGCGATGGAAAATGAAAAAATAATAAATAAAAAAATATGATGAATAAACTACAATAATCAAACAATAAACGGTGATGACCGTTTTCACTACTTCCGCCAAAATCGAGTGGCACAAAAATACTTTGGGCGTAGCCCCACTACAGCACAACCAGCGGTAATGACCGCAGAAAAAAATATTTAACCTTAAGAATGAATTATCTTTAAAATAGTGGGTGAAAAACCCAACGTCAACGAATGTTAATTTTCACTTAGAACTGCGGCACTAACCGCAAAATTATTCATTAAATCAAAGTCAAAGTATAATATAAAATAAAGTAAAATATAAAAATGTTTATATGCTAACTAACCTACCTAGTAATGCACCTCTAAGAAAATTTTTCCTACTTACTAGTATATGAAACACGCTGAATTGTCGACGCAGGAACACACAGCACAAAAAACGAAATAGTCACAATCGCCGACACGCTGGCAAACACAAAACGTTACAGTTTCTTTCCTCTGCAAAATAACATGCTTGGCGATGAAAACTCGGTTCACGGAGAGTGCAGTACGTACGTACAAACTTGCGACTTGCGAATACTCGTCCCACGTTGCCTAACGCTGGGGTACCCGGTTCTATGACGAAGAACACGGACGGCTGTCTTCCACGACAGTAACAAAAATGGAGCTCACAGACACCTGTCTTCTGCGACGGTTCCAAGATCCAAAATCTACAGCAGCAGCAGCTCCGATACGTGAGTGGCGTGGAATATTCTTCTCTCGGCGCAATCCTGGTCCCTTCAGCTCATTGCCCTGATAGCCAGCTATTGCCCAAGGTTCGGATCCAAACGTAGAATAATAAGGACAAGCTTTATAGGCTGCCACAACGAATTGAGTGTGACCAAAACACACGTCTAATTCTATATTCTACGAGGAGAATATTCAGTTCATTTCCTCCCCGGTCATAACGGTGATGGAAAGATTGTCCGGACTCAGTGTAGGTACGATGGCCTTACACCTCTCTGTAGTCCAGACAGACGCACACTAAATTAAAATAGCTCCGTCAGCCCTTTTATGCAAAATCATTTCTCACTCTCTCTAAGATCAAACTCCCGCGTGTATCCTTGCTTTACCCACGCTAAAAAGGTGCATTACTTCTGAGGTGCACTACTTCTAGTAATATAATCCCTAATTAAACTTGTAATAATAATTGATAATAAACATCAAACACATTTTCAAGATATTGTAATCACAATTTTTGAAAATCTAACTCAAATAATTAATCAATTGTATTTTTATAAAAATATTGGAAACATGAAATTAACAAACTTGCTGACGGTGTATGCAGACACAATAAGCAGACTAAACAAACGCGCTGACTGTGCACGTAATTAATTACGTCATTTCGCTAGCAGACGACACTTGCTAACTTCTGTTGCGTCGACGCGATGGCCAAGTGGAGATAATCAAGGATAAAAATTAATTTTTCTGATTATCTCCCCTTTTTTCCGTGACAAAGACCTACTCGATCTGATCAGGTAGATTCCGTCCAGACTTAATAAATGCGTTAGCCAAATATTCATTTAAGACTTCTTTAATTTGGTACATATTTGAATATGTTATTTTTCAAGTATCAATTTTGTTTCTGCTCAATGTATGCTGCTTTCTTCTCATTTTTGCATACAAAGAACATTTATTTTGATTTGATTTTCGTAGATATGTTGTAACCTTTGCAGTTAAAATTTCACGTAAAGCAATTAGTATTCGTTGTTGCTTTTAAACTGTTAAATTTTAATAGTAATTAAGTTTAACACGATGGCTATTCGTAATTAAATTGATTGTGACTAGACAAAGAATCTGAAATAATTAATACTATTTTTTCTTTTATCACTGTGACGATGTGTGACAAATTCTGTGTCATGGCCTCGTGACCCAATTGCTCGTTTCAAAATTAAAATTTTGAACGGACCTTTGTTGAAATTCACCCGTGATACATCAGTATCTAGAGGCTTCTAGCAAGGTCGGATTGTTGCATAACTTTAGGCCAGTGTCCAGCACCTTCGAGATCAACAACATACCACGTGAACGGTCACGTGATGCGTTCAATGCAGTTTCATAAAATACGATCGTAAGGCGCAAAAACACTCACTCACTCCCAGACCGGCAGACGCACAAGACAGCTATGACATTAGCTCCGTCCCGCCGCCATACCAGAGTCGTACGAGAGAAGATGAACCCGCGCTAGAGCAGTAAAATCTACTTTTAAGAGCCGGGTTCTTATGTTATCCCTCTCTACCTTCGTACTTCTTGAGTCGTACACCGACTCGGGTGTCTTCATGACCCATACGTGAACTATGCAGAAGTACCTGTGTTAACTACGGTTAACGATTCGTCGCAAGTACATTAGCGATGCAGTAATTGAGTGGGCATTGACTGTTATGCTATGCAGTACTGACGATGAGCCAAAGTGATGTGGACCAGTTCTAACCAGTTGAACCCCACGTGCGACCAAGAGTGTAGTTAAGTATATCTACTAGGGTCCAGAATCAAGTGACTATTTGGCAAGATAATTCTCGTTAAAACTTTTAACAAGGACGGTAGAATAAGTGAGCGTCTCTGTATAGAATCTAAGACATCGCGCTCGTGATTAATCGTTGCTGTTAATTGTTAAACTTATTAAATCTTATTTCATTTTGTTAAGAACCTCTTTTTGTAGTAATTTGTATGCATATAGACCAAAGGATGAGGATTGGATGGGGGCTGTTGAGCTAAACGAATGACGAAATGAATGCATATGAATCTAAGAGAGTTTTTAACGATTTCCAATCTAGCTAAAGTACGCAAATTATCAGTTTCGTAAATCTGTGATCTAGACTACAAAGATGCATTTTTAATTTAGTCGAATGATGATTTGAGCAACCAGTCTGTTTAGGTTAAACGAGAGGGAATTAATTTAAATAGTAAATTAAAGTTCTATAATTTCCTAAGCAGGGTCTTTAAATAAATACTGGAAACGTAACAATCACATATGAATAACTTTGGTTTGTAAAACTTTATATCGTCACAGTTTTTTCATAGTAACAGATCAAAGGAAATTATACTAAACATGATATTTCCACCAGTCATTTTTCACAGGTTTATTAATTAATTAGTTTACCACCGAATGAATAACTGAAACAATGTTAGTAAATGTGCTTTGAATTCCCATTTGTTATTGTGCAGATCAGTTGGAGTTTTCACCGGAACCACGGAATAAATGTTGTGCTAAGTAACAATGAACACACGGCCGAGTTACAGGGTGATTTGTGTGGAATAGTGATGTCTGGCGAACCTCTCAAAATCAACACACTTTACGAGGTAGAGTTCATGAAATAATTTTTAACATTGTGTGTGTTCGTATCTGTGCAAACGTTTCTCTCTATGTATGGCACAATTAGAAGTATACAGAAGCATACAGAATCCTTTCCTTAATTATAGCGTATTGAATGAAGGGTAAAGCACTACATACACACCCTTACAAGAGTGGAGAGGCCCGGCATTAATTTAGTTCTGTCTCTGAATGTAGGTACGGGTGGATGAAATTGATAGGCAAAAGCGATACAACCTCAAGTATGTCATGGTCGGAGTTACTACCGAGGATCCAGCGACGCTGCCACTCCCTAACTGTGGCGGCTTCCTTCGGTCCGTGTACGGCGTTCGTTGTGACCTCATTTGTGATAACTCAAAGATGGTGAGTAGACGACTGCTTCGAAACGAACACTGATACAAACAAACACATGGCAGTCGGGCACATGTCTTTGTTAATGCAATTATTTTATTTTATTTTATTAAATATTTTCCCTTCGTTATGTCTCAATGTCTGGTTCAGGCAAACGTTACTGATTGAAGTGTGTCGTACAAATACGCTGCTTTCATTGTCCAAGCCTCTACTTTGATTAGCAAGCTTTAGAAACACAGCGACACATTTCTCTCTCCTTATAAATCAACACAGATTCATATTCGTTGCATTCCAACGAGAACCTCAAATTCTCCCATGCATCTTTAATTCTCGTGTTGTTAGTGAGCAAGCATAGATGCACAACACATCCATCAAACTTTAGTGCTGTAGCCAGAGACTCTGATGTACAGTGTGGACTGGCCTTAAGTCTCCTCTCTAAATGTCTATAACTTATCAAACATTCGTCTCCCCTAGTTTCTGAAATAAAATAATTATTAAATACTGTTACTTCCTTTGCATTACTTTTTCAATTTTTTTCAAATTAATATAAAAAAGATATTTTAAATCATAAATTTCATTCTCTCACAGATGGCCACTTTGATTTCAAATAGGTTTACAAATTAAACTTTCATCTACAGGCTTCTCCTAACCAAGGGAGACTACAACAAAACTTTCTCTTATCTGTATTTTGCATCAAATGACGCTACTTTGGTTTATAAAGACGTCAGCTCTAACCCACCCATTTCCCCGTAATCACCCAACTCATCCGCCAATTAAATTTAGTAATTTGTCTTCCACGTATCCTCTTCTTGACGAACATCTGCACATATGTTAATCCTTTATCCCTTATGATTACATTCTTTGGACACCTATATTACCAACTTTGGCTGCACAGCGACGCTTCTGAAATATAATTCTATTTCCAATTAAATCCCTTTCACACATACTTTCCACCATCAAACATTCACTCACTATCCGTTATGTCTGTTTTTCCGTTAATAACAATATATGCCAAAGATTACAAATAAGTTTAATACTATTCATTGTCAAGTTACATCAATAGGACAATAATTTATATTGTGTACAAAAGCAGATAAATATCCCAATTCATGATATATAAAAATATTTAACAAATCAATTAAAAATTACATAAAAACTACATAATTAATTTCTTAGCTTCTAATATTATGGTAATAGTGTCCATATTAAGTATGAATTGTTAAAACTATTGGATTTTGTTGCATTATAGACTGAAAGCAACTATGGGAGAGCACTTAATTACCTCAGAACCAGAAGTCGGGTTGGTATTTTGATCGACCACGCCTTTTGTCTTCACCTGTACGTCGATGGGGAAGATCAAGGTGTCGCTTGCCGAAATGTGAAACAGCCGTGCCATGCAATGATTAATTCATTTGGTGTTTTACAAAAGGTAAAAGTGCCAATGATGTGTTACCTATTTTTAGTTAGTAAAGAATTAAATGCGAATGATGTGTTACCTATTTTTAGTTAGTAAAGAATTAAATGCGAATATACATCTCCACCTCCGAAGTTAAAGAGTGCGGAGTATATATTAAACAACAAAAGACACCCCCCACCCCTGGACTGTATACTACCCCTTTTTATGTATAGAATTTAGAATGGATGTGAATGTAAACAAAACAGAAACTCAGTTTCACAGTGACTCATCATAGTAAAAGGAAATCAAATGTTAGAAAGTAGTCAGAATATAATGCAACTATCGGCAAGAATATTGCATTATTATGAATTAAACACTTTAATTGTCATTGAAATAAAAGCACAATTTATATACACATAAAAAGCACACATATTTGTAGGAGAAAACTTTCTTTCTTTCTTTCTTTCTTTCTTTCTTTCTTTCTTTCTTTCTTTCTTTCTTTCTTTCTTTCTTTCTTTCTTTCTTTCTTTCTTTCTTTCTTTCTTTCTTTCTTTCTTTCTTTCTTTCTTTCTCTCTTTCTTTCTTTCTTTCTTTCTTTCTTTCTTTCTTTCTTTCTTTCTTTCTTTCTTTCTTTCTTTCTTTCTTTCTTTCTTTCTTTCTTTCTTTCTTTCTTTCTTTCTTTCTTTCTTTCTTTCTTTCTTTCTTTCTTTCTTTCTTTCTTTCTTTCTTTCTTTTCTTTCTTTCTTTCCTTTCCTTTCTTTTATTCAATACCTTATAAATACTTTAATATAAAGTTTAATATAAAGTACATTTTCATAAACTCTTCAGATCACCATCCTCCCTTTGACGTATATCAGTCGAACAACACGAGGATGGATTCCATGCAGAACTGTTCCGTCAGTCCACTAACTTAGACGACTTGGCTTGAGCATTTTCTAATTATAGGTCTGTTACTTCAACATGTCTATAATCGTAATATGATTTTATTAGTATTGTTACGTTTCCAGTATTTATTTATAGACCCTGCCCTAGAATAATTAAGGATTTTAAATATAATTAATTCCTTCTCTCATATTCTATGCAGACTGGTTGCTCAATTTACTATTTGACTAATTAAAAGTGTGTCTTGTAGTACAGACGACAAATTTACAAACTAATAAATTGCGAAATTTAGCTAGATTGAAAACAGTTAAATTCCTCTAAATTAATATGCATTCGTTATCAACATTCTGCTCATTCGCCCCCATTCAATCTAAGAAAATCTATAGGTCTATTATGCATAAAAATTAACTACTAAGAGGTTTTAACAAAGAAAATAAGATTTAATAAAGTTTAACAAGTTAACAATAATCAAATACGAGCGCGAATAGTCTATTTCTCGATTCTTTGCGCGTACATGCTTTATCGGTTAACCAACGAATTGCCAATCAATTGTCTTTTCGATATTTGTACACTGAAGAATACTCAGCTGGATTGTCTCTATCTGCCTGGTCTCTTTACTCAGTCAGCCAGTCTATTTTCACAGTCCCACTCTAGCGACGCACGTGGCGCACAGGAAGAGGTGCCCCTTTTTTATGTAGCTAGTGAACTTGAATTTTCAGTGGCGTAGACTTTTGGAGTAGAACTCACTCTTAGAGCTCAACCAGTTTGTACCAGACGGAACAAGGCAAAGGCAAAGGTAAAGCCAAAGCCCAAGGCAAAAAGCAAGGCAAGACAAGGCAGGCAAGGCAAGGGCCGACCTGGAGAAGTAACGTGTTCTAATGTAATTTCAGTTTAACACGTTCCTACTCAAGCATGTCCCAGTTTAAATGCGCTGAATAAGAGTTTTACAATTAGATTTAGAAAAAATGTAATCGTCTCACGCATGTTTCATTTAACAGCATGACGTATGAATCAATAAAATAGTTACAACGTTAAATTAATGTTCATACAAAAGGGGTAATTCAAACCAACAAAGTGCTTCACAATTTACAATTAAAATTACACGCAATAATTGAATTACATGAGAAATTCATATCGAGCACAGGCATTCTGGCTCTTAGTGAATTAAAACAATATAAATTAAAGTTACAAATGGAAAAAGAGTTACAATAAATTTATATTCCATAACTTATAGGTTTTTCAGCCATTTCTCTGGACCATGCTCAAGCATATATGGAAATAATATAATACATAGCACAAATACATATTTATAATCAAGATAGTCAAAATACTATCAGATAAAATGGTACCTTATGAGAAGTCGAAGGTATGGTTCTCATCTGCTTGTCGGCTGCCGCATGACCTGAGTTAGCCAAATGGATATAGCTAATGTGTTCTCGCAGTAAGGGAACGGAAGCACGCACCCATATTTATAGAAAAGCATAATGCGTATCACGTGACTGATCGCGAAGTATGTAGTTGGTTCGAGAATCTGGACAATGGACCTAAAGTTACATAACATCTTGACCTGTTCTAGAAGCATCTCGAAAAAGGAAGCTTTGAACAAAGGAGCCAAGGGTTTCAAATTTCAAATTTGAAGTAAACAAGACAAGTAGGTCACCAAGTCGGACATTTTTATCAGACTGTGACAAGTATGCTAAAATAAACGTATGAATACTTTACAAACTGACAAACACAGACATCTTTGCTAGTTATACGATTATTACTACATTTTATATTGGAACTAAACTACACACATATTTCATAAAATACTTTCTCGGGGACTCCAAATGAAATGTCATTTATTTCATTTAAAACATGGCATTTTACAAATTAACAATGACGTCACGATACATAGTAATTCTACTAGATTAGCTCAAAGGATTAAGATATCGTAAGATTAAGAAAATTATCATAGTATACAAATATCATTAACTTGCAACCATTGATACTGATTTCCGCTCAACCGTGTAGAAGTCTAAAGTCACTTTCGTATTTCTCGTGTCATTGAATAAGTGTTACAGCCAAATGAGTGTTTAAACCCATATATACTTTCAAAACATTTCTCTACTAGGGTTCACCCTTTCATTTTTTTTTACTAGAGTTACTAGAAAATTAAAAGAAAATTTTATCTAGATCATTGTATCTTGTGTGTGCAAAGTCTGAGAACAGAGAGTGTACGACTTTCGTCGATAACTAAGTGAACGATTACAGAGAAAACATACATGCACAAACATGGATGATAGATGAAGACGTTTCTGAAGCTGGCGTTTTTCATTGACATGGATAAATTTGATACCATTAGCATAAATATTCAGAAGTTTTTACCACAGTCAAGGTCAATTTACAGTTGTGTAACTAACCATTGCGTGTTCTGTTTTCTTGGTATACTGTCACGGAAAAAGGGGAGAGTAATCATAAAAATTTATTTTTTATTTTACCTTATTACCTCCCTTTGCTCTGTGACGTTTTGTTTACGTTTTTTGTTTCATATATTAATGAGCGAGTGGCGTGAAGTTCATGCTTTGTTAGAATTTTAGAGAGTGTAAATGCTTATTTTGTAATTCTTAGTATTTTAAATATAGTCATTTGTTTGTTTATTTATGGTAGGGTTAGATAGTTATTTTAATAATAGATAGAAGTTATATTTAGTCAGTTTTTAGTTCTTAAATATAAATTTAATTAGGAACTATTTTCTTTAGTCAATGCACCACTAGAGTAGCCCATTTTATTATTAGAATAAATTTCTTTTTTTTCTCTTCATCAAGAGTTGGGTTCTTCTCTCTGTTGTGAAAGTGTGTTGGTACGGTTGTTTGTTTGTTCGTTCTGTTCGTCCCTCACAATACATTCATTCCGCTTTCATACATACACGCTGACTTTCACACTTTACCCCATATGCAGAATAAATATATTTCCCCACAAGAACATCGTTGGTATCTGTGTGTGAGAGTGATTTATTTTTAACAACTTAAGTCATTCGGTGTGGTCTCAGCAAGTTGCGATAGCTGACCTGACCCCCTTACCCATCGAGGAGGCGGCTCAACAACACTCCCCGCGACATATACATGGATTATAATAGTAATTATAATAGTAGTAGTAATTATAATAGTAAACACTATGAAATGCACAAAACAACTCAATGCTATTCCCAGATTAATTACCCGACAACAAACAACTTCATATAATTTTGACGCCCTTATATGCATACTTTAAAGTATTAAACTGATTAAAAGAAAGCTACATGTTTCTAATGAATAACATTAGGAAAGAGATCATAGTACATTAGCAGAATTTTAAAACAGATTTGTCTGTATTTTTACATACATGTATCGCAACTATGTGATTTGGAAGTAATTATATATCTATTCTTTTACATGACATATTAATTAACGTTAGTTCGGCTTGCTCGTAATTTTTGCTTATATATCAATGTAATATAAACAAAAACATGCAAATGTTTCATTTAAATATTCACCTTTACCATGTCGCATTCATTAGCATGTGATTTTTCTAATTAAATAAAATCAAAGAAACTTTCAGTTACAGTTTATCTAAAGATTGTTGCTGTTCTGTTAGACTTATGGAGAACTACAATGTCCGGTCTTCGTACAGGAATCACCCGATCTATTCCTATCTCGGGTCCGACAGTATTTTGACTTCTTCTGTTGCAGTGACTGATTCTGGTTGGTGTATCCATGCTCTTTCTTAGGATTTCATTCCATAGTTCTCACTTTCATTTCTATGTATTAATTTTGCCAAGTTGTTGTGCCTTTTGGTGTATTCTGTTCAAGCCAGAAACTGACACAGACATGTGTCTGGCAGACATACATTTTAGAATTTTAATTCGATATGTTCACAATAAGCCGACGAGTGCACATTTGCTACAAAATATAAAAATAAATAGGAGAATAACCTCCGAATGACATGCGGTGTAAATGTCAAAATAGTAACAATTATCGTGCATTTGGGAAGCAACGGTCACACTATGTGGCACCTGTGAAATTATAGTACAAAATGTTTTAAAAATATCATCAAAACTCTTCTGACCAATCCACAGCTACAGCATTTCATTTACGAAAGCCCAAAGGACCATCATATGACCCTCTAGAAAAAGGTGTTCCCAAACAGAGGTGGTCACACATGTGACCTGTGTACCTGTCTTGTGTAGATTTCATGCTTAGCTATAATAGCACAATATAGTGGTTAATAAGATTGCCCTTTAATTTAGAGCGGTCTCTTAAAACAGGAAATGGGTGAGATTAATGTTGCCTCTGACACTGCAGTATTCCAGGATCGGCTCTCAAATGTCTGCTTTGCAAATGGTTGGATTAACCTTCATAGTTAAAGTCCATCAAAGACTGGAAGCAGACTTAAAGGAATGAACCAGTACGGTGCATGCTCAAACAGCGTCAACATTCATGACAAGATCAAAGCTAAAAACATTTCTGTGGTACAAACAAATCAAGATTTGTGACGAATTTTCATTTAAGAAAATACTTTTATTTCATCCTGATATTAGCAACACCGTGTAAAGCATGGTGTCAGCAACACAATCGTCACATGATAAATAATAACAGATAATAAATAACATTGCAAATGTCACATGATAAATAATAACAGATAATAAATAACATTGCAAATGTCAAATGATAAATAATAACAAATGATTTGCATATCCTGACAAGGAACACATGAAAATTATATGATAATCATTGTTTATAATTTTCATGGAATAATTATGTATCTCAAAAGTGGTAATATGTAAATAAATAGATAAACTTGTTGCAATTATTAAATCATTGTATTCTGACTCTTCATCCCACTGGGTCCACATGGCAGATTTTCAAAGGACACCCATCAGAGAAAGAGCAGTAACCTGAGAGTAATTATAATATAACATTGTATAATTTATTTGGGTGTAATAATTCACTGTGATGTGTGATTATGTGCATCCGAAAATTAATATTTCAAAAATTGCTTTGGATATAGTTTTCCTTCGAATGCTGAAAACTGAATTATAAAAATGTATGATTTGTGAAACTTGAAATCAGACTCTTCTTATATTTATAATTGTGTCTAGATTTATTAACCCAGTAAAGCATATCTAGAACTCGAAACATATTTTAACATCATGGTTTCATGTCGGATATTTTCGATATATATTTTATTAATTTCCATTAGTTTGCGGAACGTATTCATATGATGTTTACTCAAGGATCCTCTCATAATCTAGTGTTTATTTTAATAGCATTTCAGGTATATGTCCTTCCGTCTGTACATCCATCTTAATGTACATCTTGCTTATCCGTCCGCCTGTCCATTTGTATCGTACTCCAGTATTCGTCCTTTAGATAGAGAGGGAGAAAGAGGGAGAAAGTGTTTTGTCAGACCTGCATGAGTTATTCAACCGTTAAGGAATCAAAGGAAAGACCTAATATGCGTCAGGCAAGGTAAACACTAAATTCAGGACGTAGAATAAACGCGATAACATTTGATAGGAATCGATATATACCTTTCTTTTCCGGCAAACCATTCTCAACACTCTCTGTGGTACGCTTTCATGACAGTCATGCGAAACTGAAATTAAAAAAAAAATATCACACGCCAATAAATGAAGGAATGTATTTTATATATGAATTTTATCATATCCAATATTTACACGAATTAATATTTATATTTATAGATAGAGATGTCTGTGATACGTGTGGGTGAATGTAATTGTAGTTGGTTTCGTGGCTTCATTCACTCAGCTAATAACTGCAGCTATGTAAAAACACATTTACATTCACAAAATGGCGCGATTGACAGATATGCAAGACAGAATGTGTCGCATATAGGGTGGCCACAACTCACACTCATTTATTCATATTCAGATAGATAGATAGACAGACAGACAGATGGACGGATGGATGGAGACAGACAGGCAGACCGAGAGAGAGAGAGAGAGAGAGAGAGAGAGAGAGAGAGAGAGAGAGAGAGAGAGAGAGAGAGAGAGAGAGAGAGAGAGAGACTCATTATAGTCAGGTATACTTTCTGAGTAAAAGACTTTCATAGAAATGCAAGAATTGATTTACCATTTTTATTAGGAAAAGTCTAACTTCGTACGTAGATCTTTGGATCTAAACAGAAAAAAATGAAGTTGCGATTAGTGCATTATATATAGCGTGCATAATAATATTCATATTTATATTTTTCACCATTCCAGTTGAAACATTTAATAAAATCATAATGGTCATTCTTCTATAAATCAAAAATATTTGTTTACTAGTGTACCTAGTGTTATGTGTGCTTATGTGTGAACAAAACAGTGTATGCCTCAATGCTTTCTGTCTCCATGTTCAAATGTATAGATGTACATTTGTATAAAAAATGTATGTACCTAGGTACATGCATATACAAAGTTAAATATTAATTCGTATAATCGATTGCTGTACAATTTATTATCATTGTACATATCTATCTATCTATCTATCTATCTATCTATCTATCTATCTATCTATCTATCTATCTATCTATCTATCTATCTATCTATCTATCTATCTATCTATCTATCTACCTACCTACCTACCTACCTACCTACCTACCTACCTATCTACCTATCTATCTATCTATCTATCTATCTATCTATCTATCTATCTATCTATCTATCTATCTATCTATCTATCTACCTATCTATCTATCTATCTATGTATGTGTCCATACATCAAATTATAATTATTTATGCTACAGTTGCTGCTGCTGCTGCTGATGATGTATCAACACTCATACATACAAATCTATATAACTTCTTTTGAGTAAAAACCCCGAAAAAGCATGGATGCACCAACGAGATGCACTCACCGAGACAGAAGTCAAAATACCGTGTGACGTGTAGATAAGAACTGAACGAGTGATTCCTGCGCGAATACTAGACATTGCTATTCTCAGTAAATCTAAGAGAACAGCGAATACTAGACATTGCTATTCTCAGTAAATCTAAGAGAACAGCAACAGTAATTGATGAATCTCTTCCATGGGACAGAAACATAAAAACAACAGAAAGAGAAAACAAACAGAAAAATTCCAAAATCTCAGATTAAGATTTCAGAGACTGTGAAATGTAGGAGCCTTGAAAAACAAAACATCTGTGTTGGAAGGCTACTTAAATAAACTACCCGAAAATCACAGACTCGCCACACTACTAAAAGCAGAACTCCTCGGAAGTGCCCATACCCTCCATAAAACTGTTCACAACCGACTGTAGTACTAGTAGTAGTAGCAGCAGCAGGCATTAATATTAGTAGTAGTAGTAGTGATGGTGGTGGTAGTAGTAGTAGTAGTAGTAGCAGACATTAATATTAGTAGAAGTAGCAGTAGTAGTGAAGGTGGTAATGGTAGTAGTAGTGATGGTAGTAGTAGTAGTAGCAGACATTAATATTAGTAGAAGTAGCAAGTGATGGTGGAAGTAGCAGTAGTATAGTAGAGGTAGTAGTAGTAGTAGTAGGTGCAGCAATAGTAATAGTTATTATTATTATCTTAGTACACGACAAATCTAGATATGCCATTTCTTTTTTGGGGGCCAGTATTAATGGATTCATCTATTAGTTTTCGTGTTCTTGTTCCTCTTCCATGGAAAACAATCTTGTGGTTTACTCGTCCTTATTTGATCCGTTTCAGTTATGTTACTTATTATGTTGATTTAAAGGGAATATCTAACAATCTCGTCATCCTTAAAATCCTTCGAAAAATATTATGCGGATGAAGTTTACTTACTCTGTATGTGCTGCAATTCATCTCGTAGCTTGGATTCCTCTCTCGCGTTAAAAGATATTCTAGGAAAGAGAATTATTTAAGCAATTATGGATAGTCAGACAGACAGGCGGACAGACATAGACGGATAGATGGATAGATAGATAAATAGATAGATAGATAGATAGAGGGATGGATAATAATTCCTTCTTTCTTAATCCATTATTTTCTTACAACAAAGTATTACATAACGCGAATGTTAACACTTTGAGTGCCTTATGCAAATCATTACTCTGTTAAAATTAAATGAACAAGAATGGAATTCATCATAATATTACAAAAAATATGAACAACAAATAATGAACGATTGACTGACTGACTGACTGATTGACTGACTGAATGAATGAACTTTCATAGATAACAAATGAGATAAGTAATACAAAAATAGTGAAAACTACTTGTTAATAAAGCATTACTTCACACTTCGAATTGCTCAATTTAGCATAAGGAAACTCAGCAAGGATTCAGCTATTTCTTTAGCACTGTGTATTTTCAGAATACAATGTCTCTTAAACATTTGTGCATGAAAATATTTTTTAAAGTGACGTTATTATAATTATGAAAGCCATAGTCAAATACAATGAATACTATCTATGAAAAGACAAATGCAATGAATAATATTTACGACGTTGATTATAATTAATTATGAATGCCAAAGTCAAATACAATGAATAATATCTATGAAAAGACAAATACAATGAATAATATTAATGACGTTTGGCCACTCACAGCGCCAGTAAAAGGGCGAGTAAGAAGATCAAAAACGTCACAGCCATAGCAAGATGGAAGGGATCTTCGTTGAAATCTAGAGTCATTTCGTCACCTGGATACGTTACATAAGAATATAGTATATCGCAAATATGCATTTCAGATGGTTGTGTAAAATAACTGTAAAATGCACGATGTAAGAAATTTAAATCGCTGCACATACATTCATGAACAGAAACACACGCTGACACACACTCTATCGCATACATTTACACAAACTCAAATGGGACTAGGCACATACATGCACATGCGCGCACACAAACACACACGCACACACACACACACACACACACACACACACACACACACACACTCACACACACAGTTTTAGAGCTAGATTGAGTGTTTGGTTTCAACTGCAAGTTTTATAGTGTGTAATTAGACCGTATAATTAATTTAACTGTCGCACTTTTTCTACTAAGCATATTGTCTTCATTAAACGAGTTATTTAAGAGACAGCTTAGAGTGTTGTAGACTGTGAATTAACTCCTTAGTTCATTGGAAAGATCTGTATGCATATAATACAGGGGACGTCACTGATCATACAGCCACAGGGAAATAATCCACACGTTCGTAATTATGAAGCTAACCTTAAAGTTACGTGCACGTGTACATATATTCTAACACAGATTTGCCACATAGATAGACGCATAAATAAATAAGGAAATGGAGAGGTAGACAGGACTAGAAAGATAGACTGCTATCTACAATAACTAAATTTAACAATTAAGCGTAAACCTGTCATTAATTCATCACATGTCAAAGCGTTTAAGAATATAAAATATTAATTATAATTCCACATGTCAATATTACGGATCATATCAGTAATTAACAAATAAGTAAATATTTGACAGCCAGTTTAGTATAACATATTATGCTTTATATGCGACTATTTATTAACATTTATATAATTATGTAAAAGATGAGAAAAGATGCTTATAATTAAAAAAATATCTCACTATCCTGTGCGTCTAACCTTTGTACTCGAGTTCTTAAATAATGAACTCTCATTCATTACCAAATGCGGAACGTTCATAACATTTATTGTTACATTATATTACTTGTAAGTGATTTCTGAAGGTATTCCTATAAGAAAGTAAGAAAATGACAAAACTGACACCCGCCTTGCCATTGCTTTCCCCGTACGATTTCCCTCGTTCTATTCCTGTATTTCTGTTTATCACATCTGTCACCATACCATCCTATACTACAGCCATATGTACAGCTCCCATCCATCTCACAGAATCCATCAATACAGCGACCACACCTTCTAGTGCATTCCTTTCCAAAGTACCCCCTTAAGCAGCCACCTGAAATAGACGTTATTGTCTAACAAACCGAAATTTAAACGAGCAAATTACGAAACACTATATTAATATTTTGACTGCATAATTTACAATGTAATCAAATTAGTGAACATAAAAATAATTGTTCAGTTACATAAAGCATTTTTCAATTCAAATCATAGATCAATAACAAACATGTAAAAATATTTTTAAGTCCATTCTTTCTCTGTTAGTCAATTGACTTCTGGCTTATCACATCGGTCAACATGCCAACTAATTATACACATCGGTCAACATGCCAACTAAGCATACACATCGGTCAACATGCCAACTAAGCATACACATCGGTCAACATGCCAACTAAGCATACACATCGGTCAACATGCCAACTAAGTATACACATCGGTCAACATGCCAACTAAGTATACACATCGGTCAACATGCACATCGTACATGCTCACATAAATCTTATTGTTATCTAGTGCTCTTTATATGTTCTATAGAAGCTCTTGACATAACTTTCTTAGCACTTGAAATATTTTCTCTAATAAATGATAAAATAAATTATGTGTTCATACAGACGCAGTAAAACATTAGTATATGTGCTAACACACAAACACTAATGATTATATGACATGTATACACTCAAGCGTGTGTGTAGTAGTAGTATATGAATTAATTATATGAATAATATAATTCTTCAAACTCATTATTAGTAGACTATATTGGGTTGTGGTTATTAAAATGTTTACACTTTCTCTATAATCAATCACAATATTTCTCTGTCCATTGTCTCTGAAAATTTCATTACCTTCCAAACAAGTTCCATAGTAGTTGTCACAACGAACGCACTTGGGAGAACATTCTTTGTCACAAGTTTCGCCATAAGTGCCTGGTTTGCAGACTGCAAATCATATAACAAAAAGCACGTCAAAGAAAATTTAAGGATACAGTCAAATATATAATCACTTTGTGTAGATTATTGTGGTGGAAAAAATTGCCTATTCATATTTCTAAACTTAATTGTCATATAAATTGTGAAATTGTCGAAGTGACCCGACCTTGGGCACTCATTATGATGGTATTTTTGTAGATGTCAGAGTTGGAGTAAACAACTCGAGTTGAGAATATGCTGAAATTGCTGATGCAATGCAAACCATTTCGAAATAGATGAGGTTTTATTATCCAATGGTTAAAAGTTTCAAGAATGAGACCAGCAATGGGTTGAGATCAAAAGTTGACATGCTGTAGAAAATTGTATTGTCCAATCACTTTAATTTGGTGTGGCAAATAGTCCGGTCTTGAAAGGCAGCCTTTATTTTACTGAGTTTACTGACCGATTGAGAGACAATATATTTCAAAATATTTTGTGTATTTTTGCTATTGATATGTTATATTGCATTATACATAGAGATGTATTATTTGAGTAGACTATCGTTTCTGCGAATTGTGAACTATGATGGATGTGAGATACTAAACATTTGACATTGTTTTTAGTGAAATCACTCATAAAACGGATATGTTCTTTATTATGGTGTGTGAGTTTACCGGGCTGGTGTGGGGGCTCCAAGGCGACGTATATCCATTTTGCGTGTAAATGTACTTCTATGGGTATGTTGTATATTGCCATGTGTGTCGTTATTATATATATATATATAATATATATATATATATATATGTGTGTGTGTGTGTGTGTGTGTGTGTGTGTGTGTATGCATAGGTGTGTGGTGTGTATCTCTGACAATAACTTTGATGTCAAATGGGAGTACCTGTGTAATACGTATAAAGAGTGCAGCTTGCACTATGTTAAAAGTAATTTTTTTTCTCTCTCTAACACACACACACATACACACACACACACACACACACACACACACACACACACACACACACACACACACACACACACAAGTTCTTATCATTACTTACATTACAAAGTCATAATTATTTTTCTTTGATCTGTGTATATCCATTGCCATAAAGACTTGTTAAGTCAAGGTATGTAATTGCACTAGCAGTGCAATTGGTACTCACCCCACACTTGCACCTCACAAAATGACAAAATATGACTTAGTGAATCTGGATGCCAAGCAAAAGTGCTTTTTGACACTCTTATAATGTGGCCACGTAGAGGTGTGTCGCAGTCTATGTGAAGCATGCCTGACAGAGCTGTGAGAGCAACTTTGGAGATCCTGTGACATAACTCATTATCCACAAAAATGTCAGCATTTGTCAGGTACTTCGTATCTAGTGTGAGAGAAAATTTAAAAGTCTTTATTATACATGTGATGAGACGAAACCTAACATCGAAGCAGGACGAAACAACGCACAATTCCATAGAATAGACATATAAACGCACACACGTACACGCACACACGCTTGCATGCAACACACGCGCGCGCTTACACACAGTGTGTTATGCTACTTTGTGTACATAAAATAATTAGAAACGTCAGCGTTCAATTCTGGTCCAATATGAGATGACGAGGCCTCAGAGGTTGATACAACTTTTGACAAATTTGACTGAAGTGCTTCAGGGACCACCATTGCCACACTTATTCGAGTCGCCGTTAGGCAAAAATACAACAGTCAAAATGGTACTTGAAACCAGTCTGTACAACATCAATCAAGAAGTTAGTCCAACAGCACCGGCCGTCAACACATTAACTTCAAACCCAAAAGAAAAGTGCGCAGATGACAACGACCATATTTCAGAAAATTGCACAAACCGGTCAAAGAAACTGGTAGCCATCAACGACAAAGGAATAAAGGTAAAGTAAAAGCAGTTCAGACAAACTAATTGACAGCCATCAAAGACAAAGTAATAAAGATAAAGGCAGTTTTCAGACAAACTAACATAGCATCGATACTAACAGGAGAAAAATAGCAACAAACAAGACACCATTGTTTGCAATCGGTATATATCTGCAACGCGTTTGCGGATAAGGTCCACTTCATTTTGGACCATATATATTTTCTGCCTGCTCCACAGCATAGGACCATATGTACTGGCTGCCTGCTCCACTGCTTTGGACCATATATGCTGGCAGTCTGCTCCACTGCATTGGGCCATATATACTGGCTGTATGCTTCACTGCATTGGACCATATATACTGGCTGCCTGCTCCACTGCTTTGGACCATATATGCTGGCAGTCTGCTCCACTGCATTGGGCCATATATACTGGCTGTATGCTTCACTGCATTGGACCATATATACTGGCTGTATGCTTCACTGCATTGGACCATATATGCTGGCAGTCTGCTCCACTGCATTGGGCCATAAATACTGGCTGTATGCTTCACTGCATTGGACCATATATGCTGGCTGCCTGCTCCACTGCATTGGGCCGCAAACCGAAGACCCAAAAGGGAGATATCGTGGAAAGTCCAACCAACCCCAAAGGCGACCCAATAGAGTTAAGCAAAATACTTTAAATTTACACCGATCGATCAACGAGAGAATAATTCGGATTCCTGAATATCATTTTTCAGCCTGATGACGTCAAGAGAGCATCACTGAATAGACTGGCACACGCACACACACGAACGCACGCACACATCATTTTTCAGCCTGATGACGTCAAGACAGCATCACTGAATAGACTGGCAACCCACTCTCATGCTCTTCATATCTTATTTCACTCTTTGCTCACATCAAACCCCTTTTAATCTTTAACTTTGGCACATCTCACGCTAAGCCGTGTAAACGGCAAAGCTAGAACACTAAACAAACCAATCAGGAATTTTTTCATTAAACTTTGTAACGGGCGTTGGGTGTGGTTACAATAGAAATTCCGGGTTGTGGGTTTTGCTGCAAAAGTACTTTCTGAAGTGTGCTATTAACTAATTTAAAGACATACAAAGCTACCTTTCTTTGACAAGTTCTGAACAGAAATATTATTTGTCAAGAAGAGTTAACACAACTTAGTGTATTCACAGTCTAGCTTTAACGAACTAAATATGACCCAGACAGAACGGGATGTTGATTGAATTAGAAAAGATAGATTATCGATTTTCGGAAAGGATTTAATGTGTTCATTGGACACCCATGAATCAAAACGAATATTTGAGTCCGCTTTATTAAAAAAAAAAAATTCTCTGCTTTCATTTTGACGTTCACTCCGGGTAAACATTACTATTAAAATTAAATATACCTTATTCACAATATACAAGAAAGAACAAAATATAAATAATATAAATGTAATTGTAATAAATGAATTCACAAAGGAACATTACTTGAAATTTTCATTATTAGATCGCATTTTTGAAACAACAGTTACATACCTTTGCTAAAATAAAATTCAAGAGATAAATTAGAAAATGAAAGATGTAGCTCACGCAAAATTTCAACGAAGATAGAAATTTCAGTGATGGTGTAATTACGGCCTAGATCCACCTCCCATGCAGGGTTCAAGTCTCTCTCCCCACTCCGATAGCAGTTAGCAACATTCTTTCCGTTAACAGAAGTGGTAGTTCGATACCGAATGTCTGTGTTGCCATTAACAGCCAAACACCCCATGTGGGCGACGTCCTCCTTAGGATAATCGTCAGACTTATACAGGGATTTGACCATGGTTGGTTTGCCTAGGGCAACGTTCACTACAGCAGAATGTACAAATAAAATGTTTTCTCCGTAATGAGGGATTTTAATTCATAGGATATATCTTCCTCTCTCTTTCTCTTTATTTTTTGTATATATGTGGTCTGGTATGTTTATGTGTGTGTTCATGTGTGTGCGTGTGTGTGGTGTACTTCTAAATTTATGTGTGTGTGTGTGTGTGTGCGTGTGTGTGTTGTATACTTCTATCAGATAATCAGCTGTAGGTATTTGATTGGATACTGTTTTTAAGCATTAATGCGGTAATATTTGTCGTTAATGTACGTGCTGTTTAAACATTTTATTCTTTGAAAACAGTCCAATTCATGTACAGTTATCGTTCTTTATGATACTAGGCAATAAATAAATAATTACAATTATCGTTCTTTAGCACGCACTGAAAGAAAGAATTATATACAGTTATTGCTCTTTAGGACATTTATCGTTCTTTAGGATATTAACAAGAAAGAAATAGATACAGTTATCGTTCTTAAGGATACTAGGCAAAAAAGAAATATATAGTTATCGTACTTTACGATATTTAGCAAGAAATAAATATACAGCTATAGTTCATTAGGATATTTAGCAAGAAAGAAATAGTTCTTATGCCTATTTAACAAGAAAGAAATATATACAGTTAGTTATCTTACTTTAGGACATTTAGGAAAAAAGAAATATATAGAGTTATCCTTCTTAAGAATATTTAGTTATAAAGAAATATGTAGTCAGAAATATATAGATAGAGTTATCGGTCTTTAGGGCACGTTACAAAAAGAAGATTACCTTTCTCGCCCCCGCAGTCACTACATCGCAAGGTTTTGAAATCACAGCGTACTCCTATAACAGCACATGAACACTTCTCAGCTGGAAGAAAAAAAATGTTTGAGTTAAACGAAATTCGTTTTAATGAAGATAGTCTGGTGTATTGTAAACATTTCTGCTCGGTCCAGAGGACATAGCGTCCGAATCTCAGTATTTTAATTAGTGTAGACTATTGCTATTAGTCAAAATATTTACTTTTCCCCATTTCAATCCATTTCCTCGAACACTAAATCTGCATTATTTGCTAGTTTCTCTTGACTGAGGAGGCTGCTAGAATGAAATTCAGGTTAATACACATCTGACATACATCACAAAAATGTGTGGCTGAAAAATGGAGTAAACATGCATATTTGTTTGTTATGTCTTCAATGTTACATAAGTTGTTACTGGGGTGGGTTGTGGGGTTGATCATTTAGGAACTGATACCAGATCGTTGTAACTCGAACGCCGCTGGCCGAGCTGTCTCTAGATTTTCAACTATACGTGGTTCAACACAGACCCCATCCTGCGTACATCCCTTGGGTCCGCACATACATGCATCAGTGCAGTGTCTTCCATAGAAACCAATCTTGCAACGAGCTGCAATGAATGGATAATGTATAAAAGTTAGCGTGGCAATCCTGAACTGATGGTTTGTCATAAATATAGTGTTTTTTTGAATATTGATAATTTCGGATAAAGTGGATTTTTGAACACAAACAGTGACACATATGGTCATAAACGAGCTTACACACATACATATACTCGTTTCCGCTTCTTACCTGGCAACATATTGAATATCAGTTATCATTGAGCTGTTATATGCATTAACAGGAGTAAAGTGAAAATATAAACAAAACTGAAAATAAAATAACGATCCTATCTATATTCTCATTGTAAGATCCCAAGCGGCGTCACCAACTTTCGAAACAAGGCAATTACAATACTTTCATATCGACGTCACAAACTTTTGAAACAAGGCAATCACAATACTTTCATACCGACGTCACAAACTTTTGAAACAAGGCAATCACAGTACTTTCAAACGTCCCATAAAGTCAAAGCTACAAATAACCACACATTGATAAAGTTCATTTACGGGTGTTAAATTAAAGAAATTATTTGTATATGTCAACGTTCTCGCTATCAGTGTCATCACATAATCGATTTAGTATTTGTGTTCATAAACTGTAGACCATTCAGATCAATAGCAGCAAAGCAGAGGAACAGTTTCAGTAACAGACTTTCAGTTTGCTGAAGATAACATTGAAACAGTTTCATTTGGGCAAACAAGTATTTGTCAAGGTGTATGCGCGAATGATTACAAATAAAGTACTGCCGAGAGCTAACGTTTGAACTCTTTAAAAGAATTTAATATTTTCTTGAAATTTGTATGGAGGTCTAGTTTTGTTACATGGAATATTACTCTAATTAATTTGTATGGAGGTCTAGCTTTGTTACTAGGAATATTACTCTATTTGATTAATTCTGCGATTTTCACTGGAATATTTGCATGTCGTTTTCTTTCCTTTTTAATAAAAATAATAAATAAACGACAGACCGAGGTAATTACTTTTTTCTACAATTTTCTACAAAATTAGAAATTTTCACTAGTAGTGAGTGTGATGAATATATGATGCTCTATGCACAATTTAAATTACACATACGGACTTTACTCCCATCAGTGCTGTCAGTTGCAATTTTCATGTTTCCGGATAATTTAGAGCAACCTAATTCACTCAGCCATCGCTCGGGTTACTTTACAAAACCAGAGTCACCCTAACTAATTTGTATCCCTGGGATTATCACCTAAATAACAATGCGGTTTTCTTAACTACTAAATCACGTTCAAGTCCAATGCAATTTTTTAAAAATAAATAGATAATAAATTTTATACATTGCAGCACGATAAGAAAGCTACACTGAAAATAACAATCCTGTATTCATAAAATTTAACTATTTTCCTAGGTGAAAGAAAAGACAAGTCTATTTAAAACATTGACATACACATTGCTATGTGTGTAATGCTTTTAAACATTAAGTAAATGCTTTAATGAATAAAATGCATTTATTTCCAAATTAATTAATAATTATGATATTGAAGAGATACATTTACTGACACTATGTTCTTAATTATTGTAAGTTATCGTAAATTTTCTACATTATAAATTAACCAGTGCATTTTCTTCCGATTTGATTTAAGTGGAATATTGTATGTTTAAAAATTGTAAAACAATTATTTCAGAATTAGTTTTATTAGTCATAATCGTAGGCATATTGGATAGCTTCTGCATGCATATTATTTACGTAAATATGTAAGTAAGCATATTTTATACATATTGAGTAAGAATTATACGGTGTGCGTTTGGTATCCACCTTCCTACTTACCTATCTGTCTGTCTATCTGTCTATCTCTATCTATCTGGTTATATCTATCTATCTCTATCTATCTATATCTATCTGTCTATCTCTGTCTATCTGTCTATCTCTATCTCTATCTGTCTATCTATCTGTCTATCTCTATCTATCTATCTCTGTCTATCTATCTCTATCTATCTATCTGTCTATCCGTATATCTCTATCCATCTGTCTATATCTATCTCTATCTATCTATCTCTATCTATCTATCTGTCTATCCGTATATCTCTATCTATCTGTCTATCTCTATCTGTCTATCTATCTATCTATCTACCTATCTATCTATCTGTCTGTCTGTCTGTCTATCTGTTCGTACGTATCAATATGAAAATCTGTATCTATCCATTTTTCTGTTTGCAAATGTGTGCCCATGCATGGTTTCTTTTGTGTGCTTGAGACATTGGCTAGGAAAAAAATAATTGTGCACGTGCAGCAATAGAACTCATAGTTCGTACAGTTCTATCTCAAAATTAATGAGATATTACTGTCTGAATACTTTAAATCCAACCTTTATTTTACCCCACGTTCAAATTCACAACGTGGAACACATTTACGAGAAATAATATTAACTCTGAGATTGTTTTCGCTACTGTTTAATTATGGTAGACAACACTGAAACAGAAGGAAATGAAAATAAGAGTACTTTCATACTTGAATGTTCACCTACCACACACTCCGTAATAGTTGTCACAGTTAATGCAACCAATGGCGCACCTCTTATTACAGGACTTGCCATACAGGCCTGGGTTGCAAACTGAAACGCATGACATATTCAGTAATTTAATAATGAATAGGCATTGTTATTAATGTTTAGAATTTGTACAGATAAAATAATTTGTACTGAATTAAGGTAAAAGTAATATAGCTCTTCATCTATATAAAAGACCAAAGAAGATAAAATTTTAAACTGTATAAAGATTTTATAACTCGATTCGTTTCCACGATAGAAAGGAACACTACCACTCTCAATCCTAAGAACACAAACGTAATAACCGACTGACAGCATATTCAAATGATTCGTTTGATTTGGTTAGATGTGTTAATAAACCCAAAAGGTGTGTATTTACAGTTGCAGTAACAATAATGCTTACCCCACACTTGCACCTCGCAAAATGACAACATATGGTACTGTGTCTGCTTGCTTTGAAGGTACGAACTTTTGGACAGTCTGACAAGATGGCCCACTAAAGGAGTTTTGCATGTTATGTGGGTCATGGCCGGCGGAAGAATCGTCACTACTGTAAACTTGTAGCACAGCACATTATCCACGAATACATCGGTGTCATACATGAGATCCCTATCTGGTTTGTAGAATACGAAAACAATTACAAATATGCAATAACAAATCGTTTGGCGGAGGTGGGCGTGGCACAGAAGAGTAAAGCATAGTCATTGGTACCTCTCGGCAGTTGGGTAAGGGCTTTAGAACCCACCGACTCACACATACACACACATTCACTCACATACATACAAACGCGCACGCATACACACATGCATGCATATACAATATAAATAGATTCATATTTTCATCATTTAAAGGGAGATAAACAAGTTTTGAAGATTTCTCAATTACTTTTATCGTCTTCACTTTTGTCATTTTATTTATTTAATTATTTCGTGTATTTAGTTTATTTACTATATTTATTACGATTACTTTATTCATTTCATTTATTTGATTGTAAATATTTTCATCACAATTATATTTGTATTAAGAGTATATTTTTATATTTTAATTAAATTATATATTTAATTATTTTTAAAATCTTTATATTACATTATATGTGTCTTGTAATATGTCTGGTGATGTCTTTTGTATTACATGTCCTTTATGGAAAAAAAGAAAATTAAAATTGTTTTTAAAAAAGAATAGTAATAAATTAAATTCTAGATATACAACTACTAATTAAATAAACAAAACAATAAATTATGCTCATAAAAGATAATTTAAACTATAGTAATATGCACTAAATTTTCTAATAAACTTAAAACTCGTTCTTGTGATGATTATAAATAATTTAATAAGATAAAAATAAAAACAAAATGATTGGTCAGCTCACGAGTGAAGTCGACGACGATTGTAATTTCCGTGATGGTGTAGTTCCGCCCAAGGTCAACCTCCCAGGAAGGATTGTGGTCTTCTTCTCCACTTCGATAACAGTTGGCATGGTGTCTAGTACTCCAGAATTTGGTAGAGACATAATAAGGTTTGATGTTGCCGTTAACCGCCAAACACCCTACGTGAGACAGGTCGCCTTCATAAAAACTGTCTTTACGATACAACGACTTGAAAGTAGTCGGCTTGCCAAGAGCAACGTTTACTGAGGCAGGGTGTAAAAATAGAATTAATTCAATGAAACACATGCATAAATACCTACGAGCAGAGTCAAATTATAAAATGCATGTAAATATCTATCTATCTATCTATCTATCTATCTATCTATCTATCTATCTATCTATCTATCTATCTATCTATCTATCTATCTATCTATCTATCTATCTATCTATCTATCTATCTATCTATCTATCTATCTATCTATCTATCTATCTGTCTGTCTGTCTATCTATCTATCTATCTATCTATCTATCTATCTATCTATCTATCTATCTATCTATCTATCTATCTCGCTAAAGTTCATTTCATGATCCTTAATTTCTTTACATTTCTTTGCGGAAGCAAACGTGGAAAAATATAATTAGTTGTGTATTGTCACAAAATGATAATTTCATTCATTATTAATTATAAAATGATAAGATATCAATGAATTATAGCTTTATTTGATTTGAAAATAAATAAGACTTGAAAATTCATAGCTATTATAACATAAACTTATTTTATATTTTGTTGCCTATGTTGACTTCGAGCAGAAACATGTTTTCAGTTAGTGAGTGAATTCTTAAAGGTGTAAAATATGCATGAGTGTGTGATGTTTGGGGATTAGGGTTATATGTGGTACGTGCTGGCGTTTGGTCCAGAAGGGTACTGAGGGGTCAACAGGAAGTACTCGCAGAAATGAAGAGTTTATACCAGTGCACACGCATGGGCTTGTCCAGCAGTCCATCAAAGTCGGAGGAAGCGTGGGCGAAATTTACTTTTGTGTAACTGATTGATGAAGTAGGAGACCAGAGAAGATGGGTGGGGTCAAAACTAACATTGCCTCTGAGGAACAAATGTAACTTCACTCCATGCGCGTTTGAACTGAGAAATCGTCATGGTTGCAAGAGTCACTTTAAGGCTAGAAATGATTGACGGATGACGTCCCAAGTTATGAATACATGTTGAGTCTGGCCACCAGCCTAGAATAGAGAGCTGCTATTGAGACCATGTATGTGGACCAGAGACTTCTCAGCGTGATGATGCAAAAGGGGAGGGGGGTAAATGGGACAGATTATCACAGGTACAATGAAGAGCTAAGTGCGTATATCAGGAAATGGCCTGTCCTTATTCTAGCATGCTTTTGCATCGAATGAGAGCAGTCAAAACGTTGAATCATTAAGCAATTCATTGCTAGGTCACGCTGATCAGTGGTGAGAGATTTGTATGAATCTTTCATATCTATTAAACACTTCTTTTTTTAATTTTAGTGTAGTGATGTTAAGTAAGAGTATAGTGTCTCTCTTCGCATTAGTGTTAGTGCGTCATAGATAGTGACGTAATTGCTTGTATTGCTCTTTCTGCATTCCGGTTTTACTGAGTCAACGACTTAAATACCAGAACGTCGACACGAAACAACCAGAGCCGAATATAGGATCGGTATTTTCAGGTGAATTAATTAAGCCGAAGTGCATCACAGCTAACTGCAAGAAATTAGATCGCTCCAGATATTATATGTGTTAATAATACTCATGCCACCTGTTCTAGTCTTTATGTGGAATACTTTCTGAGTAGAACAAAAACACCTTCATGAATGTTTCAGATAAAATACAAGAGCGTCAAAGTTGTCATATATATATATATATATATATGTTAAACTAGAAACAAATATTATTTAAAAATTATTAGATCACTCTCTCTCTCTCTCTCTCTCTCTCTCTCTCACACACACACACACACACACACACACACACACACACACACACACACACACACACACACAATCTCTCCTGCTTTTCTCATTGTTCTATACGATATGCTTTTATAATTTATCTCTAAGCCCATCAGGAGGTTACAAAAAATGCAGTCATAATTCATGAAGACTCGTAGAAAACCTTTCGAGCTATTGCAACCGTCCCGTAAGGAGCAGTGGATACCCGTGAAATCACAAGGAACACGTAAAGGAGCACACGAACATGTCTGGGCTGAAAAAATATATAAACAAATTTGGTGTTATTTGATTTAGATTTTGATATTCTAAATTTATGTATGAACTAATGTTCGCAACAAACGAAATACAGATTCAGCTCCAATTTTTAGTTGGCTCTGTCCCTTGGTCTTTGAATTCCAGCTCACAATTTTCAATTCGATGCACTACTTAGGAACACTTTATGTAAAACATTCATCTTTCTTCGTACAGCTATATCGCAATACATAATGAATAAAATGTACATAACTCAAATTTTACACACACGAAAAGCCAACTATAATGTATGCA
The DNA here is from genome assembly GCA_028829895.1 of Sinotaia quadrata. Lineage (NCBI taxonomy): Eukaryota > Metazoa > Mollusca > Gastropoda > Architaenioglossa > Viviparidae > Sinotaia > Sinotaia quadrata. Next base: position 113,408,547 of record CM054180.1, read on the forward strand.
TACTTCTAATCTATCTATCTATCTATCTATCTATCTATCTATCTATCTATCTATCTATCTATCTATCTATCTATCTATCTATCTATCTATCTATCTATCTATCTATCTATCTATCTATCTATCTATCTATCTACCTATCCATCCATCCATCCATCTATCTATCTATCCATCTATCTATCTATCTATCTGTAATAATTTTAATAAGAACATTAAAGTACTATTAAAATTATCTTAAAATGCACAACTTACCTAACACGCACGAAAGTAACGCACCGAAGATAATAATCTGTAAAAAGCGACTTGGCATATTTCTTGTTGTTCGTTAGATGAGAAATATAAAAGACGATGAACCTATTGTTTATCTTTCATTTCAAAAGCAAGAGAAAGAATGCATAGTCGCAGGGACTTCAAAATTACGCCAATGATGACGTTACTTCTCACGGTGTCAAAAAGGATTGCACTTTTTACGTCATCATTCATTGATTACCATGAATTATGTCTTGGCAATAGCAAAGCGCGAAATCGGCCTAGGCCGGAAGGGTTAGCCCTATACTAGTTAAAAGCATTAACGAAACTTTCAAAACTAGAAATTTCATTTTTAAGCCAAAAAAAAAAAAATCGATAACATGCTATTATCCACTATCATTTGCCCTTGGTAATAAAATACTTACGGATTGTAAACTAAGGTAAAATAAATTAAGTTTGGAAAACATTGGTTTGGGGATGAAATGGCAATCAAGGCACACTAGACAGGAACACAACGTTGACAAATAATAGGCACTTATTTCATTATTCTCTATTTAAAAAAAATTTTTTTTATCATGATTATACTGTGGTTAGTGTATATAATTTTGACCATCCGTCATGGAGATAGATAGACAGACAGACATACATATAGATAGATAGGATAGAGGGAGATAGATAGATAGATAGATAGATATTCCCACTCACTTCTTTTAATTTGTCACTTGTTTTTCATATTTTCAACCCATATCTGTAATTTTATTCATGAAATACTTTATTGCGATAAGTTGTGGAGTGCTTGCTCGTATTTCCGACATGTATATGTTGTGTTTAAAGTAGACATCGTGCACTGCACGTTAATTACACACATACAATGCAGTATTTAAAGTGGACATAGTGCACTTCACGTTAAGTACATATGCACAATGAGAAAAACAACTGAATCCTGATGAAACGGAGACACTTTCTGCAACAGACTAGCGAACAAAAGCACTACACATAGATTCGTCACCAATATTCACAACTTACATCAGCCACCGACACCAAAACGCTCAACAGGAACAAAATACAACTTCAACGCCATAGACACAGGAAATAGCAGGCACATAACAGGAACACAGCTCAACTATATTAAAACGGAAATATCTATAAACAACTATATCAAAACAGAATATCTATAAACAACTATATCAAAACAGAAATATCTATAAACAACTATATCAAAACAGAAATATCTATAAACAACTATATCAAAACAGAAATATCTATAAACAACTATATCAAAACAGAAATATCTATAAACAACTATATCAAAACAGAAATATCTATAAACAACTATATCAAAACAGAAATATCTATAAACAACTATATCAAAACAGAAATATCTATAAACAACTACATCAAAACAGAAATATCTATAAACAACTATATTAAAAACAAGTGACGACAACACCAAGCAACCGGACGATCCCAGTATCTCTTAGATATAAATAAAGTTGTCTGTTCACAGCACGCCTAGTCTGAGTTCTCCCAAATATAAAATTATAGCACACTAGTGATTATAAGTCACCACCTTTGCTTGATTTTATATAGTGATAATAATTCAATGCAAGCTGAAGAAAGCAGGGTACGAGAACCAATCTAAGACACATTTTCTTAAGAAAGGTCTAAATGCTTCTACCTAGGATTAGTCTGGCACTGCCGTAATTCGACTTCCATAAGTAGATAAATCTAACAATCCCTCTATAAAACGGCCATTATTTCCAGCAAAGAAAATTAGCGAAACATGCTTTAATGTTCCAGGACAGAAAGGTGTTGAACACATACTGAATGTCATAGAAGCACGATGTTGTATAACTCATTCAGTTTAAGAAAATAATTTTATTTATTTGTGTTATAAGCGACTTTGTTGTAAAACATGATTTCAGCAATACAAATGTTACATAGCTCAATAATAACAAATGAAAATACTCTTCACTAGCAATGTCAATCAAAGAGACACAAAAAACTGAATGGAGTACATATTTAAAATAATCCGTAATAATTCTGATCCGAACAATTCAAAATGTATAAATAAATAGATAAACACGACGAGTTTCGCAGTCAACAGTTTGCTGACTCTCCATCACATTGTCTCTCAAATACAGAATTTTCCTGAACATCAGTCCAAGGTAGAGCAGTTATCTGTGAATAATCATAGACAGTAGGCATATTATTTGTATATGATTAAGTCTGAAGCGATTAAGGATAAGTGACTATTGATAACTATAATAGCATCACTATTCCACAGTTCACAGTTGATGTAAAGTAATATGTTTTCTGTGGCGCCTAAAAGTGAGACTTTGGGTGTATTTTGATTATTAAATATTATATTTCTATAGTGTAAGTCGCATGCACACATTATAGTATAATGTAGTTTGGATGTTTCTGCTGTATTAGTGTTCTCGATGAGTTTGTAATACGAGGTATATACGTTGTTTATTCAAGAATGTTCTCTATAAGGGGAGACTAATTTTAACAGCGTGTAAGGGTATCTTTTAATCTGTATTTCTCTCTCTCAGCTTGTCAGTCTACCCGTGCATTCATTTCATATGCTGTTTGTCTGTCAGTCTTTCAGTTTGCCTATCCATCCAGCTGCGGATTACCTACCCTTTGCTTGTGTAGAAATCTATAATACAAAACGTCTTACAGTATAGGCTGCGTGCGGATTACCTACCCTTTGCTTGTGTAGAAATCTATAATACAAAACGTCTTACAGTATAGGCTGCGTGCAGATTACCTACCCATTGCTTGTGTAGAAATCTATAATACAAAACGTCTTACAGTAGGCCTATAGGCTGCGTGTTTCTCTTTCTTCAACAAATAAAAATCGTGAATGAATGATGTAACGTTCAAAGCCAGTCACGCATTATAAACGATGGAGAGTGGTGAGCGGTTTAACTACAGTTTGACAACAGTTGACGCCTCGTCGACTTACATTTCTGTGTCCGACATAATATTTTCATCATACTGTGCAGTATCCTCATGACTGCACATATTCGCCCTCATCAGAGTAATATGTACCTACAACAGAATCACACCATAGCATTAGAGCATTAAAACGTAATAAAATTGGCAAGTGACTACATGTCTATCAGTTTAATGTACCACTCCTCACTTTGAATCCATTTATAATTATATGATACTATAAGCTGTATGCTATGTTCCAAGTCTTGAGAGCAACGTGTTAATATCTGTTATATTTAAGAAAGTGGAACGCGATCGAAATTTATACAGGTACCATTTAATCATTCAGTGTAGGTGGAGATATGATATGAGATATCCTAAGATAATAAAAGAAATGCGTGAAAGTAGGGGCAGAATAGGATGTGTTAACATCGAAATATCTGCATGGTCCAAAGTATGAATACGTATGAAAGGTAATAATAATATAATTGGCAGAGCATGTGAGCCATAATGAGTCAGGATATATATATATATATATATATATATATATATATATATATATATATATATATATTTTCACCACACTACAGTCACAGGATGTGCAAATACTAGTCACAGGATGTGCAAATACTACAGTCACAGGATGTGCAAACACTACAGTCACAGGATGCGCAAATACTACAGACATAGGATGTGCAAACACTACAGTCACAGGATGTGCAAACACTACAGTCACAGGATGCGCAAATACTACAGTCACAGGATGTGCAAACACTACAGTCACAGGATGTGCAAACACTACAGTCACAGGAAGTGCAAATACCTGAAAATCAATTCGATAAAGTCCACTTTGTCAACTTCAAAATTATCAAGCTGTGACACCACTGGCATCCTTCACTCGTTGCGATTATTGTTTATTAATTAATATTACATAACTAATTAGAAATAATCGAAAATCTTAATTTATAAGTTATTAATAATTATCCCACAAAACCAATATATCTCTCAATTGGCGGATTATAAAGGTATTATGAAACCCTTGTCTTTAAATATAATATGGTTTATCAGCAGGTGGAAATGTCTTACTGAAGGAGTAATAAAAATACTCTTTTATTTATATTTAACGAGTCCCCATCCATCCACTCTTACTCCAACATAAAGTTGTGTGTGTGTGTGTGTTTTAGAGAGAGACAATAAAATATCTTTGCGTATGTGGACTGCAGTTTGATGAAGAAGTCAATAAAATGTCCGTGAGTATGTGGACTGCAGTTTGCTGAAGACAATAATATGTAGGCCTACTTACCTATGTGGACTGCATGTTGCTGAAGAAGACAATAAAATATAGATATGTATGTGGACTGCAGTTTGCCGATGCAGACTGTAAATAATAATTACGTAAGTAAACTACAACATAAAGTGCAATGTGTATGGGGATTGCAATTTGAAGCTCGTTAGAGCGCAGTCAAATCGAACTTTATGTAGGACTATCAATATTACTTTTAGATACATTTGTATATTTTAATGCTTTTATTTCGTTTTCCATGCTAATGTAGGCTGGTGATTGGCTGTGAATGTTGTGCTTCTTGGAAAGACTAGAGTAACAACACGAATGAGGTCTAAATCTTCCAGAGAATGCCTAAATCCTGAAACATCCAAAAATTAAAAGGAAACTATTTTCCTCCATAAATATCCACCGAGGGCTATTATCTAGGAGAAAGGCAACTCACCCGGTTTATAAACCTCTTGCACTGGTGACGTCAACATTTCTTTTTCGTTTTCTTTTTCTTTTTCTGCACGGGGTCTTTCTCGCATATAAAATATCCATCTAGGAAAATGAAATGATACAATTATGAACCTGCAAGATTTGTGATAATTCTCTCCTGATAATAATTCATTAGTTTACTAACCTTCAACGACCGTTTTGCATGCATAATTAAATTAGATTACTTTCTATAAATTCAGTTGATATGTGATTTGTTTTAATTCGAAGAACATACATCCGAACTTTAATATCTTAATGACTTCGAAATCGAAATGGAAATGCTTATCACACTAATTCCTTTATTTTCGAATGTTCAAACTTATATAAACGCTCTTTATTCTGTATAGAACATACAAAATTGTGTGGAGTGGTTCGCGGCATTATCTACATTACGCACCCACACGTATCGTATTAGGGCGTATTAAATACGTACGCCCAAGTATAGAAGGCTACTAAGGCGTATTAAAAATTTGCCTAATGTGCTAGTTACACGTTTACTCATGGTTTCGGTGACACGTGTCCTTGTTTTTGATGCATCCCATTTCAGGATTTTTTAAAACAGATTTATGAGAGTATGCTTCGATCAATTTGCAAAAGGTAATTTTAACTGTAGCATTGTGTAATTTAAATGCAAATGTGAAAACAATGAAGTCTGCATATATACACTATGTAAAATTGAGTAGTGCAAATAATAAATGTACATGCCAGACCTGTAAAAAAATATCATATGCACGAAAATAGCAATGGTGACTTTATAAACATAAATCATAAACTATTGCAACAATAAAACTGTTTGAAGCAAAATCATAATACTTACAAAATGAGAAGAATTAAAGAATAAATACATAACATAAAATTAATTCTTCATAATTTATCAAAACTATCAGCATATTATGATAAATCTCAACGAAATAATAAGTTTATCGAATTAAGTAGCACGTTTCCATCAATGGAGTGTAGTGTATTCCTTACACTTACATACTGTGGTAGAAGCTTCCGCAATACCACAGGCATAATAGTTTACAATCAGTAAACAAGAAAATTCGCATAATACAAGGAAAACCTTCTTTGTCACTCTAAAAATATAATCAGGGAATAAACAATAAGCTTCCAGTTTTACATTCAAATCACAACTTGCTGTTTCCCGGAACAGTATTTATTAGCCAGATACACACATACAGCATAATAGCTTTTATGAGTTGGTTCACTAGATAAAATGTCAAGCATATCACATATAAGCATCATATTTTACAATTTGTAGAAATAATAGTCTACTCGCATAATACATCTCTACGTAAAACACAGGTATGATATATCAATAGCAAAATTGTCCATTCTCTCTCATTCGGTCACTACATTAAACTAATAGTCTCCTTTCGTGACTGGACTTGTTGCCACACCAAATTCAAAAGATTAGACAATAGACTTCTCTACAACACGCAAACCTTTGATCTCAGCCCATTGGCTGGTCTCTTTCACGCAAATCGTAACCACATCCAGTTTGAACTGTTCTGATTTGCTTCAGCAATTTTCTGGCATATTCTCAACTCGAGTGTTTACTTCAACTTTGACACTTAGAAAAAATACTACCATAAAGAGTGCCCGAGGTCGGGTCACTTCGATAATTTAATAATTTATATAACAAATAATTCTAGAAATAGGGATAGGCAAATTTACTCTGCCGCAAAATGTGAAATTGATAATAAGCCAAGAGAATGACAACTTACATAGTAATTACAACAGCACTTAAGATGGTCAAAGCAAGGCCTCCAACAGCAATATGGAGAGCTCTTCTGTCGATAGTATATTCCACTGGATAAAATAAACATAAGTAACAATTTATTACGAACATATCACATAAACACAGTATTGTAGCTCTGTGCATCAACTGTAATGTGTACATTTTGAGGCATTTAAATAAATATACATACATGTTCCTTTAAACATATACTCATACATTTGCACTCTCAAGCACACAGAATCTTCTGTGACAACACATTATCTAGTTAGATATTATTAATTAATCTCAACACAATTGTCACAATTCATCGTCTAAACATAAAATGACTTTATTATATGGGCCATGTACTTAAGCACATTTAGAGTGTCTCAGACATTTCAACAATTTAGGTCATAGGCACCAGAGAGCACTATGACAGCAGCCTACAGCGAAAGTCCGAAGTCCGTAAGGATAAACCTACACCAGGATGAACGTCACATATGAATATGTTTACTGAACACGAATTTCACAAGGAAAGATAAAAAAATAAATGGAAAAAAATGATCAGTTTCTTTGAAGTGCTAGCAACGAAATCCATTTTATCGATGTAAGAAAACTATTAGCTCCAAAACTGGAGGCAAGACCAAGAAGACTGCAGACATACTAAACTATAGTTGACACTATACAGCAGCTTATTAAAGCAGACATATCAGGATTTTTAAAATTAAATTAATTAAAAATAAAATTAATTAATTTTAAAATTTGAAATATATATTTGGCCTTTTAGAATTTAGCTATGTTAGTACACTGATTTTAAGTCTTGATAAATTTGATCTATTTAAGGGACTTTGATTCGTTTACTATATTTAATAGATATGTAGCGGTTTTTAAACATTTTAAGTAGCTAAAATATCTTTAAAGAATGTCAACGCATAAAGCAGAAGTCATGATAAGATAGTTCGCCACGTATTTTTCTTTTCATCGTTAATTATTATTTTTCAGAATGCTCTATTTGTCAATGACACACTCATTGCATATGTGTGCATTATATTTGACATGTTACTTATTTTATAAGCAAAATTAAATATAGATGGATAGATGGGGGAGAGAGAGAGAGAGAGAGAGAGAGAGAGAGAGAGAGAGAGAGAGAGAGAGAGAGAGAGAGAGAGAGAGAGAGAGAGAGACTATTTTCTCTCTAATAGGATAGTGTTGTGGTAGAACTATTTGCAAATTATGCTCTTTGGGATGTATTATTCCTTTTTCTATATTAACAATCTGCAATAGAAAGCTATTAGTTATAGCGGTCAAGTCGTGTGGCGATTATGCAACCTGCCACACCTGCCTATACTACATGTAGCAAAGGATTGAGGTCAGACATACAACTAAGAATAGTCACACTATTACTGGCAACAAATTCACTTTTAAAACTTTGCACTTTGAATTCTAGAAAATACTATCTAAAAAACAACATGAACATATTAACTAAAGACAAGCATTTAATGAGGTGTTAGATTATTAGTTTGCTTATGGGCAGTTTGGGCAGTTTCTAAAATGGACAAAATTGAAACCAACCGAGATCGTTCTTTACATGAGCATTTTTTTTAGGTTTCTTCTTCCTGTGACGTTTCCCTGAAGGTTTCTGCTTCGTGTAAAGTGTCCCTGAAGGTTTCTGCTTCGTGTAAAGTGTCCCTGAAGGTTTCTGCTTCGTGTAAAGTGTCCCTGAAGGTTTCCAATTCTTATCTATAGTATAGATAAGATAGAAAGCATAAATTAAATATCAACATACAACAGAGGATTAGAGATAAACATATAACAACGTTAACACATTTCATATATACGAAAATCTATATATTGACTATTATCACGAGTTACAAGAATATCTATGAGAAAGTGAAAGTAGTCTGAAGTGTATACCATTAAGATGCAAATGCCAACAAACATTTCCACAATTATGTAAACTTTTAACAAACATAAAACTGAGAATTGTCGTAATATTGCTGGCAACGAATTTATTTTCAAAACTTTGCAATTTGAATCCTAAAAATATGTAGTACAAACATGAACGTATGAACCAAGGACAACCATTTTTATGATTTGTTATATTAATAGTTTGCTTCTAGGCATTTTCTAAACCGGACAAAATTAAAACCAGTTAGTTATTTTTACATACACATTTTTTTCGAAGGTTCCTTTATCCTGTGACGTTCACCTTGGTGCTTATCACACGTCACCACTCCATCCTACTTTACAGCCAAATGTACATCTTGTGCGTCAGTATTATTCCTACAATTTCACCAAATTAATGCTTTCCTAGCTAAGTAATTGGGAAAGTGTGACGTCACTGCACCAAACGTGAATACTCATATGCAGAAGTACTCAATATCTAGTGAAACACGTGATGATAGAATATATAGTGATGCATTAAGAGTGAATTTCGTTTCATTTCTATAGCTGAAATATTAGCCTTTTCTTTATACTTACAGCCTGGTAAATTGTTTCCATCTCGCATTCCTGTTATTGTAGCATAACTTATGTTTGTTTGTTTGTTTGTCGTGAACTGTACTGGCAACGTAATTATATCGCTTTGCCTTTTGGTTGTCTCATCAATTATATTTTCTCAATTTATTCTTAATTAAGTGGGGGGCCGTGAGTCAAGCGATCGGCGGCGTTAACCAAATTATCAGTGTAACAGTTAATGATAACATATATCCAGTAGCCCATATCATGCATCGGCACTTCACGGATTCATTATGCATTAACTACAAAATCTTAAATAATGCATTATTATAATGTCATCGCACGGTACCTCGCGACAGCTAGTCGTGTAAATGCAAACAACAAAGTTACTAAAATTATACCTGCCTTTATTTCCTGGCAGGTGAACACCACTTGGCACATATTTTGCTGTTGGCTTCGGTCGTATGTTAGTTATCTCCTCCTCGGGAGGCGGTTCCCTACTTAGAGTTATTATGTCTTCTATATCACAACGTTCACCGTGCCAACCACTTTTACAGCCACTCGTACAGTTCCCATTTGCATAGCACATATTGTCTTCACAGTTACGACACCTTTTATTGCAATGGGTTCCATAGTATCCCTTGTCGCAGCCTTTAAAATGAATGCATAAAATTTAGTCTGACAAGTATTTAAAATTAAATTATTCATACGTACGCACGCACATCCTACGAAGACATAGACACACACGCACGTGCGCGCGCACACAGGTGCAAACAAATTATATAAGCGCATATACTCGCATTCATATTTCTGGTATGAGAATATATTTCATAAAAATCGATATGATCCGTGCTGAAATTTATTTTCCTTTATTTACACTTAATACCAACTTTATCTTCTTTCATCACCTGTGGCTTTGATTACCTCTTCTACAGGTTCCGTAGTAGTTGTCACAATGTCTGCAGTTCACAGGGCATTCCTTGTTACACGATTCACCGTAAAGGCCTGGTCTGCATACTGTAAAGTATGTGAAATATTGCATTTGCCAATGGATGTATAGAAAAATGTAAGGAACAGACAAATATTTAAACGTTCTAGTTAGATTACTTTCATGAGCACTCCAACAAGCTACTGTGTAATCGAACTGTGTCTGTCTGTCTGTCTATCTATCTATCTATCTATCTATCTATCTATCTATCTATCTATCTATCTATCTATCTATCTATCTATCTATCTATCTGTCTATCTATCTATCTATCTATCTATCTATCTACCTACCTACCTACCTACCTACCTACCTACCTACCTACCTACCTACCTACCTATCTATCTATCTATCTATCTATCTATCTATCTATCTATCTATCTATCTATCTATCTATCTATATCTATCTATCTATCTATCTATCTATCTATCTATCTATCTATCTATCTATCTATCTATCTATCTATCTATCTATCTATCTATCTATCTCTATCTATCTGTCTGTCTCTCTATCTATCTATTTATCTATCTATCCATCCATCCGTCCGTCTGTCCGAATATTTACCTGTCTGTACATACACACTGTAAAGCCGAAAATGCAGATTCATACATTAACCTAAATTAAATATAAATTCTAAATATTTTGAATTTTATTTTCTTCAATGATGACAAAATGTAACCTAAATTTTGCCGTGTAATCCTCATAAGCCGTTTTGGACATCCGACTTTGGTCCTGAAGAACAAAGAGTGTAAATTGAATGGCTGCGCCGAGTGAAACAATAATTCTGTGTCTCGACAACTGAGAACAGGTTAACTTAAAGCAATGCTAGAAATGCAGTCGTATGAAATACAGTAATAAATCTTTCATTGTGATTTTAGTCGTCTTTTACACGTTCACGTTGATGTACTAACGAAACTGATAGGTACTTCTTCACGAACATAATGCTTACCCCAGATTTGAACCTCACAAAAAGACAGCAGACGATAATTAGGAATTGCGTCGAGCACGGGTTCGTTCTTAGTCAAACGTACAATATGGCCACGAAGAGGAACGTTGCAGGTGAGGTGGATCATGTCGTGATGAGCTGTCGTGACAACGGGAATCTTTATGCATACATCATTATTCACATACACCTTTGTCTCTCTCAAGTTCGTCTTATCTGGCGTAAAGGAAGCATAGAAAAGCATGACATTCGCAATGACATACTGGCGTGACAAAAAGTGAGCATGACATAAAGATGTGAGATATATCAATGAAGGGCAATGCTTTGTAATAGAGATTCAACACATGTATGCACACTCAAAGGAACAAATACAAAACATAAATACACACACACACACACACACACACACATACACTCACACACTCTCTCTCTCTCACTCACATTACACACAAACATACATGTGTACACTTACTTTAAAGCAGCCAACATTAAGAGCAAAGTATTTGTAGGTAAATAATTGTAGTCTATGTGACCAAAACAGCGCTCTATTGTGTTAACAAAATTGCTAGAAATTCATCGTTATGCGAAATTGTGGCACATCGTGCTGGAGATTAACCACTAAGCAGCCAGTAACAGGTGATATTTTTTAATACACAAAACAGTGTTGGTAAGTGTTATAGAAATTTATGAAGAAACGAAACTGTCATATTCCGCTAATAAGATTACTAGGATTCCTGATTTTCTACTTTTATTTCTAAAAACACTTGGTATCATCTTTAGGTTCTCTTTAGTATTTACTTTGAAATATATGCGAGGCAGAAAACGACAAACATGCCAACACAAGGGTATCACACTTTCTCAAAATAAATATTTAACTTCGTGTCATATCATTGTGAAATATGTTAGTACTGACTACAGAATTTTTACACGTTGCGTAAAGGTCATTGTTTAATAACCTTGGACAAGAGTAATTCCTTTTGTCACTTGTACATAAGAATGCTATAATTAAAACAATTCCCACCGCTTCATAATTTACGGTCCTTAAAGATATTTTTATATTTATCGTTAAGGACAGGTAAACGTATTGTTCAATTTAATATAGTGAAACATGTGTCTGTATCAAAACAGCTCTGATTATATGCAGCATATATTTTGAAATTTAATACAGTATTCATTCTTTCAACTGCCAGGGCGCATTAAAATAACACGCAAAACTCATTATTGCATAACTGTTTATAGTATTAAAGTCACTGTACATTAGTATCTAATAGTTTTAACTTGCTCCTAATAAGTCACAATAATATTTTGACATTGTCAGCACTCCTACCGTACAAGCTCTCACTTGTAGTATGCTATTAATCGGAAATACAGGAATACGAAAATCTCAGTTTGCTGCAATAATTGTTACTTAAATTAGCATACTTTAGTTGTACTTGAGGTGTTAATTACTGAATGTTCTAAACACGTTTGACTAAATAATTTGACGCAATCAGGAGTAAATGCTCACTGACTTAACAGAATTAAATATTAACAATTTATTTAGTCATCATGCTGAGTTTCATTTGCATTACTTGGTATCCATACATCTAACTCCATATTCCTGTTCGCATTACTTGGTATCCATACATCTAACTCCATATTCCTGTTCGCATTACTTGGTATCCATACATCTAACTCCATATTCCTGTTCGCATTACTTGGTATCCATACATCTAACTCCATATTCCTGTTCGCATTGTTGTAAATGCTATCTTTGTAATTTGCTTCACATGCCTTGCAGCTAAAGGGTTAAATTCGTGTTAATAATTTCACGATTTTTGAAAATAAAAAGTAAAATTTACCTAAACTGCAATTAACGACAAATGGAATATAAATTTAAAATAGAATAATTCAAATATAAATTTATTTTTTTAAAAGTCATTTAATCATCATTTAAATATCAAATGAAAAATAAGAATAAACTCCCACCAACAAATTAAAAAAATACAAAATAAAAAAAAATGCAAAGCAAGATCTCACGAGCAGCATCAACAACGATTGTAATGTCCGTTATGGTGAATGTGTGAAGAAGGTCCACCTCCCACGTAGGGTTGATGTCGTGCTCCCCACTCCGATAGCAGTTAGCATACTTGTTGTCTGATTTAGAAGAATAAGGGACATACTGAGGCTTTACGTTGCCATTCACTGCCAAACACCCTTGGCGGGCTTTTATCTCTGTGGGGTACAATTCAGGCTCACTTAACGACGAAATAGAAGTAGGCTTTCCCAGAGCAACATTTTCTGTAGCAGGATACAAAAGGAAAATAGTTCCATGTAATGACAGCTTTTTTTTTTTTTTTTTTTAATGAATCCAAATTATATATATACGTGCGTGCGTGCGTGCGTGCGTGTGTGTGTGTGTGCGTGTGTGTGTGCGCGTGTGTGTGAGCGTGTTATTTGCAGAAGGTTTATGTACATATTTATAGAAATATATGTGTGCATTTGTGTGTGCTTGTGCGCGCGCGCGCGTGTGTGTGTGTGTGTGTCTGTCCGTCCATCTATCTATCTATCTATCTATCTATCTATCTATCTATCTATCTATCTATCTATCTATCTATCTATCTATCTATCTATCTATCTATCTATCTATCTATCTATCTATTTCACCCTTATCTATTGATAAAAAATCTATTACCATTCATTTGTGTACTTTGCAAGCTGTTTATTAAAAGATAGAATATGTCTGCCGCTAACAAATAGGACACGAACAGTTTGTTCCTGGAATGTTTGTAAGCACAGAAGAATCTACAAAAAAACGCATTTCTATCTTGTTAAGACATTTTAACCTGTAATACCTTTCCAAGTCTTGCACTTATCATGAACGGAGCAAAAGATGCCACTAAAGTCACAGTTAACTCCTATAGCAACACAGGAACAAATACGTCCTGAAAATATAAATGTTCATCACATTATGAAATTATTTACAAAACCAAACCACATTCACATCTTTAGGATCAGTGTTTGGTTATAAAGTAGTTAATAATCAAACTATTAAAAAAAAATATGTTCTGAATGTTTCTTTTATCACAGCACCTTACGAATGCGCATTTGTGCAGACAAGCATTATCCTACAACAGAAGACATAAACTATTCTATTAAATAGGAGGAAAATAAATTCAAATGTCTACTTAACATTTCTCTACGACAAATATGACACTGACACGCACGCACACAAACATAAGAACAAAAGAAGTATGTGTGTGTATGTGTATGCATGCGTGCATGTGTTTATCTTTTCTTTGCAATCTGTACTTCTATTGGGATGGCAGTGGAATGTACGCAGTCTTTGATTTTTAAAATTGCACGACTCCCTAATTTGTGTAATGTAAAATATTGTGTTGTTCTATGAAATACGAATTAATACTCTTTGTTTATTGATGCAAATGCGTGTCTGCCTGAGTGTGACTGTGTTTAATAGAATGCTGTCTGTGATCAGTATATCTTCCCTACTAGGTTTTGTTCCTTGTTCTTTTTCTTTTTTGGTTTGTTTGTTTTAAAAGACGTAATATCCATTCGTATAAGAGGTCTGACTGTACAAGAAAAAACCGGTATTGAGTAATCACATTATCTGGACATACAACTGGATCAAGTTCTGTATGACGTCAGCATCATACTCAAGTTGTCAAAAATTCTTCTTCGAGTGATCATTTTATGCTTTTCTACCCTCTTCATCACCACTTTCATCATTTTATGCTTTTCTACCCTCTGATTCATGGAGAGAAATGTTTCTTTGTCACCAATGTTGAATGCCATTCTGCATTACCTGCATTTTCGACAGGGGATTACTTCTCTTAGTCCACGTTTGTCTTGTGTGGACCGTGAAATACAAAAATTAAGTTTGGCTCCTTGCTTTTCTCGTGATAATCTCTAATAACACCATTTCTGTTCTCTGATAAAAACTAACCTGTGATTTGTATTGACACTATTGTTGGAATGTATATTAGGATATAAGACTGTGTAGTACAGAAATTATATGAACCTGGTTTCAGATAAATATTGATGTCAAGTAATCTTTTTAATTGTTTTGCCATATGTATGTTTGATTGCTGATTAAAAAAAAATTGTTAAATTTATTGACCTTCTTAAGAATGTTGATAACCTTATGTTGGAGGAGAAAGTGGGTAAATGGGGCTCAATAAATTTAGACTAAAGACGGATTTGTCTTCTCCTTTAGTAAGAAGTTTTCCCCCTACGGAAATATTGTGTGAACTGTAACAGTTTGTCTTTAATGTTGTGGAAGAGAGAATAAGTTTACAGCACCAACATATCCGCCAAGTGAAAGAGATTAGTGGTATCTGCTGGAGAATTATTAATATCATAAATTAAGATTCTCATCACTTGTAATTAGTGATGAAATATTAATTAAGAATAATAATCATAAGCATTAACTAAGTGGATTGGCGTCACACTTTGTTATACAGAGCGTATCTCACCATCCTGCCACAGAAACGCAGCACGGTATCCTCCCAAAATAAACGTTTGACCTTGAAACAGTACAGTTATTTTCATGCTGCTTTTAGGTGTGTGTGTGTGTGTGTGTGTGTGTGTGTGTGTGTGTGCGTGTGTGAGGAAGGGGGTCTATCGAGTTCACCTGCATGCGTTTTAGTATTGCGGATATAATAATATGCAAAATTAAAAATAAACGCATATTCAGAATTCTATTACTTTAAACTTTTAAAGCATTAAGAAGACATGCCAGTGAAAAATAAAAACAAATGGGTTTATGTGTCATTGACTACATTTTGCATACTTTATAACATGTGATCGTGGCACTCATACCAGACTGTGTCGTCGGTGCCAGATCCAATTTCTTTCTTTTATGATGTTTGCTCTTAGGAGTTGGAGGTGGTTGAGTGTTACAGTTTCCGTCCATCCTGCATCCCTTTCCTCCACATTTACACAATTCGGTGCAATGTTTCCCATAGTAACCAGAAGTGCAGGCTCCTGAAACAAATGTATAAAATTCATGATGGCAATCGGCACGCTGTATATCGCACGTGCAAGTGTTAGCTATAGTTGTGTGAAAGAGATAACAAAAGTTGTTCAACAAGCATAGGTACAAAAGCACAATTTACACTCACCAGCACAGGTAACACTCGTACTGCATGCGTATTGTAACATATCAGCTTTTTGCCCGTTACTAAAGGCCTGTTTGGACAATTATTCCTAATGTAGTGGAAACCAACCCAAAACAGAATATAAATGGATGCCTAGGCTCTTTTCGAAACGTCAGAGACTTTATAATCCCAGAACACCTTCTCACCTGTACATTCCTGCACATTAAGAATACTGTATCGTATTTGCTGTGTCAAGGACCAATAGGTATAGTCATATAGATGCACATAGTTTCGCTCTTTATTCTCTCATATGCTGTATACACAGTTGCTAGGTATGACTTTCGAAGGTCTTAATGTGTTCGGTGTGAAGAGAGTAACATCAGATTTATTATGATCAACGTTGACCATCGTCTTTGTTTAGACGCCTGGAAAGTATGATTATTTATTATTAATTCAATCCTTGGGGGG
Organism: Sinotaia quadrata; assembly: GCA_028829895.1. NCBI lineage: Eukaryota > Metazoa > Mollusca > Gastropoda > Architaenioglossa > Viviparidae > Sinotaia > Sinotaia quadrata. Next base: position 113,425,168 of record CM054180.1, read on the forward strand.
GGGGGGGGGGATTGTTTCGATCTTCTACGCTTTCATGACTATGATTTCTCAGTATGTTGATGACAAGGTGTTCACATTTCTCAATCGGTAGATAAATAAACACTCTGGGTGAATAAATACATTTTAATTTAAGCAAATACTATAATAATGAATGTGTGGCAGAGTAAATTTGCCTTTCCGCATTTCTAGACTTAATTGTTATATAAACTGTTAAATTGTAACATAAAAAGAGAAGGCCATTTTGCAAGAAATGTGCAAAGAAAAGAACATGTAACTGAATACAATTATGCATATATATGTATAATGTATACGTGTGTGTGTGTGTGTGTTATGGGAATGTTGAAACCATCTATATGTTATACATATCTAGGATTATTACCTGTAATCATTCCCTAGAAATTGTGATGTTATTGTTCCCGAATCACTAATTGTTTGTCCCGAAAACATTAAATAGTAATTAAACATAAAAATATTAAATAGTAATTAAACAAAAAACATTAAATAGTAATTAAACATAAAATATTAAATAGTAATTAAACAAAAAACATTAAATAATAATTAAGCATAAAACATTAAATAGTAATTAAACATAAAATATTAAATAGTAATTAAAGAAAAGGAATTTCTTTCATATGCTAAAGTTACTGTTCACCTACCGCATACTCCATAGTAATTGTCACACTGAAGGCAACTGTCGGCACATGTGAAATTACAGAGTGGGCCATATCTTCCTTGCTGGCAGACTGAGATAAAAACAGCATTTGTAAAATTGGACAAAAATTTGGGATTTTTTAAAAACAAAATTTGTAAAAATGAGACTTCAAGCAAAACAAAAATAATCTTTTAATTTTTGTAGATGCAAAAATTTATAATTTTAAATAAAACTAATCAGTATACTGAAATCTAACATCTTCATTTCAGTAAAGAGTTAATTAAAGTACTAATACTTTTCATACATTCCTAAGACAACTATTTTAGAATCACAGGCGGTGCAATCAAAAAATGTATCAGCAAAGTAAAATAGCGACTTTATTTAAAGGATTTAATTTAATTCGAGTTTTTGATAGAAAAGTGTCGTCCTTGCTAACTATACTGGGTTTACTTTCAAAGCAGTTGTTAAACAAATAAAGTATTACTAAACTGAAGAGCTTTTAAACAGACAGTCAGTATTAAGCACTCTCTCTTTATCGATCTCTTTTTTCATAAATAACTATTTTCATTCACCCAACCACATATATATTCATTAATCTCTCTCTTCTTCTCTCTCTCTCTCTCTCTCTCTCTCCACACACACACACACACACACACACACACGCACGCACGCACGCACGTTATATCAATCTGAAACAAAACTAGCTATGATTCTTGTTACAAATCTTAAACTGCTTTATTTGTTCTGTGTAAGGTTAATAAAATTAGGATGTTTTAATACAACTAAGAGGTGTACTTTCATTTACACTGAGCGATACACTTACCCCACACTTCCACCTCGCAAAAGGCCAAATAGAAGTCGTATTTATTTCGAGAGACCGACTTTTTAGACAATCTGACAACGCGTCCAGCTACAGGACTTCTACACGTGACGTAAAGCATGTCTAGCTTAGTTGTCTGGGCGTTTGCAATCGTACGGCATAAGTGAGTATCCACATAGATGTTCGTGTTTTTCATGTAATCCTTATCTGTTGCCATGGAAACAATTTTAAATTTACTAATGCAAGTTTTAAGTGACTTTAACTGAGCATGATAAAGAATAAAGAATAACATACAGCAAATGAAATTATATCGACTGGGTATAGGGTAATACTCAAACAATAAAGTACACATTATTTAATGCTAATACCACTGAACAGCCGAAGACTAAGAAGGTATCAAGCAAAAAAAAAAAAAAAAAAAAGGAAGGAAAGATAACTCACGATGCGGATCTACGATGATTGTAAGTTCTACTACGGTGTAGATACGGCCGAGGTCCACCTCCCAGAAAGGAGTAAGGTCTTTTTGCCCACTCCGATAACAGTTAGGTAATTTTTTTGCCTCGCTAGCAGCGTGATGCTTGTAAGGGGAATTTAAGTCGCCATTAACTGCCAAGCACCCAAGGAAGGGAATTTGATCACGGAGATACGAACTGGCGTTAAACACTGACGAGATGCGAGTTGGTTTACCAAGAGCGACGTTTTCTATGGCAGGACATAGGAATCAAAAATTCAGTTTAACGTTAGCTATGACAGAAATGACGTAATATCTATCTATCTATCTATCTATCTATCTATCTATCTATCTATCTATCTATCTATCTATCTATCTATCTATCTATCTATCTATCTATCTATCTATCTATCTATCTATCTATCTATCTATCACCACCACCACCACCACCACCACCACCATCATCATCATCATCATCATCATCATCATCATCATCATCATCATCATCATCATCATCATCATCATCATCATCATCATCATCATCATCATATTTTTCTCAATCTGTTGCGAATATTTTTTATTCTATAGAAAGATACTTGATTCAGCTTAATATGTCCATGCTTATAGTTTAAATTTTCAATATAGTGTCACAAATTTAAAATATCATTTTACTTATACATTTTAACATTACATTATTGGACAATGTAAACCAATGTTACTTATAGATCACATTCAAATATCTTTTAATTTAGTTTTTCTCTGCATAAATGCTTGCTTATAATCAGATAAATATTTCTTACAGCTGTAGTGAAAGACAGTGTGAAATTGTGAGAAGGTGGTCTGATGCAGCATAGTTTTAAAAGACAATCACTAATGAAGAATTATACGGTAGAGATAGCTGATATAAACTGAAAATCAAATTCTATAAGAGTTCATCGCTGATACTTCTTGAGGATGCTTAGGTTGAGAACACACACCTTTGTGGTTCTTACAGCCATCAGTGAAAACACCAATCTTTTTTTTCTTACAACCATCACGTAGCGTGAAAACACAAACCTTTGTGGTGCTTACAACCATGACTTAACGTGGAAATGCATACCTTTCTTGTGCTTACAGCCATCACTTAGCGCGAAAACACATACCTTTGTGGTTCTTACAGTCATCACGAAAAGAACAGAAGAGACGCCGGAAATCACACTTGACCTTTATAGCAGCACACGAACAATTCCGAGCTGACAACAGTAAAATCAAGCATGGTATTAATCCAACCAGAAGTCGCTCAATAAGGACGATAGCGGAAGTAAAGTTCAAATCTGAACCTATTCTCAGTCCGGTCTAATAATTTTCACTTCGGATTATGACCTTAGTATTTTGCATTGTTTAAAATGCTTTTTAATACAACAATAAATAACACTCTTGTAATTATTAAATGTAATGTCGTTAAATGTAATATATGGAAAATCAAATCAACACAGAGGAGAGCAAGTGAAATCAACTCACTAGCAAACAAAGTAAGCAAATGTTTTCAAACCTGTCTGCAAGCAAGCATTATCATTCAAAGAAACTTTTAGGATCGGAATGAAAGCTTGCAGCTTACCATATTCAACACATAAAACGCCAAGAATTTGCGCACCGATGATTATAAATTTAAAAAATACACTTGACATGATCTTGCTGTTTGTAATAAAAGGGTGAAATCTGAAAGCGGCGAACGTGTTAGTGTTCTTTTCAAAGCAGAGAAACAGAGCTACACGGACTTTTAAAAAAAATGACGACATATTAGACGTCATTTCAGCCATAAAGACAGCCCAAGATCAGCGTCATTACTCAAATGGTTGCAGCTGACTTATTTCCCATGATTAACAACATGCACCAGAAACTTGTACGGCGTGAATTTTATTGTAACGAAAATAAATAAATTAATAATAAATTATAACTAAATTATAATTTTCTATCAAATACTCGCCGATCTAATGCACATGGTCGGAGACGACACATAGTATAATCATTTTAATGTATACGTGTACCTTTTATAATCTCGCCTCCATCCAATCCGTATCATATCCAGCTTTTATAATCAGTCTTCGAAAAGTTCGCAAGTTCAACCTTTGCGGAGCTAATATACAAATATGTTGATAGCGATTATTTTCCCTATAGCAAATTTACCAATACCCAGAAAGTACATTTATGAGGCAGATGTCGATGTAGAAAAATCTTTCTCAAATCTTTATCAGCTGATGTGTGTTTGTCATGTAACAATGGACACCAAGGCACAAATACACACATTAGCTTATTATGGTTAATCTCATTTGGAATTTTCCAACTTTCGAGATGTGAATTAAATAGACAGCGATCATTTGCAAGATGGCTGTAAAGAAAATACTCTCTTTATTCCCAAAAAGGATAAGGCATTGTCTCTTGAATGTTAGTTTATGTAAGTACGCGTGTCTTATATAGGGATATTCATTTAGATTTCTTATATTATCTTTAGTTATATATTTAAATAGTATATTAAAAGAGATATGTGGAAAATATTGTTAATGGCTTACATATATATATATCATGAAAATATTATTATTATTACTGAAGTTTTATCACAAGCCTAAAGATAAAAACAACCTCGCAGCATACTGTAACCTACTGTCCCAAATTAAGACTAAATAGTTGCAACACACAAACAAACACACACACACACACACACACACACACACACACACACACACACACACACACACACACACACTCTTGCCAACGTTTTGTTAACACCAAACATTGCTGCTCGCATTAAAAAAGTAAGACATTGCAATTTGTTTCATATCCTCTAGCAATAAAATGTGAAGTTTAGTGAAGTTATGATTGCTAGAGAATTGCAATTCGACCTCAGTAGCACGCGTTTGATTACAAAATTATGAGAGATAATCCTTCCTCGTTCACAGCTTTCCCTAGCCTTGTGCTCCCCTCTCTCTCTCACTTTTTCGCTTTCTTCCCCCAGAAGCCGCATTAGACATTTTTTTTATCTTCACGATATTCTCAGTCATGGATTGCCTCTCGGGGAAGGACCCCACAGCCTCGCGATACGTCTGAGGTGGAGGGCGAGAGGGCTGCAAAGGTAGCATCAGTTTGGCGCACACCCGCAACCGCCCTCCGTCGGTGGGATGGCCTTGTGCTCAATGACTGCGACCTTATTTTTTGTTGCTGTTGATTTCTTCAATCACGGATGTCTGCAATCCGATTCCTAATGTCTCCACCGACTGCAAAGATTCGTCACACATTGTGTCTGTTTAAGCATAAAAGGGCACTGGCTTTAGCCACCACTCTTCCTTCTGTCATGGCTGGACTAAGAGCTGGTTCTTGTTATATTTTCATTTGTTTTCCAACTATTTTAACGGTTTGTTGTAATTTTCCAAAATGTCGTTCACAGATTTAAATTACCCACATATTTAGTGCTTTGCTAAGTATACACATACAGAAATTGTACTCAAATCTCACAAAAACACAAAGCCATACACACATAAGCAGATAACACGAAAACGGAACTTATGTCTGCACTCACACAAGGTAATCTTTAGGCACTATACTTAAACGGAGAACATACCGGCGGGAAAAGAGTATGTTAATATCAATTATTTCCCTTATTCCAATTGGCAAAGCCGATTAAGACTGAAATGGGCCGAAGGTAAACCAATATATAAACAGAGAACTTATTTTCAAAATAGTTCTCGCTAGAAGATGCAATAGTGCACTCTTCACTTACAAATTGGTGGCTAAGGAAGTAACAAGGTTAGGGTTGACTGTTCATTCCATTCGTGCTCTAAGGAAATCTTTTGTTCACGCATCTTCAGACCAACAAACCACATTCAAAAGTCCAATCAAGTGACATATCACATGTCGGCCCATACTATACGCTAAGCGACGTGAAAGCACGCTATAATGAATAATTTATTTTCCTTTCTTTATTAATGTACTGCTGTTGTTATTACCATATTATATTCTTGCTCGTGATATATGAGTGAGTGTGATATCTAAATATAAGCAAAAATCCATTGTTGCTGGCAATTTATGGTATTTCTCCTGACAGCCATTTCCGAAAGAAAATTATTATGATTTTTTTCTAAAGTATCATTCATCTTAGAAACCAGTCTCAGCTTGCCTAAGACGCTCATCCTCTTGAACAACATGGAAACGTGTTTGTGTTAAGTGTGCGTGTGCGTGTGCATGTATGTTCATTGCTTCAGCTCGTTTAATTCTCCTTATTATCAATATAATATTACATAAATATGAAAACCATATATACGATTTATTATTAAAGCATGTTTGTTGATTAAATATAAAGAATTACAGTGCTTACAATTAAAATATTAGGTTTCTTGATCCGTGAATGAGACAAACACAACGCACCCATTCACACACATTCACAAACACGAGCACAGAATCACATACATCCAGTGAAAGCCAAATAATACAGCACATAATACACTGGCTTCATGTTCCTATTCAACATCATCTACTCATCAACAAATAAAAGATTGTCTGACAAGAATAGTAACTCTCAGGAAAGTCAGTAACTTATCAATTAGTCACCACATAAGTTATCTTTATTTCTCGATATGACCAAATGTTATCAATATTAGTTACATTATAATGCAAATCATGAACAAAATAAAATATTCTTATAAATAAAGAATGGAAATAATATAATCATTTTCTCTGTTCAAATTTTTTTTTCAAAGTCCTTCTTTTTCTTGTAAAGAATCGAAGTAAGCTCGTTGAGCTTACTTCCACATTTCCAACAGTCTGGGTGTTCTGTATATAGACTTTCGATAGCTGTGCATTCATACATTAAAACTTGATTACCTTCAAACTATTACGTAAGCAGGACAAAAGTTGTATATCCAAATATACATACAATTATAAGTTTAAAATATTTCATTGTAAATATTAACAAAATGATGAACACGATTAGCGTAGAAGAACCATGTGCTTTCAAAATGACTACATTTAATGTGACTTTTCAATTATGTTGTTACAATTATTCTTTCCCGTTAGTCCGATGTCACAGAAGTAAACCTCCCAACAGGTGCAGTGAATTGCATTGTAAATCCAATTAATGATTGACATATTATGAAATAAGCGAAGAGGAATGAATAAACATAAATGTAGCGAAAAAATAATTTTGTTTTGATGCTATTTAAATATAGAAAAAAATTGATTAAATAATTACGGGAACTGATCTGTGTCACTGCAATATATTTATAAATAAAACTGAACAAACAGTAATGAATTAGAAAAACTACGAACCAGACTACCTCGAGAAAGATGAGTGCAACATTCCTGCAGACTATTGTAATGCAGTTTCAAGGTCGATAATATCTATCTGGAAACGATTTAAATTTGAAACCTTTCAGTTTTAGGATGTACAAAATCAACACAATACTATCTTATGAAAGAAGAGGGCAGACAATTTTTTTTAAACAAATAATAAGAATAGGGTTACCAAAAATAATTAACATTCAATTCAATAAACGAAAACCAATGGCTGAAAAACATTTAATACCTAATTTCTAATAACATGAAGTTCACTGAATGAAGATTGCTCAGTTGGTGTAGGTCACTGGAAGAGTACAAATCTGCAAAAGGTTTAGAAGACCATGATTAATTAATGAAGAGATTTTACTGAATAAGGCTACCTACTTTCGAAATAATGAAAATCGTATTTCAAGGACATTCATTGCGGTGATGGCATAGTAATCTTTTATTGTTAATAAAGAACGCGAAGACACACACAAACATACACGCAGATATGCACATAGCTACACATACGCATACAGGTTCTGCTAAGTCAATAATGTATAAGAATGAGGATTTCCTTACTCAATGATAATAATAAGTAGCATTGTTGTAACAAGGTAAAAATAAAAAAATGAAAAAGACGAAAATAAAAATATATTTAAATACACAAATACATGCATACGTAAATATATTTTTGGCAAAATAGAAAAACCCAGAAAATAAAAGTTATGAAGTAACAAATTAAAAACCAGCAAATAAATGTTATGAAGTAAATCAAATTTGATAACCAGAAGATGTAATAAATGAAATGTGTCAACTCGTCTTAAGGTTTTTTCGCAGTCATAGACCGCAAACTGCAACATATCACATTGTTCTTGAATACAACATACGCAATACCTTTGTGCAACCACTAAAGCAATCATACAACATACGCAATACTTTTGTGCAACCACTAAAGCAATCATACAACATACGCAATACCTTTGTACAACCACTAAAGCAATCTTACAGCATACGCATTACCTTCGTGCAACCACTAAAGCAATCATACAGCATACGCATTACCTTTGTACAACCACTAAAGCAATCATACAACATACGCAATACCTTTGTGCAACCACTAAAGCAATCATACAGCATGCGCATTACCTTTGTGCAACCACTAAAGCAATCAATCATAGCGTAGCACGGCTCCGCCACACCCCGGCAGGCAACTCCTTGATCTTTACCGTCCACATACAGATGGAGACACCGATCAGCATCAAGCAGAACTCCTACCCGACTACCAACGTCGATGTGACTAAGGGATGCGCCATATCGACTTTTGGTCTACAACAAGAGAATTATTTTATTTCACACAAATAACTTCTTTAATGCACAAATATACACAAGCGCACGCTGAAACACGTACATCTGTTAGAGCGTGTGTTTGTGTTTGCAAGAATGTATATATTTACTTTATGTCAATTCAATCACAACCGTTACCCACCTGATATGCACACAAATATCAGTGCATACACACATTTAATGTCTGAAGAGAAACCTTTATATGTATGGCAAAGTGGTCCTTACCCACAGTTTATTTATGGACATGCTTTTCTTAGTAATGCATATGGCAGACTTAAGCTGTTCAGCACTGTGTGGAAGTGTGAGGTTTGCCGGACTTTCGGTGACCACTCCTATACATAAGTTTATATCTGAATCTCCTTCCTCTATTCGAACCTGCAAAAATGCAGAAGTAAATAATAGTATGGAAAATGACTGTCGGTATTATCACCTTCATCATCATTATTAATATTAGTGTTGTTGTTATCTTATTATTATTATTATTAAAAGACAAAAGAAAATGTGCATAACCATGTTACGACTAAGATATTTTTTTGATATTAAAGTAATTTCATCACAAGAATCTCTCTCTCTCTCTTCCCCCCCCCCCCCCGTATGTGCATGTATATGTGTATGCAGGGAGCAAGCGAGCGAGAGCGAGAATAAATAAACTTCGACCTAATTATTTCTTATGCACTTATCAGTCCCCCCCCCAAATAAATAAATAAATAAATAAATAAATAAATAAGTTCATGTAAATAAATAAAAATACAACTTGTATTTTTGTTTACTATTATTGCTTACCTCGTGTAACGTATTCTCATCTAAGGGTTCACTTGATATCAGGACTCTATACCATGCTATATCACTGAACTCAGCTGTGCAATCATTGTTTGTCAACAAGGTATTTTGGCCATGATTTCTGTGAAAGTGCCAAATGTTCTGTGTGAAACAAATTACATTCACCTAAATCAATATGATGTTGTTCCAGAATCAAATAAAAACAAATTCTATTATTAAGCAAAAAACAAAATTTAATTTAAATTGTATTAGACTGTGTAAAAATAAAATTATCCTAATGTTCATTGAAATATCGATGTCAAGTAATCTACTTCATTGCATTTGTCATATGTATATTTGATGGTTGATTTAATACATTTATCGTTTATTGCATATTGATAAATTTATGTTGGGGAAGAAAGTGGGTGCATGGGGGAGGGGGGGGGCTTGCTAACTAGAGATTAAAGATAGATTTGTCTTCTCCATTAGTAAGAAGTTTTCCAGTCATGGAAACATTGTGTGACCAGAAATCTTGTTTTATTTTGTGTAAGAGAGAAAACGTTTACAGTGCCGATATATATCCGTGAAGTGAGAGAGGCGAATGGTGTCTGCTGGAGTATCGGTTCTGTAATTTTAAACAGATACTAAATAAATAATGATGGCCTTTTAAATTCTCTCTCAATCAGTCAGTTAATTCACCATCAAGCTAAAAGCTGCCTTTCAAGACCAGACTTCTTCTTTGCAACTTCAAATTCAAAGTGATTAGACGGTAAATTTCTCTACAGCAGATAAACTTTTTAAGCTCATCACATTGGCTGGTCTCGTTCTCGTAAATCATAATAATTGGAAAATAAAAACTACTCACTGGTTTGCATTACATCAGCAAATTCCAGCATATTCTCGATTCAGGTTGTTTACTTCCAACTCTGACACTTTCAAATATACCTTCATAAGGAGTGCCCAAGGTCGGGTTACTCAATTCAGCAATTTGAATTTAAATAGGGATAAGCAAATTTACTCTGTCACAGAAATAATTTAAAAGGCAAAATCAGATCCTTAGGAATTTATAATATTGAATCAATAGAAAAGTTTGACATATAGGTATATATTAACTGATAATTGCAGTTTGGAAGATAATTCAATAAAATT